>JAMYCR010000014.1:15484681-16037647 GCA_028830335.1 Eucera pruinosa | reverse complement strand
ATCCTTTACATGTATGAAATGACACCACGCACCTGTACTTCATCAACCATATTTATTAACGATAAGATATTGAAATAGATTTCTTTTATTTATTGGTGTCAGCGAAGCTAAATGATTCTATAATTAATAAATCATATCAATAGTAATCCATTGGTGAAACTGATTTGTCATCAGCTATGAATCAAAAGAAAATGTGGTAAAAGAGAGATAATTTGTGCGCGTAGCGAACTCACGACCAAATTAAATTAGTATGGGATTTAACAGTCAGACCCCATAACCACTCTGCAATCTATTCACTGAAATTGTTCTTCCTATTTCAAGATATACTGGTGGTAATAGTGTTAGTTGACTGAATCTATTATTTTTGTTATCTATATGTTATTCTTCCTGATGTAGAACTATTAAAAATCACGTACGGTACTCACTGCATGACAAACAAAATTTACAGTAAGAATTGCTTTTTCGCGGGAAATACCTCGACAAAATTGATTTTTAATTTTTTTTAACTACATTAATCAATTCCAAAAAATCTGAATGATATTGGGGACAAAAGTTATAATAATACGTTGTTATCGTAAAAATAAAAGTAGTTCTCTTGCAACTTCACTACGAAATCTGCATTTTTCAGATTTTTTTAGGGTTTTTCATTTTGTACACCTAAACTCTGCGATAAGAAAATCTGGAGAAATTCTTTAAACATATATCACTACATTTTCCAATATTTCAGATTTTTCTCAGAATTTTGCTTGCCATTAAGTAGGACAAACATGGCAAAAACTGATATTTCATTTCTCCCCATTACTACCCCCCTCAATCGAGATAGAGGATTGAAACTTGGTGTGAAAGCTTTTCTTTGGCTAAGTTGTCAAATGGTACATCAAAAGTCTAACTTTGGTTCAAGGGCACTTTTGACCCCTTTATCCGGCTGTACCTTTTACTTGCGCGGGGCGCGAACTTGCGACAAAAATATTTCGTACGGATTTCATAGTCGGACCACAAACCGTCTCATGCTATCGTTACGATGAATTGTCTCAGCGGCAATGCGGCAACACTGTCTCCGATTCTTGGCAACGTTGCTGCCTTAGATATTTCACCCCTTGCCCCGCTGTCGCACAATACCAGCTGTGAATTACTTTACGCTTCGTGAAAAAAATCGAAAGTGGCTCCGCCTCAGGCAGCTACATGCTTGTAGGTAATGATCTTTCTATAACGAAATCTACCATGTACAAATCTGTGACTCCACGTGTTGGGACTACCCCCTTCCGACGCACAGACGGTTCGGCACAGACGAGGTACAGTATAGACCTATCATCCAATGCTATTTTCTGTCACACGGTTTGGGGGTCTAGAGACCCCCTTACCATTTGCGTGTCACTTGCGACGTTATCGATTCAGCACCAGAAAAGACCACAGAGCCATTGTAACGGCGAAAAGGACAATTAAATCAGGCGATAGTCAGTAGCATTTAAATGTCCAGAGTGGCGATAAACTATCGTGTATACTCGGCCGCCGTACACATGGACCCCAATAGTTCGATCATACGATGCGGTTTCATTTAGTCAGTTAGTTTACCGAATTAACCGATTCACTGAAGTTTGTACAAACTATTGCCGTCATGCAAATCAGTTATTTGCTGAATCAAATTTTTATCACCATTCGAAATACTATTTATATTTTGTATGTGTATACACGATAAAGTTACTAAATCGGTTGTATTTTATGATTACTCTTGTCACGTATCTGAATGGCTCCTGTATCATGCATACTATAAAGTGCAATTATACTCGGCAATAACAAAATCATCAAGGTATCCAAACAACATATTCATTATGTATATGGTAAAGTTCGGGCTAACCACATTAAACAACGTAATTTAAAAGTATTACGTGGTCAATACATTTATGTAAAGATAAAACTGCGAACGAGTTAGCATGGCAATCAATTTAATAAGTATATATGTATACCCATGTAAATTAAATTTTCTGTGGAGACATGGAAATGTGTGGACCACTGTTTTCGGTTAATATTGATGTAGTAAAATAACCGAGTTGGTCAACAACTGTATTGTGTGAACGAGCTGTAAATAAACTTTTACATAGCACAAAATTAAGCTGCCGAAGCTCAGCTCAAATGAATCAGAGCCAAAAATCGTATCCCGCCCATAGTAACTATAATAAAGTGGTTTCAAAATTTGGACTCCTAATAAATGAGTAACTATAACAAACAAATAATTTTCGAGTTAAAGTTTTGAGTTCTTTCAATACTGTTTACTAGTAAAACAAGTACAAGTTATATGTATGAATATGTAATAATCCCTTAATATTGTTTTCGTAAAGCGAAGATAAATATTATGGGAATTGAAATTTTTGTCTTCATGTAACAATCTTTTTTACCACTTCGTTCATGTTGGATTAACGGTTACTATTGATCACAGCTACGTTTCGGACTCTGTGATCTAATATCAATTGTGAATGACCTAGTCTGCAACAATGTACCGTCGATTCTTCTTACACGTAGTATGCTGTGCTTTCAACCAGCTACTATGGCGCTTTATTAGGGTGTATGCTTTTATGCAACTTAACAGGTTCGTATCCGAATTCCATAGAGAGCTTGTTTTCAGCATGTAAGGTTTGTTTAATATGTGTGTGTATAATTCGATATGTATATATGTATACGTATACCGTACAGTTATTACAATAATTTCTCGCTAAGAACTCGGGCGAACCCGTGAATAAATGGGTAGAGTTCAGTCCTATCCCCTATTGGGAGGGTGGAGGGGGGCTCCACTTCCGTCGCTATATCCAAGTCAAAACATACGCTGTCACAACACCGCAAACATAAAAATCATCAGTCCGATCAGTTGATGTAGGACTGATGACAGCGTTTCTCGTATTCTAGCCTATACCAGAGACGGCCGTGAGGACTACCTCGCTTGCAACTACGATTCACCATGATTGAAGCGAGTTCGGCTCGCCTTTGATCAGAGCCGAGCGGTTTAAATTCACATACAAAGTATAGGCACATTAATGCAAGATTAGAAAATTTTTTTTAATTTTTTTCTGAATTAATTTTCTTTTAACATATTAGCGAAACTTTTCTGGTTAAAATAAGACCAAATACAATATAGTAAGGATCACATTTACATATGCAAATGTAAAAGTATCGTATTAATAGAGGAGATAAGAGAAGTAGGATATGGAAAAGAAGTAAATCGCTGGAACAGATGTATTGTATAGAGTAAAAGAAAGCTACAGGGAGTAAAGTGCGTAGTCCATGTATTGCACATATCAGCTGCCTTTGAAAAACTTATATATTGTATACTTTAAGTGAGTACATCATATCCAATGCCATTATGTTATTAAATTATGTACTCTTCTAGAAATAATTCGTTTCTGCAATTTGTCGGAACCCACAAAACAGCGTAATTATTCCATAAATATTAAATAAAAGTGGTCCGAATTATATCATGTTCGGTTTCATTTTAATAAAAAAAAATTGCATTAATATGATAAATAAATGACCTTAAAGAAAGATAAAAAAATAAAAAACTTTTAAGTTTGCATTGCATTAGCGCAGTGATACATGAGCATTTAAACTTCTTCAAATGCTCGGATTCTCATTCTCACTTTGTCTTTCGCTCGTTGTCCTCTGTGATGACAGAAATTACACGAGGTTTAAGTTTCATGTCCTCAGCGGACTTGGGCCCGGCCGCAAAATCTTGGCGAGAAAACATTGTATGTGTTTGCATCGGGCACCCACATCACTCATGGATCATGTATGATCACTAAGATGCGAACCAGACGTTGAACGACACAATATACAATGTACAGTTGTCTCTCGAAATACGCGGGGGTTCCGAACATTGATGTATCCCGTTATTAAAGGCTCGCGTAATTTTGAGACACCCCTTCTCACTCCTACCACAAATTTATATTACATACATAGTTATAGACTGGGTAAAAGTTTAGTTATTGGGACAAAGAGGAGGGGGTGGGGATGATATTAATCGAAAGATATGCGTGAACAATTACAAGGTAATTATTTAGAAAAGCGGGGTCTCACCGATTTCGATAATTTTCGAGTATGTTATAAAAATCAACATTTTGAACAACTTTTTCCTATACATATAACCGCCGCTCGGCCATCGATTCCGAAATTGGGCTCAAAGGAGATTGGTACTACTACATCAAATTTTGTCTATAAGTACGCGTCCGTGGGAGCGTATGCGTAAGCGTTTGATTGGCAACTGTTTATTGTTTCTATGCATAACAGCATAGCGGCCAGCGACGAATATTATACAATGTACAAAATTTTTTCGAAATAATAACTGAAATGTTTACAACTTCGTATAATATCAATAAAGATCATTAAAACAGAAATGAATGTGTGGCCGGCCAGAATGAATTCTTCGTCCCGAACCTAAACTTCATTAAATTAGTTACTAGATAGAGGAGTTCGATTTGAGTAAGGTTCGGGCTGGATTATTATTCCGGCCGCCATGAGACGGTCGGCTACCCGAATCGAGTTCGGAAGCACTCCCATTCTACGCGTCCGTTGCGAGCTGCCTCGATGCGTTTAAAGAAACAGTGGACAATCACCGACCAAATGTTTACGGATACGCTGCCACGGACGCGTACTTATAGAAAGAATTCAATGCAGTTGTACCGATCATTCCTCGAAAAAAATTTCGGAAACTAAGCCCGAGCGACGGTTATATGTATAGGAAAAAGTTGTTTAAAATGTTGATTTCTAAAACATATTAAAAAATCATCGAAATCGGTGAGACCCCTCTTTTCTAAATAAATACCAATTGCAATGGTAGTAACAGGGTTGTTGCATAGGTTCCAAGATATTAACAAAAACATATTGGTACAACTACATTGCATGCTGTTTCAATATGTATATACATGTATGGATAGGTACACAATGCGTACACAGCCAGCCGACGCGTTAACCGCTTCGCTCACCGGCGGACTTGGTTTGCTTATTTTTCATCTCGTCGTCAAGCGGCACTCCGTTTCTGGCACAAAGCGACTGCATTATTTGTGGTGTTGTCATTGCTATTGTACGTATAGGTAGAATACAATGCAATTGTACTATTATATTTTTGCTAATATTTCTAAACTTCTAAGTTAGAACCACTACTACTTCGTCATACATAATCTTCCGATTAATATGATATATCGCCTACCTCACTGTGGAGCCGCATACCGTTGTTTAGAAATGTTAAATATATGTTGCATTTTATATATTTACGAACATATGTATGTTAGCGGGAATGCGTCTCCAGGTAATCGCCAGACGTAAACAATACGTCTTAGGCGATACGCCTCACGTGGACGCCCTTCCAGGCAAGGAAAGGGAAATCGATTGGCAAGAAGATTCATTAATGCGGAAGCATCTGAGCCGGAAACATATCGAGTGTATAAATAAAGTATCGAGAATTAACAAGAGTTTAGCTTTTATTTATTGACACTTTTCGAATTTTTCTAATATGTATGTTACGAAAATAATAATGTTATTCAAAAATTCCCAGAACTCGAGGATCTATCCTTTAATGCCGATCATAGGCACAAATCGGGAAAAATTTCTCAAAATGTTGAATTTTACGACATATTTCAATTTCATAAAAATCTAATAGGCAATCCTAACATAAATATATACCCTGGTGTAGCCTAAATAGAATTTCCTTCATCTTTTAAATATTATGAAATGTACTGCGCTTTGAATATTTTATATATTTTTGCATGTTACGCGTATTCTTCATTCGTTCAAACATATAAAGTTCCTATAAACGCATAAAAATTTGTAGTGAATTTATTATATATTGTGTACATATGTTATTCATATTTCACGAAAGTATATTGTAATTTTTGTGGCTCTTCCCAGTCGCGGTGACTACAAAGATCATAAAAAACCGCGTTTTTCAAAACTGCGTAAGTACTTCGAGGATTAATTACATTTCTGCTTACTTTTTCCTAGATGTGGAAGAACAAGCCTTGCACTAAAACATAACTTAGATAATATATTCTGGTAGATGAGTTTTAAACAAATTTTCAAGTGATATTTTCATGTTTCTAACACAATGGCCTTACAAGCATAATAAATAAGAGTTATAAGAATTACATTTGAAACTCTTTATATTTTAATTTCATGGTTTTATATTTTTTATTACAAACTTCTAGAAATTTATCAGAAGTTTGAGCTTTCCTCTGCAATAATGGTTCCGAGCATATAATTATAACATTACAGTAACGTAATTAATTTTGTAAGTTGATAGCTACATTATAAAAATACACTCCAGCCGTGCAAAGAAATTAAAATTAATTAAGTGAGCTCGGATTTTTGCTTTTCTTTCACTAGAAAAATCTTATCTATGCATTGATAACATTACCGTGAAGTATTACAAAATGTAAGAAGATAAATCATAGTTATATTTGTTTTACACGCACAGAGTGTGCATATAATCTGCATAATTTTTTTTTGTTCGCATCTACTTGGAGAAAATCACTATTATTAAATTGTGTACTCTTTGAAACTATTCGACATTTGTCTAAAACAGGTTTTGGCATCATTCGCGGTTTACATAATTTTTAAATAGATTTATTTAAATGGGACACCGTGTATAGTGGTCAAACAGATTTCTTCGTGACGCGGATAGAGAACGATGTACTTGAGGCTGTTGACTTTATCGTCGTCAGCGACATTTCCACAGGTATTTCTTACACTCACCGCATTAAAACGCAGAGGGCGTATGAAACACTCGAATTTTTTTCGAGGTCGGTATTTCAGAGCTGGTGACACGGAGTCCCATAAGATGATAGGTCTATCCTGTACCACAGACGAGGTACAGGATAGACCTATCATCTTATGGGACTCCGTGTCACCAGCTCTGAAATACCGACCTCGAAAAAAATTCGAGTGTTTCATACGCCCTCTGCGTATAAATGCGGTGAGTGTAAGAAATACCTGTGGAAATGTCGCTGACGACGATAAAGTCAACAGACTCAAGTACATCGTTCTCTATCCGCGTCACGAAGAAATCTGTTTGACCACTATACACGGTGTCCCATTTAAATAAATCTATTTAAAAATTATGTAAACCACGAATCATACCAAAAATTGTTTCAGACAAATGTCGAATAGTTTTTAAAGAGTACACAATGTAATAACAGTGATTTTTTCCAAGTAGATGCGAACAAAAAGAAATTGTGCAGATTATATGCACACTCTGTGCGTATAAAACAAATATAACTATGATTTATCTTCTTACATTTTGTAATACTTCACGGTAATGTTATCAATGCATAGATAAAATTTTTCTAGTAAAAGATAAGCAAAAATCCGAGCTCACTTAATTAATTTTAATTTCTTTGCACGGCTGGAGTGTATTTTTATAATGTAGCTATCAACTTACAAAATTAATTACGTTACTGTAATGTTATAATTATATGCTCGGAACCATTATTGCAGAGGAAAGCTCAAACTTCTGATAAATTTCTAGAAGTTTGTAATAAAAAATATAAAACCATGACATTAAAATATAAAGAGTTTCAAATGTATTTCTTATAACTCTTATTTATTATGCTAAAAATATCACTTGAAAATTTGTTTAAGACTCATCTACCAGAATATATTATCTAAGTTATGTTTCAATGCAAGGCTTGTTCTTCCACATCTAGGAAAAAGTAAGCAGAAATGTAATTAATCCTCGAAGTACTTACGCAGTTTTGAAAAACGCGGTTTTTTGTGATCTTTGTAGTCACCGCGACTGGGAAGAGCCACAAAAATTACAATATACTTTCGTGAAATATGAATAACATATGTACACAATATATAATAAATTCACTACAAATTTTTATGCGTTTATAGGAACTTTAAATGTTTGAAAGAATGAAGAATACGCGTAACATGCAAAAATATATAAAATATTCAAAGCGCAGTACATTTCATAATATTTAAAAGATGAAGGAAATTCTATTTAGGCTACACCTGGGTATATATTTATGTTAGGATTGCCTATTAGATTTTTATGAAATTGAAATATGTCGTAAAATTCAACATTTTGAGAAATTTTTCCCGATTTGTGCCTATGATCGGCATTAAAGGATAGATCCTCGAGTTCTGGGAATTTTTGAATAACATTATTATTTTCGTAACATACATATGTTCGTAAATATATAAAATGCAACACATATTTAACATTTCTAAACAACGGTATGCGGCTCCACAGTGAGGTAGGCGATATATCATATTAATCGGAAGCTTATGTATGACGAAGTAGTAGTGGTTCTAACTTAGAAGTTTAGAAATATTAGCAAAAATATATTAGTACAATTGCATTGTATTCTACCTATACGTACAATAGCAATGACAACACCACAAATAATGCAGTCGCATTGTGCCAGAAACGGAGTGCCGCTTGACGACGAGATGAAAAATAAGCAAACCAAATCCGCCGGCGAGCGAAGCGGCTAACGCGTCGGATGTCTGTGTACGCATTGTGTACCTATACATACATATATATACATATTGAAACAGCATGCAATGTAGTTGTACCAATATGTTTTTGTTAATATCTTGGAACCTATGCAACAACCCTGTTACTACCATTGTAATTGGAATTTATTTAGAAAAGAGGGGTCTCACCGATTTCGATGATTTTTTAATATGTTGTAGAAATCAACATTTTAAACAACTTTTTCCTATACATATAACCGTCGCTCGGGCTTAGTTTCCGAAATTTTTTTCGAAGAATGATCGGTACAACTGCATTGAATTCTTTCTATAAGTACGCGTCCGTGGCAGCGTATCCGTAAACATTTGGTCGGTGATTGTCCACTGTTTCTTTAAACGCATCGAGGCAGCTCGCAACGGACGCGTAGAATGGGAATGCTTCCGAACTCGATTCGGGTAGCCGACCGTCTCACGGCGGCTGGAATAATAATCCAGCCCGAACCTTACTCAAATCGAACTCTGCTATCTAGTAACTAATTTAATGAAGTTTAGGTTCGGGACGAAGAATTCATTCTGGCCGCCGGGAGGCGGCCGGCCACACATTCATTTTTGTTTTAATGATCTTTATTGATATTATACGAAGTTGTAAACATTTCACTTATTATTTCGAAAAAATTTTGTACATTGTATAATATTCGTCGCTGGCCGCTATGCTGTTATGTATAGAAACGACAGACAGTTGCCAATCAAACGCTTACGCATACGCTCCCACGGACGCGTACTTATAGACAAAATTTGATGTAGTAGTACCAATCTCCTTTGAGACAAATTTCGGAAACGAAGGCCGAGCGGCGGTTATATGTATGGGAAAAAGTTGCTCAAAATGTTGATTTTTATAACATACTCGAAAATCATCGAAATCGGTTTAGAAAAGGGGGCTTTTCTAAATAATTACCTTGTAATTGTTCACGCATATCTTTCGATTAATATCATCCCCACCCCCTCCTCTTTGTTCAAATAACTAAACTTTTACCCAGGTTATAACTATGTATGTACATATGTAATATAAATTTGTAGTAGGAGTGAGAAGGGAAGTCTCAAAATTACGCGAGCCTTCATTAACGCGATACATAAATGTTCCGAACCCCCGCGTAATTCGGCGGGACAACTGTACATTGTATATTGCTTTGCTTAATGTCTGGTTCGGACCGTATGGATCATACATGATCCATGAGTGACATGGGTGCCCGATACATACACATACAATGTTATCTCGCCAAGCCTGCAGCTGGGCCTAAGTCCGCTGAGGACACGAAACTCAAACCTCGTCTGATTTCTGCCGTCGGAAAGAACAACGAGCGAAAGACAAAGTGAGAATGAGAAGCCGAGCATTCGAAGAAGTTTAAATGCCCGCTGTGCTAATGCAATGCAAACTTAAAAGTTTCTCATTTTTTTATCTTTCTTTAAAGTAATTTATTTATCATATTAATGCAATTTTTTTATTAAAATGAAACCAAACACCATATAATTTGTACCACTTTTACTTAACATTTATGGAATAAGTACGCTGTATTATAGTTTCTAACAAACTGCAGAAATGGATTGTTTCTAGCAAAATACATATTTTAATAACATTATGGCATTGAATATGATATACTTACGTAAAGTATACAATTTATAAATTTTTTAAAGGCAGCTGATATGTGCAATACATAGACTACGCACTTCACTTCCTGTAGCTTTCTTTTGCTCTATACAATACATCTATTCCAGCGATTTACTTCTCTTCCATTTCCTACTTCTCTTAACTCCTGTATTAATACAATATTTTCACATTTTCGTAGGTAAATATAATCCGAACTATGTCGTCTTTGGTCTCATTTTAACGAGAAAAGTTTGGCGAATATGTTGAAAGAAAATTTGTTAAGAAAGAAATAATAAAAAAAGTTTTTTAGTCTACATTAACGTGTTCATACATTGTATGGGGTTTTAAACCGCTCGGCTCTGATCAAAGGCGAGCCGAACTCGCTTCACTGATCGCGAATTGTGGTTCCAAGCGAGGCAGTCCTCACGGCCTCCTCTGCTGTAGGCTAGAATACGAGAAAGGCAACGCTGGCATTAGTCCTACAACGACTGGTCGGACTGATGATTTTTGTTTGCGGTGTTGTGACAGCGTATGTTTCGCCTTTGATATAGCGACGGACATGGAGCCCCCCCCCCCCGCACATAATAGGGGATTCGACTGAAATCTATGCATTTATCCATGGGTTCGCTCGAGTTCTTGGCGAGAAAATATTGTAATAACTGTACAGTATATGCATATATACATATTGAACTATACACACACATATTAAACAAACTTTCCATGCTGAAAACAAGCTCTCTTTGGAATACCGATACGAACCTGTTAAGTTGCATAAAAGCATACACTCTAAAAAATCCCCATAGTGCTTGGTTTAAAGCACAGCATACTACTTGTGAAGAAGAATCGACGGTACATTGTTGCAGTCTAGGTCATTCACATTTGATATTAGATCACAGAGTCCGAAACGTAGCTGTGATCAATAGTAACCGTTAATCTATCATGAAAGATTAATGGTGAAAAAGATTGTTACAGAAAAACATAAATTTCAATTCCCATACGTTTCATCTTCGCTTTACGAAAACGATATTAAGGGATTATTTCATATACATATAACTTGTACTAGTTTTACTGGTAAACAGTTTTGAAAGAACTCAAAAGTTTAACTCGAAAATTATTTGTTTTTAATAGTTACTCATTTATTAGAAGTAAAAATTTCGAAACCATTCTTCGGGATACGATTTTTGGCTCTGATTCATTTGAGTTGAGCTCCGGTAGCTTATATTTGGGCTATGTAAATGTTTATTTGCAGCTCGTTCACACAATACGGTTTTTGACCAACTCGGTTATTTTACCAAATCAAGATTAACCGAAAACAGTGTCCACACATTTCTCCATCTCCACAGAAAATTTAATTTTCATGCATATATATACTTCATAAATTGGTTGCCATGCTGATTCGTTCTCAGTTTTATCTTTAGATAAATGCAACGTCTACGTATTACTTTTAAATTACGTTCTTTAATGTGACTAGCTAGACTTTACCATATTCATCATGAATATGTTATTTGGATACCTACATGATTTTGCTATTGCCGAATATAATTGCACTTTATGGTATACATGATACAGGTGCCATTCCGATACGTGATAAAAGTAACCATAAAAAATAACCGATTTAATACGCTTATCGTACACACATACAAAATATAAATAGTATTTCGAAAGGTGATAAAAATTTGATTCAGCAAATAAGTGATTTGCATGACGGCAATAGTTTGTACATACTTCAGTGAATCGGTTAATTCGGTAATCTAACTGACGAAATGAAACCGCATCGTATGACCGAACTATTGGGGTTCATGTATACGACGGCCGAGTATACACGATAGTTTATCGCCACTCTGTACATTTAAAAGGCTACTGACTATCGCTCGATTTAATTGTCCTTTTCGCCGTTTCAATGGCTCTGTGGTCTTTTCTGGTGTTGAATCGGTAACATCGCACGTGACACGGAAATGGTAAGGGGGTCTCGAGACCCCCGAACCGTGTGACAGAAAAGAGCATTGGATGATAGGTCTATACTGTACCTCGTCTGTGCCTGTACCTTGTCTGTGCCGTCGGTTAAGGGGGTAGTCCCAACACGTGACGTCACAGATTTCGTAGGCATGGTAGATTTCGTTATAGAAAGATCATTACCTACAAGCATGTAGCTGCCTGAGGCGGAGCCACTTTCGATTTTTTTCACGAATGCGTAAAGTAATTCACAGCTGGTTATTGTGCGACAGCGGGGCAAGGGGTGAAATCGTCTCAAGGCAGCAACGTTGCCAAGAATCGGAGACAGCGTTGCCGCATTGCCGCTGAGACAATTCATCGTAACGATAGCATGAGACCGGTTGGTGGTCCGACTATGAAATCCGTACGAAATATTTTTGTCGCAAGTTCGCGCCCCGCGCAAGTTAAAAGGTACAGCCGGATAAAGGGGTCAAAAGTGCCCTTGAACCAAGTTAGACTTTTGATGTACCATTTGATAACTTAGCCAAAGAAAAGCTTTCACACCAAGTTTCAATCCTCTATCTCGATTGAGGGGGTAGTAATGGGGACGAAATGAAATATCAGTTTTTGCCATGTTTGTCCTACTTAATGGCAAGCAAAAATTCTGAGAAAAATCTGAAATATTGGAAATGTAGTGATATATGTTTAAAGAATTTCTCCAGATTTTCTTATCGCAGACTTTAGGTGTACAAAATGAAAAACCCTAAAAAAATCTGAAAAATGCAGATTTCGTAGTGAAGTTGCAAGAGAAGTACTTTTATATTTTTACGATAACAACGTATTATTATAACTTTTGTCCCCAATATCATTCAGATTTTTTGGAATTGTGCGATGTAGTTAAAAAAATTAAAAATCAATTTTGTCGAGGTATTTCCCGCGAAAAAGCAATTCTTACTGTAAATTTTTGTTTGTCATGCAGTGAGTACCGTACGTGATTTTTAATAGTTCTACATCAGGAAGAATAACATATAGATAACAAAAATAATAGATTCAGTCAACTAACACTATTTACCACCAGTATATCTTGAAATAGGAAGAACAATTTCAGTGAATAGATTGGCAGAGTGGTTATGGGGTCTGACTGTAAATCCCATACTAATTATTTTGGTCGTGAGTTCGCTCCGCGCACAAATTAATCTCTCTTTTACCACATTTTTCTTTTGATTCATAGCTGCATGACAAATCAGTTTCCACCAATGGATTTACTATTGATATGATTTATTAATTATAGAATCATTTAGCTTCGCTGACACCTAATAAATAAAAGAAATCTATTTCAATATTACTTATCGTTAATAAATATGGTTGGATTGAAGTACAGGTGCGTGGTGTCATTTCATACATGTAAAGGATCTAGAAAATGCTAAGTAATACTCGTAAGTAGAAGAATCCGTGGCTAGAGAGACAATCGCCTAAAACGTACTCCGAAATTATCTGTGCGTATATTTCAGAGTAAAATATTCTTAAAATTTCTTTAACATATTTTGAAATTATTGCCACTTATTGGCATATTGTATAGTTACGAATAAATGAATAACGAACTTATGACCAAAATGTTAAGTATGGGTTTACAGTCTGAATACATAGTCACGCTGCCAATCCAATCATTAAAATTATCTTTCCAACTTTAAAATATAAATATGTGAAATAGTTTCAGTTAACTGAATTTACAACTTCTATTTACAATAGACTCCCGATTATCCAGCCCCATTTGAACCGGCCTCCGTTTTATCCGACCACATTTTTGTTGATATGAAATATTTTATAATTATTCACTTTCTTGCGTAATTATTGTCACATGTATTTGTAATTGTTTAAATACGCAACCTCATATTAATTTTTTTTCCATTCCTACTAAATCTCTGAGTAGAGTATTCCGCACTTCTTAAAATATAGATAGAGATGAGAAAGTGAGTCAGCAAAAGGAAAAATTGCACTTGTAAGTGCGACGAAGTATGTTGAACAGGAAGAAGATTCATCAGCAACTGACATATCATTTTTGAGAAAGTGGCGTGACATCACATTAACGAAAGAAACGAAATAAAAGAAACAGAAAAGATTACCAAGTTTTTTGTGAAAGATGAAGTTAAACAAATACTACATACATATTACGTAGCATTATATTATATTGAGATGGTGCGATTGTATATATGTACCGTATGTTCATACGTGTGTATAAATATGAAACATTATCAATATACTTAATATTAATTTTTTGGTATAAACAACAATCTATAAAGCATGCTGCCAGATTAACTGGCCATTTGTTTATCCGGCCGAGATCTCGCCCCGCAGGGGCCGGAGAGTCGAGAGTCTGCTGTATATGTGTATATTGTTCTTCCGAATGTAGAAATATTAAAAATCACGTAATGCTGTCACTGCATAAGGAACATATATAAATTTAAAGTGAAGATTGCTTTTTCGCTAGAAAAATATCAAAAAGATTGATTTTTGATTTTTATGACTACGGTTCACTTTTCCAATAAATCTAAAAAATTGGGGGTAATAGTTATAATAATATATTGTTACCATAAAAATATAACAGTAGTACTTTTACAGCTTCACTACGAAATCTGCATTTTTCAGATTACTCTAGATATTTTCATATGTTACACCTAAGTTTTGCAGGAAAAAATTCCGAAAATATTCTCCAGTATATGTTCCCATACATATTACTTTTCAAAATGTAAAAGGAAACGATGATACAGCTACATTGAACTCCGCCTATGCGAGTGTCGTGGACGCGTTGCGTTGAGTTGCGTCTAAAAGGCATCGCTGCTTGATTTGCTTTTCTATAAATATATCGCGGTGTCGCTTGCCGGGCGGAAAACAAACGCGCAACAATCTGTTGTAGGCAGAAAGCGCCGACGACGCACGTACAGGCGAGGTTGAATGTAGTGGTACATGGAGCTACTCCTATACTCGCAGCCAACTGTCATTTTGTCTGGATGATTAGGCGCCCCTCGTGCATAACAGCTGAACTAAACTTGATACGTATTTTGCTCTGTTTTATCGTCAATATGGCGACGTCATCCGAGAAAGCATGCCTTTACGCGAAACAACTTTTCGTCGTTATATGAGAAGCTTTTGATTCGAGCGATAGTTCATTCGAAAGAAAAAGCTTCAGCGCGTGTCGGTCAGGTATTCATTTCATGCAGATCATTCTCTCCGTACCAAAAAAATGCTTATATACGACGACTATCAAGCCGTCGATTTTTGCTCCGCATTACAACGCTTATATTACTACATATCAACATAATTTGATCACAAGACTACCTGACCGAACCGCGCTGAACCCTCCCCTTTCGAATGAGACATATTTCGACACCAAATTCTCCTTTATAAGGACGAAAAGTTGTTTCGCGCAAACCCATATTCTTGGCCCATTTTGTCGGTAAAGTCAACTCTCTGCCATGCCTGGGACTACCGCCTTAAGTATTCATGCGATTGCTGAAACTGTAGGAATTTGAACTTTTGAAAAACTTTTGAACAATGGTATCAGCAAGTCATGTGTCGTTTTGCAATTAAAAAAACTAAGCGTCTCCTCCGTAGGGCTTCCGGTTTATTCCAACCGTACTCTCCCTCGGGAGTGCCTATAGCTACACGGTATCCCTCATTTCCCCATGCACGATAGGCGGCCGGCTTTCTCAGCCATCCTATCCGACGTGAATGAGGGAAACCCGGTGATACCGCTCTCAGGTGGCCAGGGGGTTGACCTGTTCTTTCCTCTGTGGGCGGCCGGCTTCCTCAACCGTTCTCCCCCCGGTTTCAGGGCGGCCGGCTTTCTCAGCCGTCCTCTCCCAATCTCAGGGCGCCCGGCTTTCTTAACCATCCTCCCCCAGTTCCAGAGGCGTCCAGGTGCTACCCCTGGCCTCTCCTAAGCTGCTGGGCATCCGATAGCATTGCTTCGTACTCTCCCGGCCTGTGGGCGGCCGATGGTCATACCTCGTCCTCTCCCACAGGTGCAGCGAACGTAAGAGCGAACTGCTCCAAAACCGCGTTCCTTATACCAATCCGTTGCTAGCCTTGTCAATAACGCCGTTGCCACGCCGAGCCCGAAAACGCTCCGACTCGAGCTAGCCGTTCTCAAACGTTCTCGACGCTTCTCGGCGTTTCCTCCGCATTGCCACGGGTCATTGCTCCCTGCGCGCTTCAGCTGATTTTCATCGAACGGCGATCGAGGCGGCCTGTCGCCTCCTCGTTTTATTGTCGCGTTACATAGCATTATATTATATTGAGATGGTATGATTGTATATATGGACCGTATGTACATACGTGTGTATAAATATTAAATATTATAAATATATTTAATATTAATTTCTTGGTATAAACATAACAATCTATAAAACATGCTGCAAGATTAACTGGTTATTTGTTTATCCGGCCGAGGTCTGGTCCTGCAGGGGCCGGATAATCGAGAGTCGACTCTATATATTGTTCTTCCGAATATAGAAATATTAAAAATCACGTAACGCAGTCACTGCATAAAAAACATGTAAAAATGTAAAGTGAAGATTGCTTTTTCGCGCGAAATATCTCAAAAAGATTGGTTTTTGATTTTTATAACTACGATTTACTTTTCCACAAAATCTAAAAAAATTGGGGATAATAGCTATAATAATATGTTGTGTTACGTGAGGCGCGCGCGCGCATGTGCTTGGGACGCTACCGGGTGTAAGTGTTCGTATAGGTGTTGTGTAAATGTAAAAGTGTATTGTGGTAGTGTGGTAGTCAAGCAAGGTGATTACCGGTGAACGTAACGCGCGTGCGACTCTGTAGAGTTAGAAAATTAACCCTAACTGGGTCTTACAATGTTATTTGGGTTCATGGATACTCTAGTCCCATACGGGCCCTTTCGTCAGATCGCTTAATAATTAATAAAAGGAAGTTAGTTAAATAAGGTGAATAAATAAAAGAGGAAAATTGTAGCTGATTAAAATATATTATACCAAAAGAAAATGTTACTGATTGAATGTATTACAGAATGCTAATATAGCTAATTACAATTTAGATATTATAATTTCGAAAAACGATGCAAGATGTAAGCACAATTGAATAGAATAATTTCCAGTGAGGGAAATCCCACAGTTAATTAGTAACTACTGGAAATTATTTGCCAATAATGTTTATACATTTTAAAATACGCTGGAAGAGTAAAGGCAAAAGACTTACCCAAATGATATGTACTTTGATCTATTTCCAAAATTGAATGTGTATATATATATATATATATATATATATATATATATATATATATAATTTTCGATCTAGCCTTGATTTTCTGCGATATTGCCAAAACTTGTGGCAAGAGGAAAAAACATACGCACGCCGCTTTACTATACTGCACTGAGTTGATTTAAGCTAACTATATTAAACTGATTAAATAAAGAAACTATATAGATGGGTTAAATAACACTAGAAACAAATTAAAATTTAGAATAATACAAAAATTAATAAATATGATTTTTATACGTGAAGATTGAGTCTTTTGCCCTAACTTGCTAAGGTTATTCACAAGCGCGAACAAACTCTGTCTCAAACACCCCACGGACCGCATGACACGCACCTCGCGATTGTACGTCGAAGAGTGTCGCAACTTCACGTTCTCGGAGGAGACCAGAGTGGGCCTAGTCCGAAATTGTTTACATTGCATTGCTGTTGCGCCCAACGAATTAGGCTGCGAGGCTGATGCGTAAGGGACCGTGATTCGTTAATCTGACGGGTGGTGGGAGCATGCGTGCTTTCCTCCCGCTCCAAGTCAACTTTTATTTCGGATTAACCACATTATGTTCCTTTACTCTTATGTTATAACTAAATGATTAATACTTATAATTTATTGATAGTTTACATGTATTATAGAGGTAACGGAGTAAAATGGAAAACATATTTCTTAATAGATGTTATAAAAAAAATGTGAAAGCGGAATATTATCTGAGTCGTTTTACAACAATTTGTATTAAAATGCTTATGAATTTTGATAGCTATTGTAGGACTGGCTGGCGTGTAAGAAGACGACATATAGATATAAGTTATTGCAAATCTATTAACAATCTCTATTATAATTTTATATCGTTTGGCGGTTCGCGAGGAACATTCCAGAACGCTTAGCGTTATTGGACCACACGAGCGCATTTTGGTTTACGTTTGGAGGTACTCAGAAGAAAGCCAATCTAAGAGTTTGATCGTGGGACCACGTTGATTTCAAGGAAGGAATGTGTTATACTAACAATCTTAATTTCGTCGCCAGGAGATTATTCTATCTTAAACACATCAAAGACCGTTTGTGCGTTCGATTAGGGAGTTCCCAGAATGCTACGTGCACTATCGAACCACATCCGGTCGATGTAAAAACATAAAAGGAATTTTGAAAAAATTGCTGTTCGGAACGTAACAGTTGTTACCATAAAAATATAAATGTAGTACTTTTACAGCTTTACAACGACATCTGCATTTTTCAGATTAGTGTAGAGTTTTTCATATGTTACAACTAAGTTTTGCTGCAAAAAAATCCGAAAAGATTCTCCAGCATACATTACTGTACATACTATTGTAACGCTGTCGCTTGAATTTGATTCAAGTAGTAGGGTGATAGAATCGCGTGAATATTGTTACGTAGGAATCGCGGCCCCTAATACTGTAACCATAAATTAAGAGCGAAATTTGAAGTAAACCAGATATGCGTACTACGTATAGGAAATCCATTGTAAAGTACTCGCCGCAGGCAATCGAGCAAGGGAAAGTTGGAGAACAGAAAACGAAAACTCGTCAACGAAGAACACCCTCGAGTTAAATTTGTTAGGGACCGTAAGGAATTTGTTGTTAGCTAAGTCACGCACGACTCTAGAAAATTGGAGGACCCCACACGACGTCCTCCCTATTCACGCACTCCAAGAGAGTCGTAAATTTCCGTAAGGGTCGGCTAGACTCGCCAACACGAGTGCTTAGTTTATCGAAGCCTCCTTGGGTCCCACGGTTTCTGCGAACACGTGGACGCGAGATTTCCCGCGCGCTTGGCGAGGCACCTCCACCTCCACTCGCTTGAGGGTGGACCGAAACGGGAAGGAAGGGACATCAGCCGACGGGGCGAACACCACCACCATTGGACCAGAAGAAGACCAAGGGTCTTCCAAAAGGAGGATCCAGATTCCAGCGAAGAGGGAATCGACCGAAATTGCGCGAAGACTTCGCCGCCAAGCAGCAGAATCAACCCACGCACGAAGCGATAACTATCGAGCGTTCTCCCTTTCACCGTCTCGCAAAGCAATATATTCGAATTTCCAAAATAAAACTAAGTCTCAAAGTAGTGTCTTTCTTTTATTAATCGCGCCGCGAGCAGAGTGCTTCAGCGCTCCACGGACACTTTATCCACGCCTGTGAAATCCACCACAATCCCTATACCCGCTCGGCGCACACGCAACACTATTTTACAAAATGTAAAAAGAAATGATGATACAACTACATTGAACTCCGCCGATGCATGTGTCGTGGACGCGTTCCGTTGCGTTGCGTCTAAAAGGCATCGCTGCTTGTTTTGCTTTTCCATCAACATATCGCGGTGACGCTTGCCGAGCGCTAATCAAAACGTGCGGTAATCTTTCACAGGAGGAAAGCGTCGGCGACACATGTATAGGCAGAGTTGAATGTAGTAGTACATCGAACTACTGCTGCACTCGCAAGTCAACACTCATTTAACATTTATAATTAGGCGCCCCGCTTGCAGAACAGCTGAACTAAACTTGATACATATTTTGCTCTGTTTTATCGTCAATATGGCGAATTCATCCGAGAAAGCATGCCTTTACGCGATACAACTTTTCGTCCTTATATGAGAAGCTTTTGAGTCGAACTATAGCTCATTCGAAAGGGGAGGCTTCAACGCAACGTGGTCAGGTATTCAATTCATGCAAATCATTGTCTCCGTATCAGAAAAATGATTATATTCGACGACTGTCAAGCTGTCACTTTTTACTCCGCTTTACAATGCTCATATTACTACATATCAACATAGTTTGACCACAAGACTACCTGACCACGTTGCGTTGAATCCTCCCCTTTCGAATGAGCTACGGTTCGACTCAAACGCTTCTCATATACGGGCGAAAAGTTGTATCGCGTAAAGGCGCGCTTTCTCGGATGAATTCGCCATATTAACGATAAAACAGGGCATAATACGTATCATGTTTAGTTCAGCTATTATGCACGAGGGGCGCCTAATTATAAAGACTACATGAGTGTTGACTTGCGAGTGCAGCATTAGCTCGATGTCCTACTTCATTCAACTCTGTCTACACATGTGTCGCCGGCGCTCTCCCCCTGTGGAAGATTACCTCACGTTTTGCTTTGCGCTCGGCCAGCGGCACCACGATATGTTTATGGAGAAGCAAAACAAGCAGCGATGCCCTTTAGACGCAACGCAACGCAGCGCATCCACGACACACGCATAGGCGGAGTTCAATGTAGTTGTATCATCGTTTCTTTCTACATTTTGAAAAGTAATATGTATGGTAACATGTTGGAGAATGTTGTCGGATTTTTTTGCTGCAAAACTTAGCTATGACATATGAAAAACTCTACACTAATATGAGAAAAGTCGAAATAAATAGGAGCCGAGACAGGCGATGTGTTTTATGTCGGCGTGCTCCCTCTTCTTAAGGTAAGTTCTGCCGAGTAGCAGGTTAAGAAAAGGACACTCTGGCATAGGCGTCCTCATGACTAGAGTTTTTGGGCGACACTCTTGCTTTGGCAGTCGCCGTGACGCATTGTAACGAGCAGAATACAGATTCATTATTTCAAAACGCCCACTTATCATTATTTATTTACCACACCTCATTCCAATCCTGATTTACCTTACACTAATCTGAAAAATGCAGATTTCGTTGTGAAGCTGTAAAAGTACTACATTTATATTTTTATGGTAACAACATATTATTATGGCTATTATCCCCAATTTTTTTAGATTTTGTGGAAAAGTAAATCGTAGTTATAAAAATAAAAAACCAATCTTTTTGAGATATTTCGCGCGAAAAGCAATCTTCACTTTACATTTTTATATGTTCTTTGTGCACTGACTGCGTTATGTGATTTTTAATATTTGTATATTCGGAAGAACAATATATGGAGCCGACTTTCGATTATCCGGCCCCTGCGGGACGAGACCTCGGCCGGATAAACAAATGGCCAGTTAATCTGGCAGCATGCTTTATAGATTGTTATGTTTATACCAAAAAATTAATATTAATTATATTTACAATGTTTAATATTTATACACACGTATGTACATACGGTACATATATACAATTACACCATTTCAATATATATAATGATACGTAATATGTATGTAATATTTGTTTAATTTCATTTTTCACAAAATAGTTTGTAATCTTTTCTGTTTCTTTTATTTCGTTTCGTTTGTTAATGTGATGTCACGCCACTTTCTCAAAAATGATATATCAATTGCTGATGAATCTTTTTCCTGTCCAACATACTTCGTTGCAGTTACAAGTGCAATATTTCCTTCTGCGTGACTCACTTTCTCATCTCTATACTCGAAGAAGTGCAGAATACAGTACTCAGAGATTTAGTACGAACGGAAAAAAATTAATATGCGGATGATTATTTAAACAATGACAAATACATGGGACAATAATTATGCAAGAAAGTGAATAATTACAGAATATTTCATATAAACAAATATGTGACCGGATAAAACGGACGCCGGTTCAAACGGTGCTGGATAATCGGGAGTCTAATATAAATAGAAGTTGTAAATTCAGTTAACTGAAACTATTTTACATATTCATATTTTGAAGTTTCAAAGATAATTTTAATGATTGGTTTGGCAGAGTGACTACGGTTTCAGACTGTAAACACATACGTATCATTTTGGTCAAAAGTTCGTTATCCATTTATTCGTAACTATACAATATGCCAATAAGTGGCAATAATTCCACAACATGTTAAAGAAATTTTAAGAATATTTTACTCTGAAATATGCGCAGAGATAATTTCGGTGCACGTTTTATGCGATTATCTCTCTAGCAACGGATTCTTCTACTTACGAGTATTACATAGTATTTCCCAGATCCAATAAATGTATGAAATGATACCACGCACCTGTAGTTCAACCCAACCATATTTATCAACGATAAGTACTATTGAAATAGATTTCTTTTATTTACGAGATGCCAGAGAAGTTAAATGATTCTATAATTAACAAATCATATCAAAAGTAAATCTATGGAAGGAAACTGAATTGTCATGTAATTATGAATTAAAAAAAGAAATATAGGTAAAGAAAGATGAATTTGTGCGCGGCGCGAACTCACGACCAAAATAATTAGGATGGGATTCATAGTCAGACCCCATAACCACTGTGCCAATCTATTCACTAAGTTCTTCCTATTTTAAGATATACTTCCCTGGAATAGTGTCAGTTGACTGAATCTATTATTTTTGTTGTCCATATATTATTCTTTCAGATGTAGAACTATTAAAAATCACGTACGGTACTCACTGCATGAAAAACATGGGAATTTAAAGAAAGGATTGCTTTTTCGCGCGAAATACCTCGACAAAATTGATTTTTAATGTTTGTAACTACAGAGCACAATTCCAGAAAATCTGAAAGATATTGGGGACAATAGCTATAATAATACGTTGTTAGCGTAAAAATATAAAAGTAGTGCTCTTACAACTTCACTTCGATATCTACATTTTTCAGATTTTTTTACGATTTTTCATTTTGTACGCCGAAACACTGCAATAAAAAAATCCGGAAAAATTATCTAACCTATATCATTATATTTTTAATATGTGAGATTTTCCTGAGAATTTTTGTTTACCATTAAGTGTGGGACAGATACGGCAAAAACTGATATTTCATTTCTCCCCCATCACTACCCCCAGATCGAGATAGAGGGTTAAAACTTGGTGTGAAAGCTTTTCTTTGGTTAAGTTATCAAATGGTATATCAAAAGTCTAATGTGGTTCAAGGGCACTTTTAATCCACTTATTCGGCTATACCTTTTAACTTATGCGAGGCGCGATCTTGCGACAAAAATATTTCGTACAGATTTCGTAGTCGGACCTCCAACCGCTCTCATGTTATTTGTTCGGTTTTGCAACCGACCGACCAGTACCGTACAGTCATAAACCGATTCAGTCTGTTCCAGCCTAAATGTCAAGCCTTTAACTAATTCCTCTCCGACCATAAAATGGTTAAGGATGCATCCTGGTCATTTCCACCACCCTCCTCTACTTTCTGTTTTTTCCCACACCCCTCCAGATTCAGGCCGATTCCACCTTAAGGCGGTAGTCCCCAATGGCGGTCGGGCATGTCAGAGAGTTGACTTTACCGACAAAATGAGCCAAAAATATGGGTTTGCGGGGTTCGACTTTTCGTCCTCATATAAGGGAATTTTGGGTCGAAATACGGCTCGTTCGAAAGAGGAAGCTTCAATCCAGTGCGCTCTGGTCGTCATTTGATCCGATTATGTTGATGCTCAATAATATGAGCGTGGAAATGGGAAGCAAATATTTACAGCTTGACAGCCGCGGAATCTAAGCAATTTTCGTATACCAGGAGAATGTTCTCAATGAAATGAGGACCAGAGCGAACTGCGCTGATGCCTCCCCATTCAAATGAGCTATCGTTCGACGCAAAATCTTCTTATATAAGAACGAAAAGTCGAACCCCGCAAAAGCATGCTTTCCCGTGTGATTTCGCCATATTGATGATGATACAGAGCAAAAACGTGTAACCCTTAGTTCGGCTATTCTCCGCGAGGAGGCACCAAATCGGAAAGACCCAATGAGAGGTGGCGTGAGTGTAGCAGCAGCTCGCTGTACTACTACACATTGAAGCCTGTCTATACGTGTGTCGTCACGCTTTTCGCCACTGCAATAGCTCGCACCTCGTTTTGTTTTGAGCACGGCAAGCGGCACCGCGATATGTTTATGCACAGAAAAACGAAACGAACGGCGCTGTCTTGTAGACGCAACGCGTCCCCCGCACACTTATAGGCAGAGTACAATGTAGTTGTACAATCATTTTTTTACATTTTGAAATGTGATATATGATAATATATGTTGACGAATGTTTTCGAATTTTTTTTGCTGCTGTTACGTGTGGGTAATATTTGAAAATATTATTTCGTTCACTGGAATTTCTTCCAGCTCTCGTCTAGAAAGGAAAATGAAAAGACGCACTGCTTAGAGTTATCTCCCCCGATACGAGTAAGCTTGCCCCCTAGATTGCTGGAAGCAGAACTGACTCAACGTCTAACCCTTTCATACATTTCCTTATATGGAAATCTTCAAGAATTCCTCGCTCGATTTCGGTGTATATAAACCCCCGAAATCTAAGCCTCGTGGGCAGTACCAAGCAAGAAGTCAGGACGTTACTCTGCTTCGCGTACGTTTGAGAATCGTCTGTTCCAGCAAGATCGGGCGCAAGTTCCCTTTCGGACCAACATTAAACCATATAGGATCCGCGAGTCGGTATAAATCCTATTACGGCAACTTCTACAATCGTTTCTCGAATCAAACCCCCGCATTGCCAGTGCGTCAAAACCGAGCATCAAATAGGTAATATATTTTAACTTCTCAACACTCTACATTCGCGACACTGACAATTGTATAACACTATTCAGTAATATATTGTTCATTGCCCGTGATAACTTAAGAGTCGTTAATTAAACCCAACCTTCGATATCATAATCCAAATTGAAGTAACGATCCCACACGATACAGCTTTACCGCACGAGCTGTATCGATATATTAAATAATTACTAGTTACGAGGCCTTTACTAACAATCCTTGCGACTCCCTGGTTTCGCATCAGGTTCGTTCGCAACAATCTATATCCAAATTAAAGCTCATTCCAACCTTAGTGGCTCCCCGATTTCGCATCGGGTTCGTCCACGCAACTCGCCCATCCTAGCGGCTCCCTGATTTCGCATCAGGTTCGTCCGCATCCTAGCAGCTCCCCGATTTCGCATCGGGTTCGTCTGTGAAATTACCAACCTCCCAGCAGCTCCCCGATTTCGCATCGGGTTCGTCTGCGACGTTGTACCAACTTCCTAGCAGCTCCCCGATTTCGCATCGGGTTCGTCTGCGACGTTGTACCAACTTCCTAGCAGCTCCCCGATTTCGCATCGGGTTCGTCTGCGCCTTCACCCTCCTAGTGGCTCCCCGATTTCGCATTGGGTTCGTCCACGACGTTTCAACCTCCTGCGGCTCCCCGATTTCGCATCGGGTTCGTCCGCGCTTAAACCACACTCCTAGAGGCTCCCCGATTTCGCATCGGGTTCGTCCTCGTCGTCAATAATCCTTGCGACTCCCTGGCTTCGCGTCAGGTTCGTTCGCGCACCAAGCTAACAAATTCACACCGTATTCCTAAACAAAACTCCGCCGGCCTCTCGCGCTGCTCGCGGCCCGGGCTCGTAACAGAAACTGGTGACAGCGGTGGGATACTTCAAAATATATTTGGATTAACGTTGAATTCTGGGTTTATAATTAACGTACTGCCCTGAATAGAACGTCGGTCATATACTAGTTTTCGCTAGTCAACCGAGCGTTTTGGCAATATACTAGTTTTCCTAGTTAAGCCGCCCTTTTATATCTCTTAGGAGAATATTGACAATATACTAGTTTTCGCTAGTTACGTCGCCTTTTTATCACTTTTTAACAAAGTGTTACTAGTTTTGCTAGTTACCGATTATATACTAGTTTTCTCGAGTTAATCGACCCTTATAATTTACAATGACGAGCTCACAAGCAAATTCGTCAACCACGGACATTCTGAATTTGACAGTTACGCTGGCAAATTCAATGTCTCTCCTTACCCAAAGAACTTGCTTACAAAACATCGCGTTTACTATACCGAATTTCGACGGAGAAAACCCACCTTTAACGCGCTTTGCGCAAAGTGTGGAAGATGGTTTAACGTTGATTCCGGAGGGTTCAGAAACCCAATTTCTTGCTATAATCTTGACTAAACTCATTGGCCCAGCACGTAGGTGTACGCTGGAACGCAAATTCGAAACTGTACAAGCGTTAATAAAACACCTAAAGAAGAGATTCGCGTCGGGAAAGAATCTATCTTATTTCCGACTAGAAATCGCGAATTTACACATACGCGAGGAAGAAAGCCTCCGAAATTATATCGATAGGACCAGCCATCTCGTGTATTGCGCAAGAGGAGCTATAAAGGAAAAATATCGGGACCATGTCGACGAAATTATCGAAGATATGGAAAAGGACGCGCTAGAAAATTTCATTGACGGTCTACCGGATAAGATTTCCTGGAAAGTATCAGTGCAATCGCGAGAACTACGAACACTTGAAGATGCCTACGACGCGGTACTCGAGATCGACAGAAAATTAAGGAACCGCCGACAATTTTTACGACACGCGTCGCCTTCAAGAGGATCACGCCGAGATCACTCGAACGAAAGGTCCCCTTATCGCGACCAACAAGTGTCATACCCTCAATCTCCAAACAAATACACCAGACACAGGGAACGACAGAGAAGAACATCTGGCTCCGAAGAGGAACGAGAAGGGCGACCGCGTACGCCAGCTTGGACCGTCCGTCATCGCAACCGTTCAAGATCCCCTTCTGCTCACTCTGACTCATCATACATAGACGAAGAAGAAAAACAATATTCCATACTGAAAAACCCTGATAAATACCGTAAACCAAGTTTGTATTGTTGGGACTGCGGAATTAAAGGGCATGATACACAAACATGTAGAAAATCATCGCGCAAGTCTTATTCGCGTGATACGTCCGCGGAATCTAACAAGTCTTTAAACTCCGAACGCGCTCACCGTATCGGCGACACGATGAGTGAAACCGAAAAAGTTCGCCAAAGGACAGTTCGTTTCGAAGAGAATTTGTCCTCAAGGAAACTCCCGCACCACGTATCAAATTCAAAGTACCAGAATTAAAATCCGGAATTGGAGAATTTTTTATTGATTGTGGGGCATCCATAAATTTAATAGTTCTCAGCGCTCTTGCGAAGGGAACCCCAATAGATTCGCGAGGTAAGATTGAGATAACCGGTCTTACCACTTTATCCGTTCGCACCATAGGAACTACGATCCTTCACATCCAAGAAAATCCAGCTATTTTCTACGTAGTAGAAAGTCTAGCCATTGAAGCCGATGGATTAATTGGCAGCCCATTTTTAAAACAAGAGCAAGCCGAAATTTCTTATCACCACGGAACCTTAGTTCTCAAGAATGACCCTATTCGCCCCATACCGTTTTCAAATTACCAAGATCTCTTTCAGAAGGAGCAGTCCCAGATAACAAAAAGACATCACATCGAGGCTCGCACATCAAAGCAAATATCTATTCAGTTGGTTAACCCTAAAATCAAGGAAGGATACTTACCGCGCATCAAAACACACGCACAGCTGTACATAGGAGTAGCCGCAGTAACTAACGATAAAGGAAAATGCTATGTTATGGCAACAAACACCAGCGAAGAAGACCTCGACGTTGAAATAGAACCACAGACACTTGAGCCCTATGACATCTTAAGCACATCGGACGAAGAATTTTTCCCAGACGCAGACCACCCGCCTAAAATCCGAACCAGAGAAGACAGGATACACAAAATAATAAATTCCCTAATCTGCGACCACCTAAACAAAGAAGAGCTCAGTTCTGTTACCGACCTCGTCAATGAATTTCCCGACCGATTTTATCTTCCAGGAGATAAACTTGGAAAGGCTTCTAGTTTTAAACATTCAATACACACTATCGACGATATCCCAATCAACACAAGGCAATATCGTTATCCGCCCGTACATGAAGAGGAAATACAGAAACAAGTTAACGCCTTATTATCTGAAGGTATAATTACCCCTTCAAAATCTCCTTACAATTCACCGTTGTGGATCGTACCGAAAAAACCGGATACTCAAGGAAACAAACGATGGCGCATGGTCATAGATTTTCGTGCACTTAATGAAAAAACAATTTCCGATAAATATCCATTGCCACAAATTACAGAGATTTTAGATCATCTGGGAGGAGCCAAATATTTTTCAGTCTTTGATTTAGCCAGCGGTTTTCATCAAATCGAAATGAATCCAAAGGATAAGCCAAAGACAGCCTTTACTACCCCACACGGACACTACGAATTTTCTCGCATGCCTTTCGGTTTAAAAAATGCACCACCCACTTTTCAACGCCTCATGGACCAGGTACTCACCGGGCTCCAAGGAGCGGATTTATTCGTTTACCTGGATGACATTGTAGTTTACCCATCATCATTGCAAGAGCATAACATCAAAGTTAAGAAACTATTAAATCGTCTCAGAGAATTCGGACTAACTCTTCAAACCAATAAATGCGAATTCCTTCGAAGGGAAGTCGCATATCTTGGACACATTATCACAGGAAACGGAGTAAAACCCGACCCCAGGAAACTACAAGCAGTTCAAGATTTTCCTACACCCACCAATCAGAAGAATATACAACAATTCCTGGGACTCATAGGTTATTACCGAAGATTCATACCAGACTTCACCATAAAAGCAAAACCTTTAAATAATTTATGAGGCAAAGGCATCAAATTCAAATGGACCGAAGAACAGGATAGAAGTTTCAAGGAACTTCGTAAGAACTCTGTCAACAGCCCATATTACAGTATCCAGATTTCAGCAAACCCTTCCTTGTTACAACAGATGCATCTGAATACGCTGTCGGTGCTGTGCTTAGTCAAGGGGAGATAGGAAAGGATCTTCCGATTGCTTACGCATCCCGCAGCCTAAACAAAGCTGAAAGAAACTATTCAGCGACAGAAAAGGAATGCCTTGCTATGGTTTACGCCGTTAGATATTTCAGGCCATATATCTACGGAACTAAATTCACTCTGATAACGGACCATCGACCGCTTGTTTGGTTACACTCAGTAAAGGACCCCACATCTCGGTTGATGAAATGGAAACTCAGGCTCTTAGAATATGAGTACCAGGTTGGTCACAAATCTGGAAAGACGAACAAGAATGCAGACGCGTTATCGCGCAACCCCACATCCTGCCTACCACTTATTCCCCGAGAACTACAAGACCTCGATTTCAAAATTCGTGTGCCGAAGACAGAAGCGAACATTGATTCTATAGGTCATCGGATACGACAGCTACGCCGAGACCGAGAAGCACGGTCTAAACATCAAGAGATAAGCTATAGCTCCGATGAAACCGAGGAACCAGCACTTGGAAAGGTTCAACACTCGCCAATAACTAGCAAAGCTAGATCTCTGCCCAGCTTATCTAACGAGATTAGCTTGCCTGATGAACAACAAGAAGATAATTTTTTACCCGCGGCTAATTCTACACAGATTTCATCTCCCAGGGAAATAGAAAATTTAATATCCTTTGAGGAACACTTAGAAAATACCGTAATAGAAAAATCAATTACAGGTCAACCACAACAGCAAGATTTTTCCACACCACAGGAAAATCCTCAAATTACAGGCGATATTTTACAGCCCCCGATAATTCATCCACTTGCTGATGAGCAACGACTACCTGAACTTGGGTTAGGCCGGCACGATCTGTCTGACCGTACGCCAGACCCCTACTCCTTACACTTGTCCGAAACCGATACCGACCAGATGGAAGAAATTGACCTGAGACAACCCCTGGCAGAACAAACACAAGTGACGGTAGCACCACCAAAGATTATTATTTCACCACATACCCTTACTGCCGAAGAAGGACATTATGCACATTTCATGTCTGCTGATTGCAAGCTGGTAACCCCTACAGGAAAATTATTGTTAGATACAGAACTTATAAACATAGAAAATCTCCTGGCAGCACAACCAAAAAAGGGACACGTGATAACTTCAGACAACGGAATAAACAAAGTCTTCAGCATAATAATCTCCGACAATTTCTACGATAATATCGACGCAATCGACGTAACTACTGGATTAAGGAACCTTAGACATACCTTAAGATATAATCAAATTAAATCCTTCCGAATCTCCACTACTGAAGATTTGCATAAAATAAACATCAACGATTTTATCAAAATCTTAGAAGAAACCTTCACCGGAACGGTTCAGGAAATCATCTTATGCAATTGCCCTGTTACTTCACCATCTACAGCAGACAGAGCAGAAATAATTCGCGAGGCACACGACAGCTTAATTGGAGGCCACAAAGGAGTTACTAAGACTTATAAACGCATTCGATCTAGATATCATTGGCCGGAAATGCGAAACGAAATTCAGGACTACATCCGGAAATGCCAAAGCTGTCAGGAACAGAAATTGGTGCGTGCAAAAACACGCCAACCTATGCTAATCACCGATACCCCCATGGACGCTTTCGATAAAATTGCATTAGATACAGTAGGACCATTACCAATTACTCCAAGTGGAAATAAATACATCCTCACTATGCAAGATAACTTGACAAAGTATTGCATAGCTGTAGCGATCCCTAATATCCGAGCCACAACAATAGCCGACGCATTCCCAAGACATTTTATTGAAATATACGGAACTCCCCGTGTAATATTAACGGACAGAGGAACCAGCTTCATAGGAGAACTTATGGCAAATCTCGCGGAAATCTTCGAAATCAAGCAAGTCACGACTTCCGGATATCGTCCACAAACCAATGGATCGTTGGAACGCAGTCACATTGTACTCACGGAATACCTCAAGCATTATATGGATAATTATGAAGACTGGGACTTGTTAATACCTTTTGCAATGTTCTCTTACAACACATCCGTTCACGAAGCTACTAATTTCACTCCCCACGAGCTGATCTTCGGACGATTGGCGCGAGAACCAAGCTCTTTTCCAACCGGTGAAAACCTGAAAACATATGGAGACTACCTATCAGAATTAATCACCCATATGACTCGTATCCGCGACATAGCAGCCGATAAACTAATTAAAGCAAAAACTCGTTCAAAGGGCTATTATGATAGACGTTCAAACCCAGTCAAATTTAAAGTAGATGACTTTGCCTACGTAATGATGGAACCACGTACTAGTAAATTCGACCCGCACTACATTGGTCCATTTAAAATAATAGACGTGACTGACCTCAACAACGTCGTATTACAAACACCCCACAAAATAATCACTAAGCACCAGGATAAATTAAAACACGCTTATTTCCCACCCACAGCGGAAAATGATCTTCGCAATCATGCTCCTGTTGCCACTGGCGAATAGTCAACGCATCAACGACTCCAACTCAGAAATAATACCTTTGGAAGAAACCACCGGACTCTTTTATGAAAAACTACCTAATATCAGGATCTACCAAGCGCAATGGCGACTGGTCACCTCACTGGACGTCAGTAAATATTTTTCGCAAGCACCATCCAGCAAGGAATCCATCGCATTGATAAACCAATTCTGCACTCACCACAATTTAACCCGTTGTCTTAGCGAGGAGCTAGAACCTCGATTAATACAGAAGGAAGAAATAACTCTACGATATAAAAATTTAATCAAAGCCGCAATAGGCGCGTATCCCAGGTCTCGATCACCAAAACGCAGTGTGCCATTTGGATTTATCGGGACGCTCAGCAACACACTATTTGGAACCCTTTCACAAGAAGATGCAGAATATTACAATCAAGAATTGGATAAAATGCATAAGAATCAACATGATATTTCCGAAATATTGGCAAAACAAACACACATTATCAAGGGAGAATTTTCCACAATGCATGAGAGATTAGCAAATTTCAGCAGCACCTTCTCTCACACACTAGATACAATAGCTTTGCACTCGAGAATCCTAAAGCAAGCCCAATCAGATCTAAATCAATTGCGATTCGAGTCAGCAATTAAAACCTCGGTAAATGAAATCGAGAGAATATTAGAAGATTACAGCGCCAATTTACTACTACTGATAGATGCGATTTTATTGGCAAAACAAGGAATTCTACACCCGGTTATCATTTCACCGCAACAATTGCTGCAATCAGCCCAGAAAATTAAACAAACTCTTAGTTACGATTTCCCTTTGTCACCTGAAGAACTACTCACGGAACAGATCGAAAAAATAACTCATTTAAATGTGAAATTTGCCAAAGGCAGGATACTCTTCGAACTCACTATACCTTTACCCGAACAAAGGGTTTACAGCTTATACAAAATCTATCCACTCCCTTCGCTTCAGAAACTCGGAACAAAGGAAGTAATCTCCTATATACAACCACGGATTCCTTTTATTGCTGTATCATCGGATAAACAACGCTACTTCACACCGACCGAAGAATATCTTAAGAATTGTCATTTTCATCATGATCAGTACTTGGGACCATCAACACTCCCACTTTATCAAGTGGATCAGCACGCAATCTGTGAATCAGTACTGCTGCTGGACCCACACTCAATAAAATGGAACACCTGTGAAATTAAAATAAGTTCACAGCTAAAATCGAACTGGCAGGCCTTAACCACGCCAGCAACTTGGCTCTATTTTCTACCGGAACAGAGGAAAGCACGCATATACTGCAGAGGAGAAAGATTCGCAACAAAAGGTATTTCCAAAACCGGAATTTTCAATTTAGAACCCGGATGCCGAGCAACGATTGCTTCGGTACAACTTAGGTCCGTAGAAACCATTAAAACTTCCAAATACTCCGTATATTACCCTCCAACATACTACAATTTATCCACAATTATCCCGCAAGTTACGGAAAATCACCTCCAGATTTTGGATGCGAACGCAAGCAACCCCGGAATAGTTACAATGAATTGGGACGAATTTCCGGCAGCACTCTCGCTCGACGAATTGGAACAACGTGCAACTAATTTAGCAGACCAGCAAACAATCAAACAACGACATAGGATCTCCACCTTTTCTTCGATTGGAGTGACCCTAACCGCGCTCATAATATTGTCGATTGTACTACTCATCAAATTCAAAATCTACCGGAACACTCCTCGGAGTTCAGAAAACACAAAGGAGCTACAGGAAGCAACAATTTCAGAAAATAATACAACGGAAAATAACACGGAAAACGCAGTACCAAAACCCAGTGCCACAATTTTCTAAGACCTTTTTCCCCTTCCTTGCTACTACCGCGTGCGGCGGTAGAAGAGGCACGCAAGGGTCCCCAGAAGTATAAAAGGAACGCGCAACCCTTGGAAAATCAGTGTTCTAAGACAAATGTCGAAGAGCCACAAAACAACGCAAACTATAGCAGCTGAAGGAACACGCACTATCGCCCTGCAAACGGGAGAGCGAGGCACTTGGCAGCCAAGACAGCGACCAGAAAAACTTATCACCCCCACACCGTACCAGCAAGCATCCGGCGGACCAGTGGTCAAGGGAAGGTGCTCAAGCACCCAAACCTCGCGGAAACCAGAGGCGGCCACGCAGACGACTCCCAACAGGATCTACGAGGAGCTTCACCAGCTCAAAGAAATCACTGACTGGAATATAAAAAACTGGATACCAGGGGAAGGAATTCCGGAACCACCAGCGAAAAAATGCAGGACCAAGCACGCTGTGCAGTCATCTGCGTGGAGACCCTGACGCAGGTATGGGTACACCTGCTCCACGAGAACCGCACAGCAAACGCACAAGTGGAGTTAAATCGACTCATGGCCGACAGAGACCACATGTACAGACACCGCTGTGACACTTTAAAACCAGGGCGTCTAGTGGCGCTGCGTATCAACAGCACTCACGGACCATGGGTACGGGGCGTCATCCAACAGGAAGAGCCATCCCACACTTACAGGATATTCCTCATGGACCATGGGAAGACCGTCTCCAGACCGTACGAGACCATACGGATCCTGCCACCGAGAATCCATAACCTACCCGGACAAGCCATCAAGGTAAATATCCGAGGGGTCAGGCCCAAACAACACCACCGCATCTCCAACAAAACCGAGCTGGCCCAGACAATCATGGAACGCCGCCTCGGCACCCTGCGGCGTATTACAAAGGAAGAAGGCAACATAACCGCCGAACTCTGGTTAGACAGACTACCGGATCAACCCTCGTTAAATGTGGGAGAGCAATTAGTTCAGCTAGATTTAGTAGCCCCAATATAAAAATGTAAAAAAAAAAAATATAAAAACTATTGTAACGTTATAGTATCCGTCGCAAACATCATAGAATTTAGAACAACATCCACACAAACACCTCACACTACACCCGCCATTCGTTAAAAACAATAGACATTTTCCTTTCTCGGCGAAAGCATCCCGATTTCGCAATGTTTCGTTTTAGGGGGGGAGATGTTACGTGTGGGTAATATTTGAAAATATTATTTCGTTCACTGGAATTTCTTCCAGCTCTCGTCTAGAAAGGAAAATGAAAAGACGCACTGGTTAGAGTTATCTCCCCCGATACGAGTAAGCTTGCCCCCTAGATTGCTGGAAGCAGAACTGACTCAACGTCTAACCCTTTCATACATTTCCTTATATGGAAATCTTCAAGAATTCCTCGCTCGATTTCGGTGTATATAAACCCTCGAAATCTAAGCCTCGTGGGCAGTACCAAGCAAGAAGTCAGGACGTTACTCTGCTTCGCGTACGTTTGAGAATCGTCTGTTCCAGCAAGACCGGGCGCAAGTTCCCTTTCGGACCAACATTAAACCATATAGGATCCGCGAGTCGGTATAAATCCTATTACGGCAACTTCTACAATCGTTTCTCGAATCAAACCCCCGCATTGCCAGTGCGTCAAAACCGAGCATCAAATAGGTAATATATTTTAACTTCTCAACACTCTACATTCGCGACACTGACAATTGTATAACACTATTCAGTAATATATTGTTCATTGCCCGTGATAACTTAAGAGTCGTTAATTAAACCCAACCTTCGATATCATAATCCAAATTGAAGTAACGATCCCACACGATACAGCTTTACCGCTCGAGCTGTATCGATATATTAAATAATTACTAGTTACGAGGCCTTTACTAACAATCCTTGCGACTCCCTGGTTTCGCATCAGGTTCGTTCGCAACAATCTATATCCAAATTAAAGCTCATTCCAACCTTAGTGGCTCCCCGATTTCGCATCGGGTTCGTCTGCGACGTTGTACCAACTTCCTAGCAGCTCCCCGATTTCGCATCGGGTTCGTCTGCGCCTTCACCCTCCTAGTGGCTCCCCGATTTCGCATTGGGTTCGTCCACGACGTTTCAACCTCCTGCGGCTCCCCGATTTCGCATCGGGTTCGTCCGCGCTTAAACCACACTCCTAGAGGCTCCCCGATTTCGCATCGGGTTCGTCCTCGTCGTCAATAATCCTAGCGACTCCCTGGCTTCGCGTCAGGTTCGTTCGCGCACCAAGCTAACAAATTCACACCGTATTCCTAAACAAAACTCCGCCGGCCTCTCGCGCTGCTCGCGGCCCGGGCTCGTAACACTGCAAAACTTACGTGTAAAAAATGAAGTCTTATAAAAATTTGAAAAATGCTTATTTCGTAGTAAAGTTGTAAGAGCACTACTTTTATACTTTTATCATAATAACACACTATTATCCCCAATTTTGTTTTTGATTTTCTGAAAAAGTGCACCATGGTTCAAAAAATCAAAAACCAACTTTTTCAAGGTGTTTAACGCGAAAAAAGGACCGTTACTTCAAATTTTTATATGCCCGTTATGCAGTGAGTAGCGCACGTGATTTTTAATATTTCTACATTCGGAAGGAAAATACATAAACAGAAAAAGTTGCAGCTACACGAAGGAAGTTACCAAACTCAAAAATTCTTAAACTCGGTAAACAAATAGTATAGGTCCCCAGTAACACAAAGCTATTTTTCGTTAATGTTAATTTTCACTTTTAGGGAGTGAAATCAACCCCCAAAGTTGAAGTTTGTTTTTATATTTTGGACTATAATATTGTAATGATAACGGATAGGACAAAACTTTAAAGGGGTATATGGTTCAGTTTTTTATGCTCTACAACCCCACTGCGATAAAAGGTATACTCATAGTGCAATATGTTTTAAATACTCAAATTCTCCGTTTTTTATTGCATAACGGTAAATGATAGAAATGGTTATATTATATAACAAAAAGTATTCATTTTGAACGATGTAACGGAGTATAAAATAAAATCATTTTTTTTTGTTTACGTCGTTGTTAAAAACAATTAATTACTGTTATTCGTATATGCCTACGTTTTTGTTCGACTCATCACTGTGTTTGTACTTTTCAGCATAAAGTAGGTGTGTTCTATCATATTTGAAGGTCTAATATTTATTTCATTTTGAAAGCTTTACTTAAAAAAATGTATTGCACGTGTATATGGATCTTTTTGCAGCGCCTGTTCTCGGGTGATTATTCGGAACCATCACGATCAGGATCTCCCTCTCAAACGAGCAGAAAGCTCTTCACCCATACTGAACATGTATATGTATGTTCAGAAAATGTTTGCATTAACTAGCTAAAGAAATATGTAAGAAATAAAGCAATATTTGATATGTGGGAGAGGCTGATCGCGATAATCACTCGAGAATAGGCGTTTTTGCAATATATTTCATGTACACGTGTAATACAATTTTTTATATAAATTTTTAAGTATAGAATACATATTCGACCATGAAGTATAATAGAAAATACATATTTTGGCGTGAAAAATGCAAATAGAATGAAGAATCGACCAAAAACATATCAAGATGCGTATAACGGTAATTAATTGTTTTTAACAACGACGCAAAGAAAAAAATTATTTCATTTTATATTTCGTTACATCGCTCAAAATAGAAACTTTTTAGTATATAATAATCATTTCTATAATTTACCGTTATGCACAAATACAAATAATTTGTTTCTTTAAAACAAATTGGACGATAGGGATAACTTTTATTGCTGCAGGGTTGTAGATTATAAGAAAACTGAATAATTTATTCTTTCGAAGTTTTGTCCTATCTCGTACCATTATAAAGTTATACTGAGGAAACTAAGAAATGCTAAAACTTTGGGGATTGATTTCACCCCCCAAAAATGAAAATTAACACCGACGAAAGATAGATTAGTATTACTGGATCCTACAGTACTTACTTGTGCATCGAGTTTCAGAATTATTAAGTTCGATGACTTTCCTTATCGTTTATCTGAAGCTATTTCACATGACTATATTTCGAAGTTAGAAAATTGATTTCAATGGTTATATTGGCAGAGTGACTATGGTGTCAAACTGTAAAACACGTACTAAATATTTTGGTCATAAGTTCGTGCCTTGCACAAGCGCAATTTTTTTCTCTTACATTTTTTTCAATCCTTAACTATACAATATGCAAATACGTAACAATAATTTAAAAACATGTGAAAGATATTTTAAAAATATGTTACTCTGAAGTATACACTGAAATAATTTAGGAGTATATTTTACACAATCGTTTCTGTAGCCACGAATTCTTCTATTTATTGGTATTACTTCGCATTTCCTAGATCAAATAAATATATGGAATGGTGCAATGTACTTTTACTTCAAGTCAACTCCATTTATTACTGATAAGTACTATTGAATTAAAGTTTATTTATTTATTAGGTGTCGAAGAATCTAAATAATTCTTTAATTAACAAGGTAAATGAATAGTAAAACTGCAGACGGAAACAATATTATCATGTAGTCAAAAATTGAAAAAAAAACTTAGAGAAAAAAATTTAACTTGTGTGGGGCGAGAACATGCAACCAAACCATTTCGTGTGGACTTCACAGTCGAACCAGAAACCGCTCTCGTGCAATCATTGCGATGAATTATCACGGCGGCAACGCGGTAACACCGCCGTTGATTCATGGCAACGCTGCTGCCTTGAGACGATTTCCCCCCTTGCCCCGCTAACACGCGATAAACAGCTGCGAATTACTCTACGCTTTCGTGAAGGAAAACGATAGTGGCTCCGTCTTGTATTCGTCAGGCAGCTACATGCTTGTAGGGAATGGTCTTACTGTAACGAAATCTACCATGACTACGAAATCGGTGACGTCCTTAAGGTGGTAGTATCAATACGTGACGTCACCGTAAGTTGTTACAGTAAGATCATCACCTACAACTATATGTCTGCTTGACGAATATGAGTCGGAACCATTGCCATTTTGCTTCACGAATGCATAAAACAATTCACAGCTGTTTATTGTGCGATAGCGGAGCAAATGGTGAAATCGTCTGAAGGCAGCGCAGCGTTGCCATGAATCAACGACGGTGTTGCCGCGTTACCGCTGTGACAATTCATCGCAATGATTGCGCGAGAGCGGTTTATGGTTCTACTGTGAAGTCCACACGAAATGGTTTGGTCGCGCGTTCGCGCCCCACAGAAGTTAAATTTTTGTCTCTAAGATTTTTTTCAATTCTTGACTACATGATAATATTGTATCCTTCTACAGTTTTACTATTCATTTACCTTGTTAATTATAGAATTATTTAGATTTTTCGACACCTAATAAATAAATAAACTTTAATTCAATAGTACTTATCAGTAATAAATGGAGTTGACTTGAAGTAAACATGCATCGTGTCATTTCATATATATATTTGATCTAGGAAATGCGAAGTAATACTGTTTAAGTGAATCGCACTTTATTTTTCGATTCTACTAAACAGGGCTCGGATTTGGGGGAAAGGAACTGAGGTTCAATGAACGTACGCTTGTTTTATTTTGGCCGTCGGTTTCTGGACGGCCGTTTATTGAAAAAAGTACTATCTTCTTAGAATTGCTGCGCTCGTTGGCCTGTAACAGAAAGAATCGGTGTAAACACCGAATTCCTTACGTTATTATCAGGTTATTGCTCTATCCGTGCGTCTTTCCTCTTCTTCCCTGATCACGATATGCGCGACAGGTAGTGAGGGCACTTATACGTGCTATAAGACACAGTAAAGGGGAGTGGACTGTATTATGCGACGTTTCCTGCGCAACGTAAGGAACCGTCGTGTGCAAACGTACAGATTTAATTTTATATCCTGCATCGGATGCAACAGTCGATTGCCTCGAACCGGCTTCTCACTAATGGAGGTTGTAAGGCTCCAAAAGGGAGGTGCCGTGTGGAGGAGAACCAGCGGTCACTAGAATACTAGTCCCGGGAGATGGTTGAAACTCGGAGTCTCACCGCTTCGTCTCTCACACGACATTCCCTATGGCGTCGTGAAAAGGTACTGGAATTGCAGTAACCTTTTAGGTGCGCTATTACCGTCGATATACGACACAAGGTACCGCTGTCCGAGAGATAGAAGGTTATGACCTGTCACTCACTGCCATACGCGCCTAAAGAGATCGATGGATCTAAACCAGGAGTAGGCAGGATCACCGCCCCTGTACGTAAAAACGTATCGCACGTTTAACGGCGAGTCCACCGACAACCTTGATACCTGCCACGGGGGCTGGTCTCCGATTGCTTCTAAATCGAGGAACAGTCGACAAAAGAATCAGGGTAATCCCACCGATCCGATTGCTATTCGCTCAAATTAGTTTTTAGAATTTGTTTGTCGCGTGCCTATGAGGCGACGATCGTGCGACGGAAAGCCGTTTCGCTACGATCGTCTCTTTCTCAGCGCACGGCTTTTATATTCTTATTAACAGTCTTCAGCGAGGTTTCGAGAGCGAAGGATTAACCTTTGCTCTCGAAATCTATCAGCTTTTTGGGCTTCGCGAGCTGGTGAGATATTCTCTAGTAGCAACCACGAAGAACTTTCCAAAAGCTGAGTTCGGCAGCACAGAAACAAGGGCTCTGGCTGTGACCGACTCTCTCAAGGAATTCTGGCTAACTTCTAGCACACACGGCCTGCTGTAATTGCGCGAGTGCGATAATTATTTTCTAGCCGGCTGGCGGCGCTGCCTATTACACCATGGTGTCTCTTTTCAACTGAGACACCTTTCCCTCTCTCTATGCTCTCGCGTCCGACGCGGTTCCACCGATCTTTCTCGACTTTAAGGGGAAACAGTGTTTTCCGTTTACTGTTTGTCTCCATGTAACAGGTTGTAAAAAACTATGGTCAACGTCGCTATTATTATCTTTGTTATTAGGCACGTGGCGGACTCGTTTAACCTCGAGATTACCCTTTCAGGTATACTCCACAATAACACGGGAATTTCGCGATCGTGGAAAGCCAACGAAAACGCGAGTTCTTCAAACAAATACCCATAAGTAGAAGCATCCATGGCTACAGAAACGATCGCGTATAATATGCTCCTAAATTATTTGTGTGTATACTTCAGAGTATCATAATCTTAAAATATCTTTCACATTTTTTTAAATTATTGTTAATTATTTGCATATTGTATAATTAAGGACTGAAATAAAAGTAAGAGAAAAAAATTGCGCTTGTGCAAGGCACGAACTTATGACCAAAATGTTTTGTACGTGTTTTACAGTTTGACATCTTAGTCACACTGCCAATGTAACCATTGAAATCAAGTTTCTAACTTCGAAATATAGACATGTGAAATAGCTTCAGGTAAACGATAAGGGAAGTCATCGAACTAAAAAATTTTGAAAATGATGCACAAGAACTGTAGGGCTCAGTAATACTAATCTATCTCTCGTCAATGTTAATTTTCATTTTTAGGGGGTGAAATCAATTCCCAAAGTTTTAGCATTTCATAGTTTTCTAAGTATAACTTCATAATGATTAGAGATAGGACAAAACTTCAAAGGAAGAAATTATTCAGTTTTCTTATAATCCATAACCCTACGGCAATAAAAGTTATCTCTATCGTTCAATTTGTTTTAAAGAAACAAATTATTTATATTTGTGCATAACGGTAAATTATAGAAATGATTATTATATACTAAAAGTTTCCATTTTGAGCGATTTAAGGAAATATAAAATAAAATAAATTTTTTGTTTGCGTCTTTGTTAAAAACAATTAATTACCGTTATACCCATTTTGCTATATTTCTGGTCGATTCTTCAATTCTATTTGCATTTTTCACCCCAAAATATGACTTTTCAGTTACAATTCATGGTCGAATATATATTCTATACTTAAAAATATATATAAGAAGTCGTATTACACGTGTTCATGAAATATATTGCAAAAACGCCTATTCACGAGTGATTATCGCGATCACTCTCTCCCACATATCAAATATTGCTTTATTTCTTACATATTCATTTAGTTAGTTAATGCAAATATTTTCTGAATATACATATACACACATGTTGATTATGGGTGAAGAGCGTTTTGTACGTTTGAGAGGGAGAGCCTGATCGTAATTGTTCCGAACGATCACCCTAGAGCAGGCGTTGTAGAGAGCTCCGTGTACACATGCAATAATTTTGTTTAAATAAATCTTTCAGAATTGCATATATACTAGATCTTCAAATATGATAGTACATACCTACATTATGGTGAATAATACAAACAGAGTGATCAGTCGAACAAAATCGTAGGCATATACGAATAACGGTAATTAACTGTTTTTAACAACGACGTAAACAAAAAAATGATTTTATTTTATATTTAGTTAGATCGTTCAAAATGAATACTTTTTCGTATATAACATAACCATTTCTATCATTTACCGTTATGCAATCAAAGACGAAGAATTTGTGCATTTAAACCAAATTGCACTATGAAGATACCTTCCATTGCAGTGGGGTTGTCGGACATTAAATACTGAACAATTTATCCCGTTAAAGTTTTTTCCTATCAGTTATCATTGCAAAATTACAGTTAAAAAGTTAAAAAAAAAACTAAAACTTTGGGAGTTAATTTCACTCCCTGAAAGTGAAAATTAACACCAACGAACAATAGCTTTGTGTTACTGTGGACCTACACTACTTGTTTACCGAGTTTCAGAATTATTGAGTTTGGTAACTACATTCGTGAATCTACAACTTCTTCTGGTTATGTATTTTCCTCCCGAATGTAGAAATATTAAAAGTCACGTGCGGTACTCACTGTATAAGATGCATATAGAAATTTGAAGTACCGGTCGCTTTTTCACGTTAAACACCTTGGAGAAGTTGGTTCTTGATTTTTTGAACCACAGTGTACCTTTTCAGATAATAAAGAAGAAATTGGTGATAATAATGTGTTATTACGATAAATATATAAAAGTAGTGTTCTTACAAATTTACTACGAAATATGCATTTTTCAGATTTTTATAGGATTTTTCATTCTTTACACTTAAGTTTTGCAGCAAAAAAATCGGAAACATTCTTCAACATATTTATTACCATATATCAATTTTCAAAATGTAAAAAAAATGATTGTGCAACTTCATTGTACCTCTGTCTATAAGTGTACGGGGGACGCGATGCGTCTACAAGACAGGGCGGTTCGTTTTGCTTTTCTATGCATAAATATATCACGGTGCCGCTGGCCGGGCTCAAAACAAAACGAGCGTCGAGCTATTGCAGAGGCGAAAAGCGTCGACGACACACATACAGACAGGCTTCAATATGTAATAGTACAGCGAGCTGCTGCTACACTCGCCCCAACTCTCATTTGGAGTTTCTGATATGGCGCCTCTACGCGGAGAACAGCTCAACTAAAGTTTATACGTATTTTGCTCTGTATCATCGTCAATATGGCGAAATCACACGGGAAAGCATGCTTTTGCGGGGTTCGACTTTTCGTTCTTATATGAGAAGATTTTGCCCCGAACGATAGCCCATTTGAATGGGAAGGCTTCAACGCAGTGCGCTGTGGTCCTCATTTTATTGAGAACATTCTCTCTGTATACGAAACTTGCTTAGATTGCGGCTGTCAAGCTCGAAATTTTTGCTCCACATTACCACGCTCATATTATAAATCATCAACCTAATCGGATCAAATGACGACCATTGCGCACTGCATTGAAGCTTCCTCTTTCGAATGAGTCATATTTCGACCCACAATTCTCTTATATGAGGACGAAAAGTCGAACCCCACAAACCCATATTTTTGGCTCATTTTGTCGGTAACGTCAACTCTCTGACATGCCCGGCCGCCATTGGGGACTAACGCCTTAAGGGGGTAGTCCCAACACGTGACGTCACAGATTTCGTAGGCATGGTAGATTTCGTTATAGACAGATCATTACCTACAAGCATGTAGCTGCCTGAGGCGGAGCCACTTTCGATTTTTTTCACGAATGCCTAAAGTAATTCACAGCTGGTTATTGTGGGACAGCGGGGCAAGGGGTGAAATCGTCTCAAGGCAGCAACGTTGCCAAGAATCGGAGACAGCGTTGCCGCATTGCCGCTGAGACAATTCATCGTAACGATAGCATGAGACCGGTTGGTGGTCCGACTATGAAATCCGTACGAAATATTTTTGTCGCACGTTCGCGCCCCGCGCAAGTTAAAAGGTACAGCCGGATAAAGGGGTCAAAAGTGCCCTTGAACCAAGTTAGACTTTTGATGTACCATTTGATAACTTAGCCAAAGAAAAGCTTTCACACCAAGTTTCAATCCTCTATCTCGATTGAGGGGGTAGTAATGGGGACGAAATGAAATATCAGTTTTTGCCATGTTTGTCCTACTTAATGGCAAGCAAAAATTCTGAGAAAAATCTGAAATATTGGAAATGTAGTGATATATGTTTAAAGAATTTCTCCAGATTTTCTTATCGCAGACTTTAGGTGTACAAAATGAAAAACCCTAAAAAAATCTGAAAAATGCAGATTTCGTAGTAAAGTTGCAAGAGAAGTACTTTTATATTTTTACGATAACAACGTATTATTATAACTTTTGTCCCCAATATCATTCAGATTTTTTGGAATTGTGCGATGTAGTTAAAAAAATTAAAAATCAATTTTGTCGAGGTATTTCCCGCGAAAAAGCAATTCTTACTGTAAATTTTTGTTTGTCATGCAGTGAGTACCGTACGTGATTTTTAATAGTTCTACATCAGGAAGAATAACATATAGATAACAAAAATAATAGATTCAGTCAACTAACACTATTTACCACCAGTATATCTTGAAATAGGAAGAACAATTTCAGTGAATAGATTGGCAGAGTGGTTATGGGGTCTGACTGTAAATCCCATACTAATTATTTTGGTCGTGAGTTCGCTCCGCGCACAAATTAATCTCTCTTTTACCACATTTTTCTTTTGATTCATAGCTGCATGACAAATCAGTTTCCACCAATAGATTTACTATTGATATGATTTATTAATTATAGAATCATTTAGCTTCGCTGACACCTAATAAATAAAAGAAATCTATTTCAATATTACTTATCGTTAATAAATATGGTTGGATTGAAGTACAGGTGTGTGGTGTCATTTCATACATTTAAAGGATCTAGAAAATGCTAAGTAATACTCGTAAGTAGAAGAATCCGTGGCTAGAGAGACAATCGCATAAAACGTACTCCGAAATTATCTGTGCGTATATTTTAGAGTAAAATATTCTTAAAATTTCTTTAACATATTTTGAAATTATTGCCACTTATTGGCATATTGTATAGTTACGAATAAATGAATAACGAACTTATGACCAAAATGTTAAGTATGGGTTTACAGTCTGAATACATAGTCACGCTGCCAATCCAATCATTAAAATTATCTTTCCAACTTTAAAATATAAATATGTGAAATAGTTTCAGTTAACTGAATTTACAACTTCTATTTACAATAGACTCCCGATTATCCAGCCCCATTTGAACCGGCCTCCGTTTTATCCGACCACATTTTTGTTGATATGAAATATTTTATAATTATTCACTTTCTTGCGTAATTATTGTCACATGTATTTGTAATTGCTTAAATACGCAACCTCATATTAATTTTTTTTCCATTCCTACTAAATCTCTGAGTAGAGTATTCCGCACTTCTTAAAATATAGATAGAGATGAGAAAGTGAGTCAGCAAAAGGAAAAATTGCACTTGTAAGTGCGACGAAGTATGTTGAACAGGAAGAAGATTCATCAGCAACTGACATATCATTTTTGAGAAAGTGGCGTGACATCACATTAACGAAAGAAACGAAATAAAAGAAACAGAAAAGATTACCAAGTTTTTTGTGAAAGATGAAGTTAAACAAATACTACATACATATTACGTAGCATTATATTATATTGAGATGGTGCGATTGTATATATGTACCGTATGTTCATACGTGTGTATAAATATTAAACATTATCAATATACTTAATATTAATTTTTTGGTATAAACAACAATCTATAAAGCATGCTGCCAGATTAACTGGCCATTTGTTTATCCGGCCGAGATCTCGCCCCGCAGGGGCCGGAGAGTCGAGAGTCTGCTGTATATGTGTATATTGTTCTTCCGAATGTAGAAATATTAAAAGTCACGTAATGCTGTCACTGCATAAGGAACATATATAAATTTAAAGTGAAGATTGGTTTTTCGCTAGAAAAATATCAAAAAGATTGATTTTTGATTTTTATGACTACGGTTCACTTTTCCAATAAATCTAAAAAATTGGGGGTAATAGTTATAATAATATATTGTTACCATAAAAATATAACAGTAGTACTTTTACAGCTTCACTACGAAATCTGCATTTTTCAGATTACTCTAGATATTTTCATATGTTACACCTACGTTTTGCAGGAAAAAATTCCGAAAACATTCTCCAGTATATGTTCCCATACATATTACTTTTCAAAATGTAAACGGAAACGATGATACAGCTACATTGAACTCCGCCTATGCGAGTGTCGTGGACGCGTTGCGTTGAGTTGCGTCTAAAAGGCATCGCTGCTTGATTTGCTTTTCTATAAATATATCGCGCTGTCGCTTGCCGGGCGGGAAACAAACGCGCAACAATCTGTTGTAGGCAGAAAGCGCCGACGACGCACGTACAGGCGAGGTTGAATGTAGTGGTACATGGAGCTACTCCTATACTCGCAGCCAACTGTCATTTTGTCTGGATGATTAGGCGCCCCTCGTGCATAACAGCTGAACTAAACTTGATACGTATTTTGCTCTGTTTTATCGTCAATATGGCGACGTCATCCGAGAAAGCATGCCTTTACGCGAAACAACTTTTCGTCGTTATATGAGAAGCTTTTGATTCGAGCGATAGTTCATTCGAAAGAAAAAGCTTCAGCGCGGTTCGGTCAGGTAGTCTTGTGATCAAATTATGTTGATATGTAGTAATATAAGCGTTGTAATGCGGAGCAAAAATCGGCGGCTTGATAGTCGTCGTATCTAAGCATTTTTTTGGTACGGATAGAATGATCTGCATGAAATGAATACCTGACCGACACGCGCTGAAGCTTTTTCTTTCGAATGAACTATCGTTCGAATCAAAAGCTTCTCATATAACGACGAAAAGTTGTTTCGCGTAAAGGCATGCTTTCTCGGATGACGTCGCCATATTGACGATAAAACAGAGCAAAATACGTATCAAGTTTAGTTCAGCTGTTATGCACGAGGGGCGCCTAATCATCCAGACAAAATGACAGTTGGCTGCGAGTATAGGAGTAGCTCCATGTACCACTTCATTCAACCTCGCCTGTACGTGCGTCGTCGACGCTTTCTGCCTACAACAGATTGTTGCGCGTTTGTTTTCCGCCCGGCAAGCGACACCGCGATATATTTATAGAAAAGCAAATCAAGCAGCGATGCCTTTTAGACGCAACTCAACGCAACGCGTCCACGACACTCGCATAGGCGGAGTTCAATGTAGCTGTATCATCGTTTCCGTTTACATTTTGAAAAGTAATATGTATGGGAACATATACTGGAGAATGTTTTCGGAATTTTTTCCTGCAAAACTTAGGTGTAACATATGAAAATATCTAGAGTAATCTGAAAAATGCAGATTTCGTAGTGAAGCTGTAAAAGTACTACTGTTATATTTTTATGGTAACAATATATTATTATAACTATTACCCCCAATTTTTTAGATTTATTGGAAAAGTGAACCGTAGTCATAAAAATCAAAAACCAATCTTTTTGATATTTTTCAAGCGAAAAAGCATTCTTCACTTTAAATTTATATATGTTCTTTATGCAGTGACAGCATTACGTGATTTTTAATATTTCTACATTCGGAAGAACAATATACACACATACAGCAGACTCTCGACTCTCCGGCCCCTGCGGGGCGAGATCTCGGCCGGATAAACAAATGGCCAGTTAATCTGGCAGCATGCTTTATAGATTGTTCTGTTTATACCAAAAAATTAATATTTAGTATATTGATAATGTTTAATATTTATACACACGTATGAACATACGGTACATATATACAATCGCACCATCTCAATATAATATAATGCTACGTAATATGTATGTAGTATTTGTTTAATTTCATCTTTCACAAAAAAGTTGGTAATCTTTTCTGTTTCTTTTATTTCGTTTCTTTCGTTAATGTGATGTCACGCCACTTTCTCAAAAATGATATGTCAGTTGCTGATGAATCTTCTTCCTGTTCAACATACTTCGTCGCACTTACAAGTGCGATCTTTCCGTTTGCTGACTCACTTTCTCATCTCTATCTATATTTTAAGAAGTGCGGAATACTGTACTCAGAGATTTAGTACGAATGGAAAAAAATTAATATGAGGTTGCGTATTTAAACAATTACAAATACATGTGACAATAATTACGCAAGAAAGTGAATAATTACAAAATATTTCATATCAACAAAAATGTGGTCGGATAAAACGGAGGCCGGTTCAAATGGGGCTGGATAATCGGGAGTCTATTGTAAATAGAAGTTGTAAATTCAGTTAACTGAAACTATTTCACATATTTATATTTTAAAGTTGGAAAGATAATTTTAATGATTGGATTGGCAGCGTGACTACGTATTCAGACTGTAAACCCATACTTAACATTTTGGTCATAAGTTCGTTATTCATTTATTCGTAACTATACAATATGCCAATAAGTGGCAATAATTTCAAAATATGTTAAAGAAATTTTAAGAATATTTTACTCTGAAATATACGCACAGATAATTTCGGAGTACGTTTTATGCGATTGTCTCTCTAGCCACGGATTCTTCTACTTACGAGTATTACTTAGCATTTTCTAGATCCTTTAAATGTATGAAATGACACCACGCACCTGTACTTCAATCCAACCATATTTATTAACGATAAGTAATATTGAAATAGATTTCTTTTATTTATTAGGTGTCAGCGAAGCTAAATGATTCTATAATTAACAAATCATATGAATAGTAAATCTATGGAAGCAAACTGAATTGTCATGTAGTTATGAATTAAAAAAAAACATAGGGAAGAAAGATTAATTTGTGCGCGGCAGGAATTCACGACCAAAATAACCAATATAAAATTCACAGGCAGAACCTATAACCACTCTGCCAATGTAATCAGTAAAATCATTCTTTCTATTTTAAGATATAGTGTGGGGAAATAGTGCTAGTTGACTGAATCTATTATTTTTGTTATCTATATATTATTCTTCCAGGTGTACAACTATTAAAAATCACGTATGGTATTCACTGCATGGAAAACATAAGAATTTAAAGTAAGGAATGCATTTTCGCGCGAAATACCTCGGCAAAATTGATTTTTAATTTTTTTAACTACAACGCACAATTCCAAAAAATCTGAAAGATATTGGGGACAATAGTTATAATAATATGTTGTTATCGTAAAAATATAAAAGTAGTGTTCTTACAACTTCACTACGAAATCTGCACTTTTCAGATTCTTTTAGGGTTTTCCATTTTGTACTCCTAAACTTTGCAATAAAAAATTCCGAAAAAATTCACTAATATATATCATCGTATTTCTAATATGTCAGCTTTTTTCAGAATTTTTGCTTGCCATTAAATGGGATAAATATGGCAATAACTGATATTTCATTTCTTCCCCATTACTACCCCCCAGATCGAGATAGAGGATTGAAACTTGGTGCAAAAGCTTTTCTTTGGCTAAGTTATCAAATGGTACATCAAAAGTCTAATTTGGTTCAAGGGCAGTTATGACCCCCTTATCCGGCTATACTATTTAACTTGTGCGGGGCGCGAACTGGCGACCAAAATATTTCATACGGATTTCATTGTCGGACCGCAAAGCACTCTCATGCTATCGTTGCGTTGAATTGTCACGGCGACAATGCGGCAACCCTGTCTATGATTTTTGGCAACGCTGCTGCCTCTTGACGATTTCTCCCCTTGCCCCGATGTCGCACAATAAACAGCTGTGAATTACTCTACGCTTTCGTGAAGGAAAACGATAGTGGCTCCGCCACGTATTCGTCGGGCAGCCACGTGCTTGTAGGAAATGATCTTACTGTAACGAAATCTACCATGCCTACGAAATCTGTGACGTCACGCGAGGGGACTACCGCCTTAATATCGTTTTCGTAAAGCGAAGATGAATATTATGAGAATTGAAATTTTTGTCTTCATGTAACAATCTTTTTTACCATTAATCGTCCATGTTCGATTAACTGTTATCATTGATCACAGATACGTTTTGGACTCTGTGATCTACTATCAAGTGGGAATGACCTACACTGCAAGAATGTAACGTCGATTCTTCTTTACAAATTGTATACTGTACTTTAAACCAGGCACTATTGCGATTTATTAGGGTGTATTCTGTCATGTAACCGAACAGGTTCGTATCAGAGCTGCAAAGAGATCTTGTTTTCAGCAAGTAGCGATTATTTAATATGTATTTGTATATTTCGATATGTATATATACATATATCATACAGTTGTCACAATATTTTCTCGCCGAGAACTTGTGCGATCACGCGGATTAGTGCATAGAGTTCAGCCCCAACCCCTATTCAAAGGGGGATGCACGTCCATCGCTATACACAGGTCGAGACATACGATGTCACAACACCGCAAACATAAAAATCATCAGTCCGATGAATCGTCCTAGGACTGATGATAGCGTTGCCTTTCTCGTGTTCTAAACCATACCAGAGAAGGCCGTGAGGACTACCTCACTTCCAACCATGATTCACGACCAGTGAAGTAAGTTCGGCTCTCCTTTGATCAGAGCCGAGCGGTTTAATCCCCATACAATGTATGGGTACGTTAATGGAACATAAAAACATTTATTTTTTTATTTTTTTCTTAATAAATTTTCTTTTAACATATTCGTGAAACTTTTCTGGTTAAAATAAGACCAAATACGACATAGTTCGGATTACATTTTCCTATTAAAATGTGAAAGTGTTGTATTAATAGAGGAGATAATAGAAGTACGATATGGAAGAGAAGTAAATCGCTGGAATAGATGTATTCTATACAGTAAAAGAAAGCTACAGGGAGTGAAGTGTATAGTCCATGTATTGCACATGTCAGCTGCCTTTGAAAAACTTATATATTGTATACTTTAAGTAAGTACATCATATCCAATGCTATATTGTTATTAAATAATGTACTCTTCTAGAAACAATCCACTTCTGCAATTTGTCAATAACTACAATACAGCGTAATTATTCCATAAATGTTAAGTAAAAGTGGAACAAATTATAATGTATTATTTTTCATTTTAATAAAAAAAATTGCACTAATATAATAAATAATTATCTTAACGAAAGATAAAGAAATAAAGAACTTTGAAGTTTGCATAGCATTAGAGCAGCCATACATGGACATTTAAACTTCTTCGAATGCTCGGATTCTTATTCTCACCTTGTCTTTCGCTCGTTGTCCTCTCTGACGACAGAGATTAGACGAGGTTTGAATTTCGTGTCCTCAACGGACTTGGGCCCGGCCGGAAACTCTTGGCGAGAAAACATTGTATGTGTATGTATCCGGCATCCACATCACTCATGGATCATGTATGATCCCTATGGTGCCGACTAACCATTGTACGACACAATATACAATGTACAGTTGTCCCCCGAATTACGCAGGGGTTCGGAACATTGATGTATCACGTAAATGAAGGCTCGCGTAATTTTGAGACTTCCCTTCCCACTTCTACTACAAATTTATATTACATACATAGTAATAGACTGGGTAAAAGTTTAGTTATTGGGACAAAGAGAAGGGGGCGGGGATGATATTAATCGAAAGATTTGCCTGAAGAATTACAATGGTAGTAACAGGGTTGCTGTATAGGTTCCAAGATATTATCAAAAACATATTAGTACAACTACATTGAATGCTGTTTATATGTATATGTTGTTGTATACCTACCAATCCCTACCTAATCTTTTGCAAACAGCGCATCAGCATTTGTCAACCGCCTAATATTTTGTTAGTTCGTCATGACAATCTCGTCAATCAGTCAGCACGTCAGTGGCAGCTCTTTTGCGCAGTAGCTAGTCATCCAAAACCTTTACTCTAGTATCTGTTTTGTACGTAATACGCGGCCGCGGCGATACGAACGGATGCCTTGAGTACCGAGTATGGCGGGGGTCAAAATCCCCGCTTCGATTTCAATCAACACCGTTGCTCGCGTATGTCCCTACGACCCTTTCAGACGATAAGGAAAATAAATTTAGATTAACTGCGAATTTGATGTGATGACTCAGATATTTAATAAATATGTCATAGTGTTATGTGTCACGTACGTAATGCCGGAGGTATTTACAATTCTTGAGGGAGGATACTGTTTCCCGATTTCGTAAGTGAGGGGAAGATACTGTTTCTCCTCTGAGTCTTAGATGTTAACTGAATTTTCCTGCCATGGATTCGGCGAGGAAATCTCGGAGGGGTGGTCCTCTTTCTGGTGGCATCGACTGGGAGACCAATCAGGGATATTTTTTAATGTACAATCACTGGATTGGTCCCCCAGTCTGACGGGTTGTTGTCGTAGGTGGTGAGGTATTTTGCAACTTGTAAATTCCTTCAGCCTTACCGACCAGCGACTTCTTGGGCCCCCTGCCAAGGGTCGCGATGAAATTAGGGAAACCCGTACCTGCGTTGCACGTGCGACGCAGGCTGCGTGTTCTCCCCTTTTTTTGTATCTGTAGTGATGGACGGTCAATAGAGACATAAATCTTGTAGTTTCGACAGAACAAATGTGGTGATTTAGATGGTGAAATATTGCTTTGTAAATTAAGAATTTGAAATGGTTGGCTAGTTTGAAATGTGGTGATGGTCACGTCTCGGTAGTTTTCGTAAAATTTTGTTCCACGTGAAGCAGTACTGTTCGGGCCAGTTTGTAAGAGGTTTATGGCAAGGTTTAGAAGTACCGCTATTTTTGAGGATTTGTTAATTTAGTTTTTCTGCCATCTGGACGACACTCGCCAGATGGTACGATTCCCCGGTTTTTACTTCTTTGTCATAGCATTTGTATAGCTTTAGTTTCTTCCGTATTTTTCTCTGTCGACACTCAATAGCAATTACCCTATCATAAACCTCCACGGCCCGAACAGTCAACCTAGGACCATCAGCCACCTAACGGTTTCCACACTCGATACAGGGGTAAGGAAACCGTTTCAGGTGGTCCGCAGATGTGTCGTCCACCCCCACCGTTCTCTAGAGTTTCGCCCCCCTTGGAAAATACCGCAGACCCCTTCCTTAAAGAAACGCGCCGAGAACGTAAGGGAAGGTGTGTCCATCGCACATAAGTTCGCTGATTGGGCCTTCCCAAAATTAGGAAGGAACCAATCAGTGGATGATTAGAAATTCCAAGGGGGAGCTCAGAAACAGTTTGCGATAGGGAAGACAGAGACTTACAGAGAGTCACACGAGAACAGTCACAAGAGTTTCTTAGCACAGTCGTCGAAACACACACACACACCTAGTCGTTTCAAGTCAGTCATACGAAACAGTCATACGAAACAGTCATACGAACTAGTCACACTTAGAGAGTCACACGAAGTTAGTCGTCCGAAAAATAGTTGTGCTCCGTCAATAAATATACAGTCCACTTCTCCCATACAACTATCCATACGTCATAATCGGCGTGTGGAAGTCGTGTACAAGCAGAATCACCGTGTTAGGGATTCGCGACGCGACAAGTACCTTGTGCAGTATCTCTTCCCCAGTCCCTTCCACGTCATCCCTAGTATCCTAGATTGTATATACATATATAACACAGACTCCGAAAAAACAGACAGAACTTGTACGATATCACCGCGTGTTCATAAAATAAAACCTCTTGAGTAAATTTTAGAAGTGTTGCACTTGATTTCATTACCCGAAATCCAACAATGTATACAATGCGTACACAGATACAGCCGACGCGTTAGCCGCTTCGCACGTCGGCGGATTTTGTTTGCCTATTTTTCATCTCGTCGCCAAGGGGCACTCGGTTTGCGGCACGATGCGACTGGATTACTTCTGGCATCCTTATGACTATTGTACGTACAGACAGACTACAATGCAGTTGTACTAATATATTTTTGCTAATATTTCTAAACTTCTAAGTTAGACGCACTGCCATTTATTGAGACATAAGCTTGCAATTATTAAGATATACTGCCCACCTCACTGTGGAGCCAGATACTATTGTTTAGAAATGTTAAATATATGTTGCATTTTATATATTTACTAAAATATGTATGTTAAGAAAAAAATAATGTTACTAAAAAATTCCCAGATCTCGAGGGTCTACCCTTCAACGCCGGTCATAGGCACAAATCGGGAAAAGTTTCTCAAAATGATGAATTTTACAACAAACTTCAATTTCATAAAAATCAAATAGCCAATCCTAATATAAATATATACCCACGTGTAGCCTAAATAGAATTTCCTTCATCTTTTAAATATTATAAAATGTACTGCACTTTGGATATTTTATATAGTTTTGCATATTACGTGTATTCTTCATTCTTTCGAACATTTAAAGTTCCTATAAATGCATAAAAATTTGTAGTGAATTTATTATATATTGTGTACATATATTATTCATATTTCACGAAAACATATTGTAATTTTTGTAATCCTTCACAGTCGCATTGAGACATAACTCAGGTAATATATTCTGGTAGATGAGTCTTAAACAAATTTTCAAGTTATATGTTTATGTTTCTAACACAGTGGCCTTACAAGCATAATAAATAAGAGTTATAAGAATTACATTTGAAACTTTTTATATTTTAATTTCATGGTCTTATATTTTTTATTACACGCTTCTAGAAACGTATCAGAAGCTTAAACTTTCTTTTGCAATAATGGTTCTGAGCATATCATTATGACATTACAGTAACGTAATCAATTTTGTAAGTTGATAACGACAGTATGAACATACACTCCAGTCATGAAAAGAAATTAAAATTAATTAAGTGAGCTCGTATTTTTGTCTTATTTTCTACAAGGTAAATTTTATTTATAGATTAATAACATTACTGTGAAGTATTACAAAATGTAAGAAGATAAATCATAGTTATATTTGTTTTATACGCACAGAGTGTGCATATAATCAACACAATTTTTTTTGTTCGCATCTACTTGGAAAAAATCAATGTTATTAAATTGTATACTCTTTGAAACTATTCGATATTTGTCTGAAACAATTTTTGGTAATTATTTAGAAAAGAGGGAGTCTCACCGATTTGGATGATTTTTAAATATGTTGTAGAAATCAACATTTTGAGTAACTTTTTCCAATTCATATAACTGCCGCTCGGACTTAGTTTCCGAGATATTCGCGAAAAACTGTTGCTACTGCTACAGTGAACTGTGCCTATACCTACATTCGTGTACATGGGAAAGAAAGACTAACCTGAGTGGGTTTGGGTTAGATTTTTTAGAAAATCTAACCCAAACTCACTCTGATCAATCTTACCTTCCCGTATAGATTTCTTCCTCAGCTCCATCATTTGTTTTAAGAAGTTCGCTCCTTGGACATATTGGTTTCCAGACGCCGGAATGTATTTATACGACGTAGAAACAGTAGATAACCGGCAGGCAGAGACACATTCGCTGCTACATACGCGTAGGTACAGGCAAAATTCAATATAGTAGTAGCAACAGTTTTTCGCACATATATCGGAAACTGAAGCCCAGCGGCGGTTACATGGATAGGAAAGTTACTCTAAATGTTGATTTCTACAACATATTTAAAAATCATAAAAATCGGTGAGACCCCCCCTTTTCTAAATAACTACCCAGTTTTTAGCATCATTCGCAGTTAACAAAATTTTTAAATAGATTTATTTAAATGGCACATCGTGTATAGTGGTCAAACAGATTTCTTCATGACGCGTAAAAGAGAACGATCTCCTTGAGTGTGTTGATTTTATCACAGACGAGGTACAGTATAGACCTATCATCCAATGCTGTTTTCTGTCATACGGTTTGGGGGTCTCGAGACCCCCTTACCATTTCCGTGTCACTTGCGACGTTATCGATTCAACACCAGAAAAGACCACAGAGCCATTGAAACGGCGAAAAGGACAATTAAATCGAGCGATAGTCAGTAGCCTTTCAAATGTACAGAGTGGTGATAAACTATCGTGTATACTCGGACGTCGTACACATGGGCCCCAATAGTTCGGTAATACGATGCGGTTTCATTTCGTCAGTTAAATTACCGAATTAACCGATTCACTGAAGTATGTACAAACTATTGCCGTAATGCAAATCACTTATTTGCTGAATCAAATTTTTATCACCTTTCGAAGTACTATTTATATTTTGTATGTGTGTACGATAAACGTATTAAATCGGTTATTTTTTATGGTTACTTTTGTCACGTATCGGAATGGCACCTGTATCATGTATACCATAAAGTGCAATTATATTCGACAATAGCAAAATCGTGTAGGTATCCAAATAACATATTCATTACGAATATGGTAAAGTCTAGCTAGTCACATTAAAGAACGTAATTTAAAAGTAGTACGTAGTCGTTGCATTTATCTAAAGATAAAACTGAGAACGAATCAGAATGGCAACCTGTTACGTCCCGACACCGCAATTCTTTTATGAATTTCGCGGGGTTGTAAGGCCCGTTTACGCGTATCGCGACGGTATCACGACGTTGAGGGCTCGTGCAAACTTAATTGCCGTCGAGCCTAGTTCGGATGGCAAAGCGTGAAATATTTCACACGAGCGAGAGTTGAATGGAACAGATCTTAAGTGACAAAACTGAGTTAATGCTATCGACCGCTTGTATTTCGTTGTGTCGTGTTTGAGTTATTAGATGAGACTGGCGTTGCCACTCCTCGTTACGACGCCGTGGTGTTGAACTTCGAGAATGCTCGCTGATTGGCCCTTTCCAATTATTTGTGATTTGCCAATCGGCGAGCCTCCCACGACCGGCAACACCCTTCCCTTACGCCCTTGGCGCGCTCCTTTTTCGGGAAGCGTGTCGCGATGTCCTGTGGGGGTATGACGAGGTTTGGCAACGTTGGGACCTTCCTTCAGGTTCCGAATCTTCGCTTACTTGACCGTATGCGTCAGGTCAACGCTACCCCTTCGGAAGTCCCCCCTTTATGACACGACTTCAGCTGTTGAGGACGAGGGAAAGGACCGTTTCTAAAAACTCTAAATCATAAATTCACTTTCCCTCGCCAGGAAACTCTCTAACTTTAATTGCATGCTGGTAATAAACGAAAAACCTCCTTAATCTCAAATACAGCTAGCTATGCACGTTCGCGTCATAAACAGTTTCTAACGGCAAACTCCAACACAACCAATTTATGAAGTATATATACGCATGAAAATTAAATTTTCTGTGGAGATGGAGAAATGTGTGGACACTGTTTTCGGTTAATCTTGATTTGGTAAAATAACCGAGTTAGTCAAAAACCGTATTGTGTGAACGAGCTGTAAATAATCATTTACATAGCCCAAATATAAGCTACCGAAGCTGAACTCAAATGAATCAGAGCCAAAAATCGTATCCCGAAGAAAGGTTTCGAAATTTTTACTTCTAATAAATGAGTAACTATTACAAACAAATGATTTTCGAGTTAAACTTTTGAGTTCTTTCAAAACTGTTTACCAGTAAAACTAGTACAAGTTATATGTATGTATATGAAATAATCCCTTAATATCGTTTTCGTAAAGCGAAGATGAAACGTATGGGAATTGAAAATTATGTTTTTCTGTAACAATCTTTTTTACCATTAATCTTTCATGATAGATTAACGGTTACTATTGATCACAGCTACGTTTCGGACTCTGTGATCTAATATCAAATGTGAACGACCTAGACTGCAACAATGTACCGTCGATTCTTCTTCACAAGTAGTATACTGTGCTTTAAACCAGGCACTATGGGGATTTATTAGAGTGTATGCTTTTATGCAACTTAACAGGTTCGTATCGGAATTCCAAAGAGAGCTTGTTTTCAGCATGGAAGGTTTGTTTAATATGCGTGTGTATAATTCAATATGTATATATACATATACTGTACAGTTATTACAATATTTTCTCGCCAAGAACTCGAGCGAACCCGTGGATAAATGCGTAGATTTGAGTCCTTTCCCCTATTGTGGTCGGGGCGGGGGGGGGGGGGGCTCCATGTCCGTCGCTATATCCAAGGCGAAACATACGCTGTCACAACACCGCAAACAAAAATCATCAGTCCGATCAGTCGTTGTAGGACTAATGACAGCGTTCTCGTATTCTAGCCTACAGCAGAGGAGGCCGTGAGGACTGCCTCGCTTGGAACCACGATTCGCGATCGGTGAAGTGAGTTCGGCTCGCCTTTGATCAGAGCCGAGCGGTTTAAAACCCCACACAATGTATGAACACGTTAATATAATATTAAAAAACTTTTTTTATTATTTTTTTCTTAATAAATTTTCTTTCAACATATTCGCCATACTTTTCTCGTTAAAATGAGACCAAATACGACATAGTTCGGATTATATTTACCTACTAAAATGTGAAAGTATTGTATTAATACAGGAGTTAAGAGAAGTAGGAAATGGAAGAGAAGTAAATCACTGGAATAGATGTATTGTATAGAGTAAAAGAAAGCTACAGGAAGTGAAGTGCGTAGTCTATGTATTGCACATATCAGCTGCCTTTGAAAAACTTATAAATTTTATACTTTAAGTAAGTATATCATATCTGTACGGTCTTAGAACTCGCGTTTCGCGGAAAGGAAATAACGAATCTTTGACCGGTGTGCTCGACGGCAAATTAATGTCGTGAGGACGCGTTTAGTAGGTGATGTGATGGATGTACACAATTTGTAACTCAACACTTATTTATTTAAAGTTAACTGTTCGACAGATGATGCTTAAACGGTGTGTGTGTTGTATGGTGTCTTTCTTAAATCTGTCGTCTTAGCGTTCTGCACCAAAAAAAGTAAACTTCACTCAGGAGGAGTCTATGGTGGATCGGTGGGGATGTAGGAGGAACTATGTAAAAAGAGGGAAATTTTGAGTGATGATTGGATTAGGGAATTCTGAAAATTGGCAAGGGTGGAGGAAAGAGGTGGTGGAGGGAAACTGGCAGTAGGGATGGCGAGGTAAGCGGTAAATTCTCGGGTTTTTCCCCAAAATTTTATGGGGGGCCCGCAACGTGCCGCGGACTGGAGTTTTAAGGGATGGTTTGAGTGGAGGTTTACGATGGATTAAAAGACTGACTGTCGTGGCTGATTGCCTTTTTGATTTTGAGGGTTTACGAGCCCATCGGTACCGTGACACTAAGTTGTACGGTGCATTGTGCATCGTACAATATCCAATGCCATAATGTTATTAAAATATGTATTTTGCTAGAAACAATCCATTTCTGCAATTTGTTAGAAACTACAATACAGCGTAATTATTCCATAAATGTTAAGTAAAAGTGATACAAATTATATGGTGTTTGGTTTCATTTTAATAAAAAAATTGCATTAATATGATAAATAAATTACTTTAAAGAAAGATAAAAAAATGAAAGACTCTTAAGTTTGCATTGCATTAGCACAGCGGGCATTTAAACTTCTTCGAATGCTCGGCTTCTCATTCTCACTTTGTCTTTCGCTCGTTGTTCTTTCCGACGGCAGAGATCAGACGAGGTTTGAGTTTCGTGTCCTCAGCGGACTTAGGCCCAGCTGCAGTCTTGGCGAGATAACATTGTATGTGTATGTATCGGGCACCCATATCACTCATGGACCAGGTATGATCTATACGGTCCGTACCAGACATTAAGCAAAACAATATACAATGTACAGTTGTCCCCCCGAATTACGCGGGGATTCCGAACATTTTTGTATCGCGTTAATGAAGGCTCGCGTAATTTTGAGACTTCCCTTCTCACTCCTACTACAAATTTATATTACATATGTACATACATAGTTATAGACTGGGTAAAAGTTTAATTATTGCAACAAAGAGGAGGGGGTGGGGATGATATTAATCGAAAGATATGCGTGAACAATTACAAGGTAATTATTTAGAAAAGGGGGGTCTCACCGATTTCGATAATTTTCGAGTATGTTATAAAAATCAACATTTTGAACAACTTCTTCCTATACATATAACCGCCGCTCGGCCATCGATTCCGAAATTGGTCTCAAAGGAGATTGGTACTACTACATCAAATTTTGTCTATAAGTACGCGTCCGTGGGAGCGTATGCATAAGCGTTTTATTGACAACTGTTTATTGTTTCTATACATAACAGCATAGCGGCCAGCGACGAATATTATACAATGTACAAAATTTTTTCGAAATAATAACTGAAATGTTTACAACTTCGTATAATATCAATAAAGATCATTAAAACAGAAATGAATGTGTGGCCGGCCAGAATGAATTCTTCGTCCCGAACCTAAACTTCATTAAATTAGTTACTAGATAGCAGAGTTCGATTTGAGTAAGGTTCGGGCTGGATTATTATTCCAGCCGCCGTGAGACGGTCGGCTACCCGAATCGAGTTCGGAAGCATTCCCATTCTACGCGTCCGTTCCGAGCTGCCTCGATGCGTTTAAAGAAACAGTGGACAATCACCGACCAAATGTTTACGGATACGCTGCCACGGACGCGTACTTATAGAAAGAATTCAATGCAGTTGTACCGATCATTCTTCGAAAAAAATTTCGGAAACTAAGCCCGAGCGACGGTTATATGTATAGGAAAAAGTTGTTTAAAATGTTGATTTCTACAACATATTAAAAAATCATCGAAATCGGTGAGACCCCTCTTTTCTAAATAAATACCAATTACAATGGTAGTAACAGGGTTGTTGCATAGGTTCCAAGATAGTAACAAAAACATATTGGTACAACTACATTGCATGCTGTTTCAATATGTATATATATGTATGTATAGGTACACAATGCGTACACAGACATCCGACGCGTTAGCCGCTTCGCTCGCCGGCGGATTTGGTTTGCTTATTTTTCATCTCGTCGTCAAGCGGCACTCCGTTTCTGGCACAATGCGACTGCATTATTTGTGGTGTTGTCATTGCTATTGTACGTATAGGTAGAATACAATGCAATTGTACTAATATATTTTTGCTAATATTTCTAAACTTCTAAGTTAGAACCACTACTACTTCGTCATACATAAGCTTCCGATTAATATGATATATCGCCTACCTCACTGTGGAGCCGCATACCGTTGTTTAGAAATGTTAAATATGTGTTGCATTTTATATATTTACGAACATATGTATGTTACGAAAATAATAATGTTATTCAAAAATTCCCAGAACTCGAGGATCTATCCTTTAATGCCGATCATAGGCACAAATCGGGAAAAATTTCTCAAAATGTTGAATTTTACGACATATTTCAATTTCATAAAAATCTAATAGGCAATCCTAACATAAATATATACCCAGGTGTAGCCTAAATAGAATTTCCTTCATCTTTTAAATATTATGAAATGTACTGCGCTTTGAATATTTTATATATTTTTGCATGTTACGCGTATTCTTCATTCTTTCAAACATTTAAAGTTCCTATTGTTACGTGTGGGTAACATTTTAAAATATTATTTCGTTCACTGGAATTTCTTCCAGCTCTCGTCTAGAAAGGAAAATGAAAAGACGCACTGTTTAGAGTTATCTCCCCCGATACGAGGGAGCTTGTCCCCTAGATTGCTGGAAGCAGAACTGACTCAACGTCTAACCCTTTCATACATTTCCTTATATGGAAATCTTCAAGAATTCCTCGCTCGATTTCGGTGTATATAAACCCCCGAAATCTAAGCCTCGTGGGCAGTACCAAGCAAGAAGTCAGGACGTTACTCTGCTTCGCGTACGTTTGAGAATCGTCTGTTCCAGCAAGATCGGGCGCAAGTTCCCTTTCGGACCAACATTAAACCATATAGGATCCGCGAGTCGGTATAAATCCTATTACGGCAACTTCTACAATCGTTTCTCGAATCAAACCCCAGCATTGCCAGTGCGTCAAAACCGAGCATCAAATAGGTAATATATTTTAACTTCTCAACACTCTACATTCGCGACACTGACAATTGTATAACACTATTCAGTAATATATTGTTCATTGCCCGTGATAACTTAAGAGTCGTTAATTAAACCCAACCTTCGATATCATAATCCAAATTGAAGTAACGATCCCACACGATACAGCTTTACCGCTCGAGCTGTATCGATATATTAAATAATTACTAGTTACGAGGCCTTTACTAACAATCCTTGCGACTCCCTGGTTTCGCATCAGGTTCGTTCGCAACAATCTATATCCAAATCAAAGCTCATTCCAACCTTAGTGGCTCCCCGATTTCGCATCGGGTTCGTCCACGCAACTCGCCCATCCTAGCGGCTCCCTGATTTCGCATCAGGTTCGTCCGCATCCTAGCAGCTCCCCGATTTCGCATCGGGTTCGTCTGTGAAATTACCAACCTCCCAGCAGCTCCCCGATTTCGCATCGGGTTCGTCTGCGACGTTGTACCAACTTCCTAGCAGCTCCCCGATTTCGCATCGGGTTTGTCTGCGCCTTCACCCTCCTAGTGGCTCCCCGATTTCGCATCGGGTTCGTCCACGACGTTTCAACCTCCTGCGGCTCCCCGATTTCGCATCGGGTTCGTTCGCGCTTAAACCACACTCCTAGAGGCTCCCCGATTTCGCATCGGGTTCGTCCTCGTCGTCAATAATCCTAGCGACTCCCTGGCTTCGCGTCAGGTTCGTTCGCGCACCAAGCTAACAAATTCACACCGTATTCCCAAACAAAACTCCGCCGGCCTCTCGCGCTGCTCGCGGCCCGGGCTCGTAACACTATAAACACATAAAAATTTCTAGTGAATTTATTATATATTGTGTACATATGTTATTCATATTTCACGAAAGTATATTGTAATTTTTGTGGCTCTTCCCAGTCGCGGTGACTACAAAGATCACAAAAAACCGCGTTTTTCAAAACTGCGTAAGTACTTCGAGGATTAATTACATTTCTGCTCATTTTTTCCTAGATGTGGAAGAACAAGCCTTGCATTGAAACATAACTTAGATAATATATTCTGGTAGATGAGTCTTAAACAAATTTTCAAGTGATATTTTTATGTTTCTAACACAATGGCCTTACAAGCATAATAAATAAGAGTTATAAGAATTACATTTGAAACTCTTTATATTTTAATTTCATGGTTTTATATTTTTTATTACAAACTTCTAGAAATTTATCAGAAGTTTGAGCTTTCCTCTGCAATAATGGTTCCGAGCATATAATTATAACATTACAGTAACGTAATTAATTTTGTAAGTTGATAGCTACATTATAAAAATACACTCCAGCCGTGCAAAGAAATTAAAATTAATTAAGTGAGCTCGGATTTTTGCTTATTTTTTACTAGAAAAATTTTATCTATGCATTGATAACATTACCGTGAAGTATTACAACATGTAAGAAAACAAATGTTATATTTGTTTTATACGCGAAGAGTGTGCATATAATCTGCACAATTTCTTTTTGTTCGCATCTACTTGGAAAAAATCACTGTTATTACATTGTGTACTCTTTAAAAACTATTCGACATTTGTCTGAAACAATTTTTGGCATGATTCGTGGTTTACATAATTTTTAAATAGATTTATTTAAATGGAACACCGTGTATAGTGGTCAAACAGATTTCTTCGTGACGCGGATAGAGAACGATGTACTTGAGTCTGTTGACTTTATCGTCGTCAGCGACATTTCCACAGGTATTTCTTACACTCACCGCATTAAAACGCAGAGGGCGTATGAAACACTCGAATTTTTTTTGAGGTCGGTATTTCAGAGCTGGTGACACGGAGTCCCATAAGATGATAGGTCTATCCTGTACCTCGTCTGTGATTTTATCATCGCCAGCGACATTTCCACGGGTATTTCTTACATTCACCGCATTAAAACGCAGAGGGCGTATGAAACACTCGGATTTTTTTTAAGGTCGGTATTTCAGAGCATGTGACACGAAGTCCCGTAAGATGAGTGGTCTATTCTGAACCTCGTCTGTATCGTCGAAATCTGTCTAACATGGAGAAATATCGTGGTTCAATGTGTTGATCACGATTTGATTGAGGAGGAAGGGAATTTAGTAAATAAATTAAACTTAATTGAGCCGAAAGAATAATAATATTTATTGCCTCGAAAGATACGATTATGGGGAAAAGTCTTGCGGCATAGAAAATCCCTTGAAATGCGATTAATTTGTCGCGATGAACGATGAAAGTGCGAGCGGTTATGTGTATGTTTTGTGCGTGTGTTGCGTACGATTGATTGCGATATCGTGCGACGAGTGCAATGTCTTCTCGCGATGTTGTATGTACGAGAGCACGGCCTGAGACGGAGAACTGGTCTCCGTGCGATTCCGAACACCGAAGTGTGAATCGAGTGGCTCTAATTAATAGAACCCGTCCGAGCGAAGAGTGCAGGGTCTCACTCACCCAGGATACGATATGCAGGCCGCGCACGATATTCGTTGGGCGTGCCTCTCCCGAGAATCCCGGCGAGAGGGGTGATGGTTAAGAAAAAACGATCCGTTCTTCTCATTCGTTACGGAATGCGATGCGAGACCGTTGGGTACTTTATGGGAAGCACGTGTTTACGTTGGAATCGCTCCACGCTAGAATCGTCAGACAAAAAAAGGCCCTGCGTTGACGTGTATTTCGAGGTATAGGGCTATTCATGGTGGTCTACGCGCCGAGCCGCTTGAGTTCCGGAAAATTCCTTCCGTCGCGACAAAGGATTACGTTCGCGGCTGAACATCGTCTATGGTAGTACATCGAGCTCTTGTTGCACTCGCAGCCAACACTTATTTGCTCTTTATGATTAGGCGCCCCACGTGCATAACAGCTGAACTAAACTTGATACGTATTTTGCGCTGTTTTATTGTCAATATGGCGAAGTCATCCGAGAAAGCATGCCTTTACGCGATACAACTTTTCGTCCTTATATGAGAAGCTTTTGAGTCGAACGATAGCTCATTCGAAATGGGAGAATTCAGCGCAACGTGGTCAGGTATTCATTTCATGCAGATCATTCTCTCCGTATCAGAAAAATGCTTAGATTCGACGGCTGTTAAGCTGTCACTTTTTGCTCCGTTTTACAACGCTCATATTACTACATATCAACATAATTTGACCATAAGACTACCTGACCACGTTGCGTTGAACCCTTCCCTTTCGAATGAGCCGTATTTTGAGCCAAAATTCTCTTATATAGGGATAAAAAGTTTTATCGCGCAAACCCATATTTTTGGCCCATTTTGTCGGTAAAGTCAACTCTCTGACATGCCTGGCCGCCATTGGGGACTACCGCCTTAAATGCCGCGAGCGAAGAGAGAAAAACCAAAAGCAGAAAGGAAGACAGAAGTGCGGAAAAATTAGAGTGAGGGAAAAGTCCGGGAGAATGGGAAGTGGACCGTTCGTTCCCACGCAAACCTGGATGCCACATGTGCAATCTCGGCTGCCCGAGAACGACGAGGAGGTCCTCAAGAGTTGCGGGGGAATATAGCGGAAATCGAAAGAAAAGATTAGAGGGTCGGAGGCGAAATTGAAAGAACAGGAATGGTTCGTGGGACGCAGTTAATGTTAAAGGCAAGGACTCACCCGGGTCTGGTCGCCAGAAGTGTGTGCCAGTAACCAGGCCCGGGTGACCCTTGGAAGAAGCGACCAGCGGTAATGATGAATACAAGGCTTCATTGAAAGCGGAAGTTGTGAGAGAGAAAAGATTGCATGGAGGCGAACTAAAGTTTTAAGTAAGGACGAGGGCGTGGTGACTGTCTCCGCTGCCACAATATGAAGGATATTTTCAAAATATTTTACTCTGAAGTATACAGAGAAATAATTTAGAAGCATATTTTGCGCGATCGTTTCTGTAGCCACGGATTCTTCTACTTATGGGTATTACTTCGCATTTCCTAGATAAAATAAATTATATATGGAATGATGCGATTCACTTTTGCTTCAAGTCAACTCCATTTATTACTGATAAGTAATATTGAGTTTAAGTTCATTTATTTATTAGGTGTCGAAGACTCTAAATAATTCTATAATTAACAAGGTAAATGAATAGTAAAACTGCCGAAGGAAACAATATTATCATGCAGTCAAGAATTGAAAAAAAATCTTAGAGACAAAATTTAACTTGTGTGGGGCACTATCTTGCAACCAAACCACTTCGTGTGAACTTCACAGTCGAACCACAAACAACTCTCGTGCAGTCATTGCGATGAATTTTCGCGGCGGTAACGCGGCAACACCGCCGTTGATTCGTGGCAACGCTGCTGCCTTGAGACGGTTTCTCCCCTTGGCCCGCTTTCACACAATAAACAGCTGCAAATTACTATACGCTTTCGTGAAGGAAAACTACAGTGGCTTCGCCTCGTATTCGTCAGGCCACAGATCAGGTACAGAATAGACCACTCATCTTATAGAGTTTCGTGTCACATTTTCTGAAACACATTCTGTGACAGAGAAAAGCATTGGATGAGTGGTCTATCCTGTTCGTCGTAGTCAATGATGACACGAAGTCCTGTAAGATGAGTGATGTATTTTATACCTTAGTCAAAGTATCAAGTTCTAGGCATTGCGCGGTAGAAAAGAAATGGGTGTGCATCTCCAAAAGCGCGGACTTTCGCGATGCACGCGCAACTAGGGTTGTGAGCGAGGTGTAACATACTTAGTGCAAAGAAATTGCATTATTTCAAGATCGCTCCGTATAATTTAGGTAAGATTAACAATTTCATATCTCTATTCTACAAATTTTACGCTAAAAGCGTTGCTGGTAAGCTCAGACAGACGAATGATTAGAAATTTGTTAGAAACAATTGGTTTTTATATTAAAAATCTATCGGAAACTTTTAGCCTCGGGAGGACAGAGGTTCTCCATTCGGTGTCACTTCGGTGCACTTTTATTGTCTTCCATTTCTTTTCTATTTTCCTATTGAAGTACAAAATTCATGGAAAATATTTAAACACGATCGATTGTCCATTGAACAAGTCGATAATATCGCAAAGAGAAAAGTGTTTTATGCAAATTTGAAAACATCCTAAAAATGAAAAAATATCAAATACGCAGTTAGCTATTCCATATTTAATCTTAGTATAATTCCTTTTCTTGGGCAAATATACTATTCGGTGGCATGTTGCAAATTCGGGTAAAGAATGTAAAGGAATATAGGGGAAATTCAATTTCCCTTTATATTACAATGCAGGTAGATCGCGTTTAAACCTGCTGAGGTCTTCAAGGTTCTATTCAATTCAATCGCATCCCTTTTTCTCTAGAAATACTATACAGTTTTGGGGAAAAAGAACTTCAATATAGAAATTCAACCGTAAATTTATTAATGTTAATAACAACTTTTTTACGTTTGTCTTTAAATTACTTAGAAATATACTTTAGAAAAATCGGAACGTCTTTGGGTCATAAATAACTCCAGAACTGCAGCAGAATTAATGCTAACAAGAATTCAGTTGATACGAGAATTACAGCACTTCTTTTTTCGGTCTAACCGTGGATTCGATTAGTCTTTTGTTTTCAGGGAATTATAGCGACCTTTTCGGTGGAACTGTCCAAATATTTAGTATTTTCTTTTAAGGGAGGCTAGGGCGCTTTAAGAAGGGTAAAGAAATATTCATGATATTCAAAACTATAAAATATTTTTGGTTTCCACTTGCATTATCTCTTACATGAATATATTATTTCCTTAGTAAGAAATATCTAAATACTTTACATTACTTTACCATATAAATAAGTGTAAATAGAACAGGAAAGAATTCAGTTTTAGTATTTTCCGTTATGTGGTCGCAAAGTAAAATGTGCAGAAGTTTGTTAAACACCCGGTATATTCACTAAACTTATTGCCATGCTAACTTTCTCAGTTTTATCTTTACATTAATATAATGGTTTATCCCACATAGTGGGCTTTGCTTCCTTCAAGATGAACTAGTATATCTAAATTCATTTTTTATACCATTTTTCTGACAAATATGAACTGTCAAGTTTTCAGTAATGTTTAAAACTAATCATTCTATTTACAGTATTTATTCATATTCTACAAAAATGCAAAATAAAATTTAAGAAACACGATATTTAATACTCTTCATTGTTTACAGTAAGGTAACTACGCTCTTGGCGGTTATTTTTTCAATAAGCAAAATTGTAATTACCGTTGTCACTTGGTACTCAACTTTCCCGAAATAATTTTTTTGTTTTAATTTTGTAAGCCGGTAGTATGCAAAGTATAATTGTTTAATTACGGGTGGTTCGCCCTTTTGCGCGATAAAAGTAGGAGGTTATAAATCCACTAATTTGTTACTATAAAATAATTTCCATCTATAATTTCTTATGGAATTTAATTTCCTAGAAACTTTAAGTCCTCCAAATATTTATTTAAACAATTAGGAGTACTTTATCCATTGAATAGGAACATCAATTTTACAGTTAGTTAAGGCACCAGTTACATTTATGCCAAGTTTCATAAAAATCGTTACTGCAACAATGTAATTTCTCGCACCTCATTTTATAAAGTTTAAGAGTTGATGTTACCCCCAAATATGAAAACGAGCCAAAATAGAAAAAAAATACGTACCTCTTATTTTCCGGTCCTCTGTAGTATATCGAAAAATCAAAGTAATCGGAGGCGGACATTTAGGGTCCATTTTTTATAAGTATTACCTATATGACGGCGTTAATTTATTTCTGAATCTTGTTTTTATTATTTATTTACAGATTTCCTTTTTTTCTATTAGGAAAATAATTTTAAAATTCATGAGTATTTATTATACACGGTAAAGCACATAACTGTAACCACTTGATTATTCCGCAAGTAATGATTTCACTGAAAAATGTTTCAGATAAAAATTGAGTGGTTTTCAGTGAAGCATAATTTAGCGTGATTAGTTTGTATATAAATTGACGTATAGAGGTGGTTACACATACTTCTTTGGTGAAATCATTTATTTCTTATTGCGTAAATTTTTCTAGCTCATCGTTCTTTAAAAAAAATATGAACCAATTTATGTCGAAAATCCATTACTGCATTAGATATTTTAATCATTTAGTAAAAATTGCTTCAATAAAAGATATAAGTTCAATTAATAAAAAGTATGTTAGTTCTTTGTACATATTTCCTGTATGTGTCCACTTAAAGAAAACCTAATAAAGAAAATTATGTTGCTTCCGAAACCACCCAACTTTTATCTAAAACATTTTTCATTAATTGTACCATCATTACTTATGAAGTGCAAAGTGGTCACAGTTAGATTCTACATTCTGTACATCCTTCGTATTATAGTTTAGTAGTTATCATCCATTCATTATTCTTCATTTTGAATAGAATACAATACAAACATTGAGGACTGTTTTCTACGGATGTATGTCTGAAGGGTCATTCCACGCCAAATCGATCACTTTTTCCCCTCGATGTCTGGGATTTTGTTCAAATTGAAATATCTTGTAGTCTATGCGAAATTATGGGGGGGGGGGGTTAAGTCATCATTTTGTCAATAATGAAGTTGTTTAAAAATTGCAGGTCATTGAAGTTTGCATATTTCAGCACGTTTACGGAAAGTACCTTCATAAATGTATTTTTATCTCCGAAACTGTTAAAGATAAGAAATTCATCTTTTCTTCAATTTAATCATAAAGGTATGGCCTATTCGGATAAACTTTTTTTAAGTTGAAAAAATTTGTTTTTAATACTGCAAATTATGAACAAACACTTATGTTGCAAATTGAGGTTCAAGGTCACAATTTTAAATATCAAAAAAAATGCTATCGTATTCCTTGAAGTTTTCTCTATAAAATAAGCTTCCCTCTACTTTGATGGGAATATCTGATAACGTCGAAGTAATTTGTTAAAGACAACGGTGCGCCCCAATTCGAATAGACGGATCGCTCGCTGACGCGACAATCGAATGATCGCACCGCTTCTACCCTTTATTCTTTTGTAGAAGTTTACAAACATAGTCGACTGGTCTTCCAGCAGTCTTAATTATGTCATTTGTACCTTCAGAAGAATGTTATTTACCTACTCTTAGCCAATTACTCTGTTCTCATAATCGGAATTGTACTAGATTGTTTCTCTTTTACTTGAGATGCATGCTGCCCCCTTGTTAAAAAAATTGGAGAAATTACTTTATCGCTTCCTTGAGATATACAATACGAAACTTTTTAAATTAGTTTTTATCAGTTATGTCGTTAATGGTTTATTTTGACAAAAGAATTTGAACAAGTTTGAAAGAAACTATAAAGGATATTGAATGGTTCTTTCCTTGTAGACTTACACGTAGTCATCCAAAGAGGGTGGCACTAATATCGCGAAAAAAACCCACCATTAGAACCAAACAGTAACAAACCGTGGTATTGTTGAAACTTGGTAACGTCTTGCAGGCATTTTTGATTTGCGATGTTCTTCCACGCTGACAATAAAGCAGCGTACTATTCCGTTCATTTCCAAATCTTGATCAAAATATGTTCATTTGTATAGCGTGTTCTGTGCAATTATAACGCGAGAGGAAAAAGAATACGGTTGAAACTGCTTTGGCTGACGCAGGACCATCTGGACTATCATGTCCGGAGGCAAGAAGTGCTGACACTTCAAGTAGTACGCCAAGTAATACTTCAATTAACCCTGCCGCTGTGGTGAGTTTCACGAATATATTAATGTTGTGGCGGCTCTCTTGCACCCACCACTAGAGGGACATACGAAGTAGGACTTTCTCGAAAGCACTCGCTCCAACTACCTCGTCCATATACATGAATATACCGCCTTTAACCTTCCTTCCAATATCCCAGTGTCTAAGGCAGGGCCTGCTAGGTAGCCTTACTGATGAGTCCACTAGCAGGCCCAGGACGAAACGCAACACCCTTCCTTTTTCCTATTCTATTCCCTCTCCACAGCTCCACAGTGTCATCTATTGGAGAGTCTTCGTTAACAAGTAGCAATTTAAAATGTAAGAGACGAATATTAACAAAAATAGACCGTGTCCATCGCAAAATCAAGTTTGGTAAGTGAGCAAAGTAGCTCAAGTAGTACTGCAAAAAGTAGTAATGAAATAATTGAACAATTAAGAGACAAATTTAAGGTAGTATCAAACAATAGCAAGAAAATCCGCATTTTTACTGTTTTACATAAAACAAATAAAGAGTACGTACTATATGGCTAAATGAGCAAGGCGACTAAAAGGCGAGGCGTCGCGTCTACTTGAATTGGGGCGCACTGTCGTCTTTAACAAATTATTTCGACGTTATCAGAAAACTGCATCAAAGTAGAGGGAAGTTTATTTTATAGAGAAAACTTCAAGGAATACGATAGTATTTTGGGGGGATTTTTAAAATCGTGACCTTGAACCTAAATTTGCAACATAAGAGTTTGTTTATAATTTGCAGTATTAAAAAAAAATTTCTTCAACTTAAAAAAAATTTATCCGAGTAGGCCGTACCTTTATAATTAAAACGGAAGAAAGATGAAGTTCGTATCTTTAACAGTTTCGGCGATAAAAATACTTTTATGAAGGTACTTTTCGTAAACGCGCTGAAATTTGTAACCTTCAATGACCTGCAATTTTTGAACAATTTCATTAGTTGCAAAATGATGATTTAAACACCCCATAATTTCGCATAGATTGCAACATATTTCAATTTGATCGAAATCCCACACATCAAGGGAAAAAAGTGATCGAGTTGGCGTGGAATTACCCTGAAGTTTCTTGCTTTGAATGAAACTTTCCTATGTGCTGAAACGTATCTCGATTTAACTCGGAATTAACTATTCTTTCTTACGAAAGATTTAGCATTTCAATTATATCCTTTCGTATATTTAGTTGAACATGTAAGACTAAATGTATACCAATCAAGTTATATTTCTATAAGTTACGTTATGAGTATTAAGACTCATTGTTAAAATACAGTTTATAAATAAACATGTATATGAAAACATCGGTTTTCTACAAACAACTATACATATATTTTTTATATACAAACACTGGTTCTGTATTGGTTAAATCGACAAGTAATACAACATATACTATATAAAGTTAGTAAATCATTTCATAATTTCTTACATCTTGTAAGTACTTAATGAGCACACTACAGGTGCTTATGCAAAGTTATATTTTTGTAGACATAACTAAAGTAATGGAACTTAAAGAGAGATTATAGTATTTCCCCTCTAGTATTGGTACTTTTTCTTCTTTTAATATGTGCAAACTTATTCCCACGAATTCCTAAAACTGCTTCTACGATGCAAGCGCCCACATCATTATTCAGTCATCACCTTGACACAGCGTAGTCCAATTTATTCCAATTATTCTAACCTTTTTCTATTTCCCTCACATTAGATGGTTTCTGTTCTTGCCTCTGACGTACGTAATAAGTAAAGTAACCGACAAGAGATAACCGGCAGTCCCCAGAATTGAATCTCCCTTGATACTATTCATAACACAGACCAGAACGTGCGAATAATAAGCGAGTAATGTAATTTCATCCTCTAAATACTATGACACGTATTTTTCCCTACCTACTTTGTATATGTTTGCATATTATGTATAGTTTGCATCCTTTTTCATTAAGTATTAATCATAACTACAAAAAACCGCAATGTGTTAATGAAAGAAAAATAAATTTTTTGATTCATAGTTTCTTAAAATTTATGTTCTCATTCGAGCAATAACACTTCATATTAATTTGTAAATAAAGTATAATAATAATACCTTTGCGATGGATTTTGGCTTAGACTGGTATTTAAACTTAATATGTATATGATGTTACGTGATGAATAAATCTTTAAGGTTTCTAATCATATAAAAGATCAATGGTTTTAATCGTATACTTAAGCCATAGTATATTATTGCTATCTAGTAATAATTGTTCACTATTTTAGTTTTTATCAAAAAGTTGATACAAAGTAACGTTAATAAAATACCTGTTTTAGAAATATAACTTATTCAGTTTTTTTCACTTTTACTTTGCCAACTACGTTGTTAATGTTTACATGCATTATATTTAATCAAAATGTAATGCTGAAAACATCTTCTGTTTGAAATGCAAATTTTTTCAGAGAATTTAGACACGATATAAACGAATGCCATTCTTATTTTTTAAGTAAAAACAAAGAGGAATAGGTAATCAAGCAGAAACTACATTCATTTATACATTTTCTTTCTATTTTTAGATTATACCACATTAAAAAAAAGAAATATATTTTACGGACAAATTGTTATGGTGTGTCTGAAAATTTTAGCCTTTCTTGTAACAAGTTATTGTTTCAAGAAGAATATATTACTTCTTTCTCATAAATCTTTTTCAAGAGATAAATGATATTTATGTAAGAAAGATATCCAAATAAATGATCAGCTGTGCATTGTACATTTTTCCCACCGGTGATAAAGAGGACTAGTTGTCTCACGATAACATCCAGGTCATAAAAATGATATCTAACGTTATGGAATATCAGGTAGATAATATATATATTCATTTGCTTAGATATCTTCTAAGTACATTTTTATCTATATTAACTTTGATAAATCTTTAGCGGAAAAAGGAATTTAGTTAAATAACGTTGCGATTGATCAATAAAACGAACATTAAAGTTCAAATCAGCACAGACGAGATACAGAATCAACCTTTTATCTTATGAGACTTCGTGTCAGATGGTCTGAAGTACCGACGTCTAGAAAAATCACAATTTTCAGTAGGATATCTCCTTGTTGTTGCCTGAAAGGGAATGCTAACATATCCAAAGTATTTTAATATGCAAAATGAGGAAACAAATCCAAATGCTATAAATTTTACACAATCAAAGAAATAAAAATGGAAATAGTGATGGGACTTATAAGCCCCAAATCCGAGTAGTTGAAATAGTATTGGATGAGTAGACTATCCTGTTTCTTGTCTGTGATATCTATATTATCGTATGTCAGTATTGTAGTATATATAAATTGTAAAAAATCAACATCTAATTGCTGGAAGCCATATAGAAAATTGTTAATCGATACTAACATGCATAAGAAATATTGTTTAGGTGCATTTTATGTTTTCATGGTAGACCTAATTATGGCGTGGTAACTATTTTTATATACAATCAGTCCCCGTAGAACACGGTAGTTACGTTACTTAAGAATGCCGTGTTATACAAAATTGTATTATACGAGGCGGAATATTACTAAGAAGGGGAAGCAAAAATCGATTTAAAAAATTAATAGGTACACTGCAGATTTTTACGCAAATTCATATTTTTAAAAGAACAATTAAAGAAATTGAGCTTCGGCAGAAATTTAATTCGCCTTGCAAATAAAGCACCGTGTGCTTTACTTTGAATATTTCATTGTATTATTACATATGATGTGCATTCCGTGCCTCTTTGCTCATCTAAATTTCCCATAAATGCATAAAAATATGTAATCTACTAAGAAAACCACTATCTTATTCCTCAATTATTTAATCGTATTAGAGCGAACTCTTGCTGGAAGCGAACACTTACTGTGTTATAGTGGAAATTCCCGCAATTTTTTAATCATGTTAGAGCGCAATCGTGTTGTAGAAGTACCGTATCATACAGCAGTACTGTACTCAATATGACCTTTTCCTTGTTTAAAACAAGTTTTTGATCAAGAAATAAGGAACTTCAATGCCCTTGTGTTTTTGTATCCCTCAAGTATGCAAAGTAATTTGTAACAGAACAATTTGAGATTCGAAAAATTATCGGTTATGAGCTCATTAATAGAACAGTCCATGATAGAATAATATTTATTCAATATGAACTTTCGGACTCGATGTTCAGAAAATAAATATAATTTGCGAATTTATTTTTAACAAATGTAATGGGATATCGCTACTATAATTGTTGCGATGTATTTATTGACATATGCAGAACTGAGTCATAACTTCCATTTAAAAAAAGAAAAGGAATTGGGATTGTGTTTAGGAATATCAATCAATATCATTTTATTTATATTACTTTGCGGATAACATAATTCTAACAAAAGTATTATTGTTAGATAAATGAAGCAAAGAAAGTTTTAAAAATTATGAAATTTTTGAAGATACTTTTCGCAAAGAAAATAATAGGTTTCAGACATTCGATTTTCTGAAAGTACTGTTCGAAATTCAGTAAAAACTTTTAAACGTTTTAGTTCGAGGTAACTGTTACGTGCTTCCATCGCAAGTCAATGGTAAAATTTCGGGGGATTGTAAGTCTCGCTTACGCTCAATCGCGACGATGTGATGGGAGCGGGCGTAAGTTAGGTCGAAATTAATTGCGGCACTTGGTTGGTTAACTAACTATACTTAGTACATTAAGTTGGGTGGTGAGAATTTGTTGAAATAAACTGGGTGTGTACAGGTGGTTGCCAAATGTCATGGTTTTTGGTCGGTGGTGGCTTTTCTGGTGGTCTTGCACCACGGTCTGGCAGCCGTATGATACTCCGATTGTCTAGAATACACACGTGCGCTTTTCTGTCATGCGGCGACCATGCGGCGCCGGAATGGCAATTAATCAATTGTACATAATGTATTGAAGCCATGCAATTATGGTTGCAGTAACCACACATTGTCATATACAGCGGCGAATAATGCACGCAAAATGAACATACGGTGTCGCTACAATTACTAAGTGATTCTCCCGCCAGTGGACTCGAAAGGAATACCGCCGCCTAAACACTAGACGATGATTCTTTTGTCACTGTGTCATCGGCGAGTGAACGGCGACGGCTACTGCAGCGGAAATTACTGTGGACATATATGCGTGTGAATAGAAAAGCCGAGTCCCAAAATTGAAATAGACCTCTTCACTAACAGATCGTATATACAGACACGAATTTGTGGTTATGTGTTTAGGCGGCGGCATTGCTTTCGAGTTTACTGGCTGGAGGATCACCCTGTAGAATACGTGTACAGTGCTACATTTATTTCTACTGTCCCGAATCGCAATTAAACGAGCAATACTGCCGCGCGGCAGAAAAACGCACGAAGGGTAAATGACCGAATTACTGCCACCTACCCAATCAGTGTCACTGTAAGCTATTTTGTCTAAAATACCAAAGAAATACTAAGATGTTATACGTGAAAAAATCTAACATTGAATTCTAAGTGCAGTGAATATAATAAAATAAAGCAATACTTAACATTCTTTATAATTTTTTTATATAAAATCATAAAAAAATGTATGTCGATTAAAAGAGCGAGAACGACGACTGTTATACTATGTAAGGGCATGTTAAGGTACTAAAAAGAAGATTTTTATTGTAATAGTTGAGTTACAAATATAAGGAAATATCATTTTTTTAGGTTCTATAAACTTCGTAGAATGTAATAATAATCGTAGTTTAACGATATCTTTAATTATTCTTATTTAATATTCAAGTGACAGTAACTGGTACAAACAATTTACGCAGTTTACGATTACCGCCATGGCAGTATTTGCTCTTGGAAAAGCACGTGTATACTCTTACCGTCACCAACGATTACTATTGTATATACAAGGAATATACATAACCATAATTCAGCTAGTTTAATTCGAGGTTTTCAATAAATGTTTTTGACAGGTGACAGTAAATAGGGTGCCAGTAATTGCATTAGGGATGACAGTATTAGCTCGGGCATTGTTTTCGTTTACTTATTGAATTTATAAACAAAAATAGGGATTTTGGGCGTCTTATTGGTTTTTTTCTTACAGTAGAGACACTGGATCGTAACGGGCAAGAAGAAAACACGTGATTTCGATAAATAAATAATAAAAATAGTTCAATGAAGTCATAGTTGATCATTTAGGTAACAGTAATTGCGTTATTTACCCTACATGCCGCACTTTAGGCTATATGCACACAAGCGGTGCATTGCTGTTGCGTTTGTATATTTTCAATTAAAAACAACGAAGGTAAATAAAACAGGCGTTCGTATGTCTATCTTCGTTGTTTCAACAACTCGTGTGAATCTACCCTAAAATGTAGCATTGGACATGTAGAGTAGCAATGCAGCGGCACAGCACATTTATTCTGCGTGCATTTTTCGCCGCAGTGCATGAGAACGTGTACGGTCGAAATGTATTGGTAAATTGCTAAGCAATGATGATACATGGGTCACGAAAACTGTCCTGATCATACTCATATTTCTCGAATTTTTATTTTCCTATCAAGTGTAACTTATTGTTTCAAATAATGAAACATGCTTTAACAGCTTTCGCTTTTAATATTTATGATCGTAATATCAGTTTAATTGAAAACTCTTAATACTTTTTCAATCATTATAATAAAGTGTAGTTATTAAAATACCTTGTCAAACAAATTTTACTAAAACCAATTAATTTTTGTGCGAATATTTTTTAAAAAGGGACAAATTAAATAATAATCATGGAACTTTAATATGCTCCGTTCAACATTATGATTTTTAATTGCATATCGTAATTTATATTTCAAGGTGGAGGCGTAGCGGAGATATAAAGGTCAAATCTGTTTTCTAAACAGGATGCTGTCGTATTCTATTTACATTCTGATAAAGCATTATAAGACGAATGCAATTACCTATAAATGAAGGTCATTCAAGGTTGCACTAGTCAGCTAAAACAGAAAATAAATTGTTTTACTTATTTCTATTCTTCGAGCTGCAACAAGAGTTCAAAATGATAACCCCGTGCATCAACGCATTTTCTACAGCGTACCAATATGAAACACACTGTATCATACATTTTATTCGGAGCAATCACAATGAATGCTTTTCTTCCACGTTTCTCAAGTTGTAACCATTTCGCTGTACACTTCTTGCTTCAAGTTTCCGAACAAATAGAAATCTATGGGCGTTAAATCTGGGGAACGTATCGGCCACATATTGTTTCCTGACAGAGCGGTCCAACGATTCTTAAATATCCTATGAGGCACTGTAGTAACATTCCACGCAAGATGAGCAGGACGTTCATCTTGTTGGTACCACATTGACTTCCGTATGTTTAAGGGAAGATTGTCGAGTAACAAGTTCAAAGAAATCTATTTTTCAATTTTTATAAGAAATCTGATATGAAAAGCTACTATGTTAAAAACATATTTCCAAAATTTGAAGATAAAATTTGCAAAAATTTCTGATGTTCAGCCTGTTTGGTGTCATGTCAAGCGATAGAGAGTAGATAAAACAGTACGTGATTATTATGACTTTAAGACCTCCTAAAATTTATAATAAGAGATTTTTCAAGAGGATCTATTTTATCGTGTCGTAATAGCGAACTGATTATGCAAATCAAAACTTCAAACGTATTTTTCATAAAATTGAATTTTTCAAACTGGCGTCCACGATAAATAAAAAACTAATTGACCAATCAATTTCAGACAAAGCTCATTTTATTCGCTATGTATTTCTCTATGGACTGAGTTACAATTTTGATATTATTATTTATTCACAATAATTTCATCATTGATATAAAGTAACATTCATTTAAAGGAAAAAGTTAACTTTCTTTATCAAGCTTTTTCTTCGTTGGGGAAATCTCCTAGAAGACGCATTGAATCGTTAGGGAAGGGGTCCAGTGGCAGTGCCGGATTTGTACCGACTAAAACCCCAACCGTGGCCGCCCTCACCGAATGCGGGAGAGTACCGGGAAACACGGAGTATCCAACAGATACTCCCTTTCATAGCCGTATAAGACTTCTTCCCGGAGAGAGATAGGACCTCCCCCCTTGACCCTATGCGATTTACGCCGTTGCACGGCCACGTGCGAAAGACGGCGACCCCCCGGGAATCGTAGTGCAAGGGACCCTGCTTATTGCCCCTAGGATAGGTTCCCTACGATTCCCCGCATCTCCGTTTCAGTGGGCTTTTACACCAAGCAGGGGCTACTGCAAGCGTATTCTTACGTCCGGCCTGCAGGACGTGGCAGGTCAATTAAAAGGCCCGGCATGCTGGGCAGAGAGCTGGACGCAGGATACGAACCCAGATCCAGAGCCTTCGCATCTAGGTTATGCGGGGCGCCGGCGACCGCGCGTCCAACCCCTGCGATTCACACGGCAGGCGAGATCCGCGCGTTCCCGCACCCGCTCAGATTCCTCCTTCCGGAGCATCACGCGTTTACAGAAAGAGGCAGCTGCCCTCCTTGATTCCTCGTCGGTCAGCATCGATGCGACCATCAACACTGGCGAGAGATCCGCACCGATTGCGTTACGCAGGACGCAGCATTCGCGCGCCCACGCTGGAAACTCTACAAGACCGTGTGGAGCTGAGTCCTGCCTCCCCCCGCAGTAATGGCAGACGGGCGTCTGCTCCCTCCTAATCCTATGCAGGTACACACCAAACCACTCGTGTCCGATGAGCACGTGTACTAGTCTATATGTCAACCGCCCCGAGGTTCTTCCGTGCCGCCTCTCGAGGCTCGGAAGTACAGTCCCAACAGCCCGTCGCGCGGTGTTGGTCGACTCCGACAAGCGGGCATGCCACTCCGCAAACGAGTACCGGTGGGCCTGGTTCTTCGCAGCACGAATGGCTACGTCCTTCTTTGGCGCAGCTGTCCCCCTGCGGCGGAGGACGGTCGCGCGGGTGTAAACAACGGCAGACTCCTCGGCTAGAAGCATGAGGGGAAGCATCCTAGCCAGGGTCATCGCCGCCTCGTACGAGATCGTGCAATATCCGCTCGCGATCCGGATCGCGATCCTTTTCTCCACCCGGCGCAACAGCGAACGGCTACGCTGGCTGTCGATCAGAGCCTGCGCCCAGACCGAGGCCCCATACAACACGACGGATCTCACGACGCTCGCATAGAGTTGGCGGACCCTCTCCGCAGAGCCCCCGAGGTTTGCGAGGATATGACAGAGCTTTACCGCAATTCCCTCCGCTTGGGGGGCCAGGCGCTCGAAATGCGCGTCGAAGCTCCATTGCGAGTCGAGTATGAGCCTCAGGTACCGCATGCTAATGCCCACCTGGATTCTAGTTCCCCCCGCCCTGAGCTAATATCACCGTGGCGACTCACACGAGGGCGAGTGAAACAACATCGCCTCGGTGTTATCAGGAGCTGCCGTCAGCCCCAGCCTACTTATTGCTTCTAGGATGCCTGCTACACCGCATTCCGCGAGGTGTAAGGCCCTGCCGTGATCCTCGGCCGAAGCCAGCACGATCGTGTCGTCGGCGTAGCACACGATGCTGCCCCGGGGGGAAGAGCGACCCTGAGAACCGCATCGTATGCGATATCCCACAGGATCGACCCGAGTACCGACCCCTGAAGGGCGCCGCAACGAACCGGCCTTACCCACACCTCCCCGTCAAGGCCCGGGAACTCCGCCCTCCAATCCGATAGGTAGGACCCGATCACCGACCTCAAATAGGTTGGCACTTAATGTTTCACAATTCTTTAACAAGCTAACAATCTTTTAACCTTTCGATTTTGCTTCTTGAAATTAGATTCAGTCCCAAGGTAAGCTATTCATCTTTAAGCAGAAATAATATTTTTTGATATCGGATGATTATTACATGTGCGACACGGAACGCCATCAAGAGTTGCATCATTAAAGATATTTACAAAATGTACAGAAATTGTTAGACGAAGTGAACAAAACTGAAAACATTTTTTTTTTCTATAATTGAAGGATGGCATCTTTCATTCCTAAAAAATTTAGTCCGCTGTCATGAATAGTTTTGACAATAATAATTCATAAAGAGGAATCACAGTTGGAGCTGTCGCTTCACAATTCCCCCTTAAGTGGGCTTTCCCGTCTAGACTGCAATTTTCTAATGGTACTTTAGGATTTTCTTTAAGGGAACGTGATTCCTTTTTCATTCATTTTGAATAAATACTTTTAGCTACAAGTTTCAAGAGCATTCAAAATTTGTTTTTCTATAGAAGTATTAAAAATTATAAGAGTTACAACGAATCCAGTACTGGTCATAAAAGAAAAGTGTATATATGGTTGCCATGACATCACATGTTCTAGTTGACCAATTAGCACTAAATATTCCAGCAATCTTCAACACATGTGTATTTATCGTCGGAACAAGGATTTCCAAAATTCGATGTCGTTTATTATTTTTTTAATTCACTAAATCAAAAAAAACATAAACAGGCAATTATTGGAATTTGAAGATCTGTGAAACCTTTCTTTTTCAATATCTTTACAAAATCTTTGTTTCGACGATAACCGCATCTATACTGAATAAAATGCTTCTTGCTTATTTTTTATTTCAATACAATGACCGGAACAGTCGTAATCATATATACACCCTTCTTTAAGGCTTTTACTGGATTCTTTGTAACTCACATAATTTTAAATGTTTCTGCATAAAACGAATTGTGGACACATTGGAAATATGGAGATGAGAGTATATATTCAAAAAGAATGAAAAAGAAAATCACATTCCTTTAAAAAAGTTCCTAAAGAACCATTAGAAAATTGCGGTCTAGACGGGAATACCCCTTTTATGGAACATACTGTAATAATGGTGGTTTTGCGTCGCGGTCCGTCTCTTATTGGATTCAGAGCTCGCGGCTTAGGAAGTGGACTGTATATTGGTATTTCGACTTGGTGAAGTGCCGCGAAGTATCGTTTTGTAATCGCGCTGCTTGCTCGTTTTGGACTCTGCCCCTCTGTTCGTTTTCTTCCTGCCAAGTCGTCTCGAGCCCTCATAGCGGTAGTCCCATGCATGGCAGAGAGTTGACTTTACCGACAAAATGGGCCAAAAATATGGGTTTGCGCAAAACAACATTTCGTCCTTATAAATGAGAATTTGGTGTTGAAATATGGCTCATTCGAAATGGGAGAGTTTAGCGCGGTTCGGTCAGGTAGTCTTGTGATCAAATTATGTTGATATGTAGTAATATGAGCGTTGTAATGCGGAGCAAAAATTGACGGCTTGATATTCGTCGTATCTAAGCATTTTTTTGATACGGAGAGAATGATCTGCATGAATGAATACCTGACCGACACGAGCTGAAGCTTTTCCTTTCGAATGAGCTATCGTTCGACTCAAAAGCTTCTCATATAACGACGAACAGTTGTTTCGCGTAAAGGCATGCTTTCACGGATGACGTCGCCATATTGACGATAAAACAGAGCAAAATACGTATCAACTTTAGTTCAGCTGTTATGCACGAGGGGTGCCTAATCATCAAGACAAAATGACAGTTGGCTGCTAGTGTGGAGTAGCTCCATGTACCACTACATTCATCCTCGCCGGTACGTGCATCGTCGACGCTTTCCGCCTACAACAGATTGTTGTGCGTTTGTTTTCCGCCCGGCAAGCTACACCGCGATATATTTATAGAAAAGCAAAGCAAGCAGCGATGCCTTTTAGACGCAACTCAACGCAATGCGTCCACGACACTCGCATAGGCGGAGTTCAATGTAGTTGTATCATCGTCTCCTTTTACATTTTGAAAAGTAATATGTATGGGAACATATACTGGAGAATGTTTTCGGATTTTTTTCCTGCAAAACTTAGGTGTAACAAATGAAAATATCTAGACTAATCTGAAAAATGTAGATTTCGTAGTGAAGCTGTAAAAGTACTACTTTTATGTTTTTACGGTAACAATATATTATTATAACTATTACCCCCAAATTTTAGATTTATTGGAAAAGTGAACCGTAGTTGAAGTGATGCGGTTTCTATCTGCGTATTCACGCGAACGATAAACACAGATGTCGGTGGGTATATGTGTAAGTCTTTATTCGGTTGTTTTCTCGCCAAGGTAACTTCTGTTTTTACCCTGATTGGCCAATTCTAATTTTTAGTTACCACCTCTTCCTTGCGCCTACCGCGCGTTTCTTTCGGAAAGGCAAGGTGATTCGGTGCGGGTGTACGAATGTCTTCGTTTTGGCAACGCAGCGGAATTTCCTTCAGGGACCGTTACTCTATCTTGCCCGGTCGCGGGCCGCCGGGCCTTGCGCCGTGTCCCTTCTGGAAATACCTGGTTTATGACGCCCGCAATTCGCTATTGAGGCAGTTCTAGAAAGTTTACTGGAAAACACATGCGCCGAAAGAAACTAAAAGGTTTCCTCAAAAATAGCTTTCCAGGTGCGCAAGTCATAAACTATGCTAGCCGTTTGCACGCCAAATGTTGCTTTCATTTGTACTGCCAGCCGCTACATATTCATAAAAATCAAAACCTAATCTTTTTGATATATTTCAAGCGACAAAGCAATCTTCACTTTACATTTATATATGTTCTTTATGCAGTGACAGCGTTACGTGATTTCTAATATTTCTACATTCGGAAGAACAATATACATATACAGCAGACTCTCGACTATCCGGCCCCTGCGGGACGAGATCTCGGCCGGATAAACTAATGGCCAGTTAATCTGGCAGCATGCTTCATAGATTGTTATGTTTATGCCAAAAAATTAATATTAAGTATATTTATAATGTTTAATATTTATACACATGTATGAACATACGGTACATATATACAATCGCACAATCTCAATATAATATAATGCTGCGTAATATCTATGTAATATTTCTTTAATTTCATCTTTCACAAAAAAGTTGGTAATCTTTTCTGTTTCTTTTATTTCGTTTCGTTCGTTAATGTGATGTCACGCCACTTTCTCGAAAATGATATGACAATTGCTGATGAATCTTCTTCCTGTTCAACATACTTCGTCGCACTTACAAGTGCAATCTTTCCTTTTGCGTGACTCACTTTCTCATCTCTATCTATACTCTAAGACGTGCGGAATACTGTAGTCAGAGATTTAGTACGGATGAAAAAAGAATTAATATGAGGATGCGTATTTAAACAATTACAAGTACATGTGACAATAATTACGCAAGAAAGTGAATAATTACAGAATATTTCATATCAACAAAAATGTGGCCGAATAAAACGGAGGCCGGTTCAAATGGGACTGGATAATCCGGAGTCTATTGTAAATAGAAGTTGTAAATTCAGTTAACTGAAACTATTTCCCCACACTATATCTTAAAATAGAAAGAATGATTTTACTAAATACATTGGCAGAGTGGTTATAGGTTCTGCCTGTGAATCTTATATTGGTTATTTTGGTCGTGAGTTCGTGCTGCGCACAAATTAATCTTTCTTCCCTATATTTCTTTTTTTAGTTCATAACTACATGACAATTCAGTTTGTTTCCATAGATTTACTATTCATATGATTTGTTAATTATAGAATCATTTAGCGTCTCTGACACCTAATAAATAAAAGAAATCTATTTCAATAGTACTTATCGTTAATAAATATGGTTGGATTGAAGTACAGGTGTGTGGTGTCATTTCATACATTTATTTGATCTAGCAAATACTAAGTAATACTCGTAAGTAGAAGAATCCGCGGCTAGAGAGATAATCACGTAAAATGTGCTCCGAAATTATTTCCGCGTATACTTCAGAATAAAATATTCTTAAAATTACATTAACATGTTTTGCAATTATTGCCACTTATTGGCATATTGTATAGTTACGAATAAATGAATAACGAACTTATGACGAAAATGTTAAGTATGGGTTTACAGTCTGAACTCGTAGTCACTCTGCCAATCCAATCATTAAAATAATCTTTCAAACTTCAAAATATAAATATATGAAATAGTTTCAGTTAACTGAATTTACAACTTCTATTTACAATTGACTCCCGATTATCCAGCCCTATTTGAACCGGCCTCCGTTTTATCCGGCCACATTTTTGTTGATATGAAATATTCTGTAATTATTCACTTTCTTGCTTAATTATTGTCACATGTATTTGTAATTGTTTAAATACGTATCGTCATATTAATTTTTTTTCCATTCGCACCAAATCTCTGAGTACAGTATTCCGCACTTCTTAGAGTATAGATAGAGATAAGAAAGTGAGTCGCGCAGAAGGAAAAATTGCATTTGTAACTGCGACGAAGTATGGTGAACAGGAAGAAGATTCATTATCAGTTGACATATCATTTTTGAGAAAGTAGCGTGACATCACATTAACGAACGAAACGAAATAACAGAAACATAAAAAATTAGCAACTTTTTTGTAAAAAATGACATTAAACAAATATCACATATGTACATACATATTATGTAGCATTATATTATATTGAGATGGTATGATTGTATATATGGACCGTATGTACATACGTGTGTATAAATATTAAACATTATTAATATATTTAATATTAATTTTTTACTATAAACATAACAATCTATAAAACATGCTGCAAGATTAACTGGTCATTTGTTTATCCGGCCGAGCTCTGGTCCTGCAGGGGCCGGATAATCGAGAGTCGGCTCTATATATTGTTCTTCCGAATATAGAAATATTAAAAATCACGTAAAGCAGTCACTGCATAAAGATCATATAAAAATGTAAAGTGAAGATTGCTTTTTCGCGCGAATATTTCAAAAAGATTGGTTTTTGATTTTTATAACTACGGTTCACTTTTCCAAAAAATCTAGAAAAATTGGGGATAATTGCTATAATAATATGTTGTTACCATAAAAATATAAAAATAGTACTTTTACAGCTTCACAACGAAATCTGCATTTTTCATATTAGTGTAGAGTTTTCCATATGTTATACCTAAGTTTTGCGGTAAAAAAATCCGAAAACTTTCTCCAACATGCTACCATACATATTACTTTTCAAAATGTATAAAAATTATGGTACGACTAAATTGAATTCTGCCTATGCGTGTGTCGTGGACGCGCTGCGTTGCGTTGCGTCTAAAAGGTATCGCTGCTTGTTTTGCTTTTCCGTAAACAAATCGCGGTGCCGCTTGCCGGGCGCACGGCAAAACGTGCGGTAATCTTTTACAGGAGGAAAGTGACGGCGACACACGGATAGGCAGAGTTCAATGTAGTGGTACATCGAACTACTCCTCCAGGCCCAGCCAATTCTCATTTGGTCTTTATGATTAGGCGCCCCTCGTGCGTAACAGCTGAACTGAACTTGATACGTATTTTACTCTGTTTTATCGTCAATATGGCGAATTCATCCGAAAACGCATGCCTTTACGCGATACAACTTTTCGTCCTTATATGAGAAGCTTTTGAGTCGCACGATAGCTCATTCGAAAGGGGAGACTTCAACGCGACGTGGTCAGGTATTCATTTCATGCAGATCATTCTCTCCGTATCAAAAAAATGCTTAGATTCGACGGCTGTCGAGCTGTCATTTTTTGCTCCGCTTTACAACGCTCATATTATTACATATCAACATAATTTGACCACAAGACTACCTGACCACGTTGCGTTGAAGCCTCCTCTTTCGAATGAGCCCTATTTCGAGCCAAAATTCTCTCATATAAGGACGAAAAGTTGTATCAGGCAAACCCATATTTTTGGCCCATTTTGTCGGTAAAGTCAACTCTCTGACATGCCTGGCCGCCATTGGGGACTACCGCCTTAAGGGTGGAGAAAACACTTTATTCATGCCTGATAGGCGGCTGAGCGCCAACCAATCGTGAATTTGTTTAGCGTCAAAACTGGTGACGCCCACAATTAGTTGACTGCCCTCAAAGATTCAAAGAGATGGACACGTTACCCAGGCTGAGAAAACCTGAGTAACGATGTCACATCTGGTCGCGAACTTAGGGCTCGGGCCTTTACGCGTTTATGGCACGCCAGTCGTTATTCGGGACTACGAAGGTTTCGAAAAACTGCCTACGTGAAGGAATATGAAATTCCGAGGCCTTAACTGCCGGTCTCTAAACGTATAAAATAATTTTGACTAAGTTCTCCAATAACGGCGAAATCACGTCTGCGCCATAAAGGTATTTCCCGGTCCTAACAGGTGGTAAACTTTGTGTTAAAATATGTATATGTAGGACACGGTAGCGCAGATGACAGTGAATCGTGTTTGTTTTCGTAACAAAAAATAATATTTATTAAAATGTATCCATTCGCGAGTAAACATTTCCGCTGCTTCCTTTTGAACAAGTTCTAAAATTTTCACTTCTTCGTGTTAACACATTTTAACACCGAACATTAGTTCGAAAGGGTATATTCTCGCGCTTCGTTCACATGTGATATTCAAACAACGTTGTACTCTATCCACGTATCGATACCACTTATCACGGTTGTCCAAACACAATTTTGTAAGCACAGGGATGATCACTCGATGCATTCTTTCTACTTATCCATTACTTCGCAGTACTCCCGTCGTAATGAGTATATGTTGTATATTTTCGTTAGCGCAATATTCTCTGAATTCTGCAGACGTGAAGGCCGTACCTCTGTCCGATATCATTCTTACCGGATTACCAAAAATCTTTTGCTGATCAGTTAATTTAACTATTACTTCTTTTGCGTTGGTCGTTTTAGTTGGGTAAATCCACACAAATATTGAAAAATCATCCACTACTACAGACAATTATTTATATGTTTTACCCGTGATCGTCATTGGTTCTAAATGATCTACGTGTTATGTCGGTAACGGAATTTCTCCCTTCGGTATTCGGCGCGAGCTCCCCTTCCACCTTTCCCCTCTTTTCTTCTGCCAAGATGCATGGCAAGCAACACGCAACAAATTTTTGCAACTTTTCCATCAGATTTTGTATGTAATATTCGTCCTTTATATTCTCGCTCATTCTCCTTACTCGAAATTCCCGTTTTTATGCGTTTCTCTAATAATTCCAGCATACATACTAGGAGGTATAACAATGATTTTTTTATTATTGACTTGCTTCATCAACAATTCATTTTCTATAAAATAATCGTCGTATGGCTCTGCCTGCAATACTTGCTTTATTACTCGAATACGCTCATCTTCGTTCTGTTTTCTATGCAATACTGCTAACATAGTTTCGCTGACGGTATAGACTAAATATCTGCTACGCGATGGACGTGACTCAATCGAGACCCCGATCAATGCTCGACTTCGTATTCAAATTCTTCGAGGGTCAATGCCCATCTGGCTACTTTAGGTGATATATTCTGTTTATGTAAAGTTTTACGAAACGCGTCGCAATCGGCAATTAACTTAAATTGAATACCTAAGAGATAGACGCTAAATTTTTGCACCGCTCGAATGACCGCTAAAATTCCTAATTCATACGAATAATTCTTCACAGCATCCTTCGTTTTCTTGCTCATATAATATACCGGATGAAATAACTTTTCGTCATCATCCTTTTGCAACAGGGCTGCACCGTATCCGTCTTCACTCGCATCTGTATCAGCAACATGCAACTCAGTATCAGCTTTAGGGCTATAAATTCGTAGTATCGGTTCATTCGTTAAACAATGCTTTAACGTTTCAAATGATTGCAACTATTCCGGACCGAATTGGAACCTAACTCCTATTTTTAATATGTCTGGCAATGGACGAGCTATTTTTCCGTAATCTCGAACAAATTTTCTGAAATAATAGGTAAGTTCAAGAAAACTTTGCACGTCTTTTTTCGATGTTGGTACTCGAAAATACTGAACTGCTTTTATTTTCGCAAGAGATGGGTATACACACCCATTCTCTATTTCATGACCTAAATATTCAATACATTTTTGTAGAATCTTTGATTTCTTTCAATTAATTTCCAGTTCATTTTTCTCTGCGACTTCCAAGGATTCCACCAGTTTTTCAAACGCGTCTTTTTCGTTAATTCCGAGAATGATTACATCGTCCATGTAGGTGAGAACGATTTTCGGTTTAATCACACTTCGAAAGACCTCTTGTACGAATCTTAAAAAATTGGTCGGACTGTTGCAAAGAACGAATGGCGTCTTCGTGAATTCATATTAACCGTTTGGAATGACAAACGACGTATACTTCTCACGTTTCTGTTCGACCAGTACATGAAACAAACCATTGTTTAAATCTATGACCGAAAATATGCGCGATTCTGCCAATAAGTTTATACTATCTTCTATCAGAGGTATTGGGAATCTATCTCGTACTATATATTTATTTAACTTACGATAGTCAACGCATACATGATATACTCCCGTCTTTTTGGGTACGATGACTAATGGACTTGAGAATTCACTGGTGCTCGGATGAATGATACCGCCTTCGAGCCATTCGCCGATCTTATCAGTCAAAATCAGCTTCTCCTTTGGTGATACCCGTCTTGGTCGTTGATAAATAGGTTCTTCATTTCTACTGTAGTTTCTACATTCTTCGATGGTTTGTAACTTGCGATTAATTCTTTAATTACTTTCTCATACGGAGTGTGAGTATCAAACTCTTCGGCCTCGATGTACTTCGCCGTCATCAACTTGCTGATTTCTTTATCTTTTGCATCGTTGTCGCGATCTGTTTTATTCTGTATCTTTGACACTTCGTTTGAATCAATCGCGATCGTTTCAATTGCCGTGTTGCCTTGGCTTATGTGCACATCCAGGCGCGATAGGAAATTTTGTCTTAGTATGACTTCGGAAGTCATAGAGTTGTGACACTACTAACATATCGGTTTCATGTTCTTGATCGTCTATGATTAAAGTAGCAGCGAATTGTCCAATCGGGATTATTCGCGTATTTCCGAATCTTGGGAACCCTCACGACGTTCGACGTAGTTCTACATTTTTAATTCTATCATAAGTGTCTTGTCTAATTAAACACACATCGTTTCCTGTGTCTAACAGCGCATAACACTGTACACCGTTCAGACTAATCGCGCACTGTTTACCACTTGAACTTTCTACCCAATTCAATTTCGACTTATTGTTTGCTTCTATCGTCACTTCTGTATGACAGTTAACAGAAATGTGTCCAAACTCGTTACACCTAAAGCATTTTGGTCCTTTTTCTATATTCGTACAATCTTTCACTAACAAGTATTCTGACGAACCGCACGCATGAAAACGTGACTTCTTTTCGCGTTTCAATGTTACCGTCTTTTCCTTCTCTTTTGTCGTCCTTCCTGGGCTTCTCCCTTCTTCGATTTCCTCTCTCTTTTATCCAATCATATACATTCAGATTCTTTTTTAGCGAGTGTATACAGCGAGAACCGTATAAGACCGTTTTAATAGGTTCATGATCCGATATACCATCTATTATGTACTGAATAAGTGCTTTGTCGTCTACGTCACCTTGCTCCGCTATCTGCTACATTTCGTAAACATACTGTTGGCTACTTTCATTAGGCAGCTTCCTTCGTCAATACAGTTGCGAATGTACGGCGGCGTTAGTTTTTCGTACGTGAAATTCGCGTATTAATCGACGTTTTAATTTATCGCAGGACGTAACATCCCTTTCGAACGCGATAAACTTTCTCAGCGGATCCTTGCAGCATTCTCTTGCCGCATACGAATTTCTGCAATTCGTTCCATGCCAAAAGTTCACTCATATCCTCAAAATCCGCTACCCATTTTTTAACGGGTAGATTGTCGGCCCCTGTAAAAATACAAAGTTTCGTTCTACGTCTTTGGTCGTGAACATGCTTACTGCCTCATTTCTCACTTTTCAACATTTGCTTTCTGATTCTTTATGTTCGAGTTCTTTCATTGCATCTTCACCGCTCTCTTCATCTTCGCTATCCGTCTCGTTTTCGGTTGTAATCTCCTCTGTCTCGTCTACGTGGCTTCCTATGAAGCAACACAAACGTTCCTGTAGCACTGCTTTTTTACCCTGTGCTGGCTGGTAAGTGTCGCGCATTCAATTTCTTTCGCAATTCTGATAATTTCATTGCGTTTATCAATTCTTCTATTGGCTCTTCTATTGTATTTTTTTTCTACTCCCTATTGCCGACGGTTTAGGAACTAAAGTGACGTTTAAACCATCGTCACCACCTTCTCCTTCGTCGCTCTTGTTCCTTTCTCCCATCTCCTTATTCAGTGTTCTGCTTTCCCTTGAGCACTCATATTGGATTTCACCTTTGAATCGTTTACCTAGAACACGTATCACGATCGCATCGTCGTAGATTTCACCCTTTACAATCGATGCAGCTACTTGCCAACATGCCTACTTTTAGCAGGGGAACCTCTGCGTTTCCACAACCGCGTATTACACACCGTGTAACTTTAAACTTTTCGATCGTGTCAACACAGGCACTCTGCTAGGATATCTCGCTAATCGATCGACTATTCTACTGTTCTTACACGAACGCAAACGACACAACCGGAACCACTTTACGCAGCTTGCATTCAGGGTGTTCTTCTTTCACTATCTCTCACGATCTCGGAGGGGTCCCCAAATGTAGGACAGGGCAGCGCGGATGATACTGGATCGTGTTTATTTTTGAAACAATAAATAATATTTATTAAATATTTATGGACATAACACATTGAACAGATATATCGGTAGCTCTTCCGTCTCCAGCGATTTCACAAACCAGACTGCTCGCTGATTCATTTTTACTTCGCATCTTCATTAGCGCTCACTCGCACACACAGCATCCACAATCCCTCACATATACATACTTATACTTATGTAATGCCCCATCGATAAAATAAGGACCAATTATTTTATTATCGAGAATTTGGGCCGAAACATTTATGATCGAAGGTCTCTGCCTGACCACTTCTCTGAAACAGTGTGGATTTTTTATTTACCAATACGATTTTTACGAAGTACACAGTGGCAAACCAAAGTATTCCTACGCTCTATTATAAGAAAATTCTCCTAACCTGTAAGTATGATTTTAATGAAAGTTTGTGTGCATGTAAGGTATAATAGTGGGCATATGAAGAAACTTTTTATCCACCGAAAATTTCTGTAGAATGATGAAATCAAGTCTCGAAAATTATGACAATTTTTTACTTTTGTAATGCAATTCTTTTGGAGAGTTTTTTCACAGTAGGTTGATAGAGCACTAAAAGCTAAATATCTTTATAGGAGAGTTGTTGCTTCATCTTGGACCATTACGAAATTATAAAGAAAACGAAAGTCGTTACAAGCACTCCGATTGTATAAAACTCACTGAAATTAGGCTTCACAGTACCGTTTTCTCTTCAGCTTTTTAAATATAACTACGTAATGGTGGCAAATAGAGCAAAACCTTTTATACCAAAAATCTTTAGCTTTTAAAATTTGTTCATCCTATTACAAAAATGTTCCAAGACAAATTGCATTAAAAAACTAAAAAAGTCGAAACTTTCGAGACTTAATTTCGCCTTCTTGAAGAAAGTTCCGGTAGACAAGAAACTTTCTTCTTATATACACTATTATGCTCTATATGCACACAAACTTTTATTAAGATCAGATTTACAGGATAGTAGAATTTCTTTATAATATAGCGTGCGAATATTTTCATTTGCCACCGTGTATCACCCTCTTATAGTATTCCTAGCGCCCATGCACAGAATTGTGCACGGTTTTGAAAATCATTTCCATGTAAATCTTGATGAACTAAAGTGCGGTAAGAATGAAATTTGTAAGAATGGAGTATTCGCGAAATACTACGTTTAGTAATTCCATTTTCACGCTCAAGTTGTCTTGTACTGACATGTGGATCTATTGCTATAGCAGCTAAAATGTTTGTTGCATTTCCGTCATCAGTTGCTTGGTTAACTTGATTACGTTTTTTATTATCCGCACTTTGTGTTCCTCGAAAAGTTTTTATTATGTATGAAAAAACAGGACAGGTGGCATGAACACGATCAGGATATCATTCCACATATAAACGCACTGACAAGGGAAACTAGGCAACTCAAAAATTCAAAAAATTCTGAAATTTTGTATATAGGTGTTTTGAAACCCCAATAACGCAAAACTATTTTCCTTTCGCGCTAATTTTCTGAACTTTTTAGTTTTTTGGGTATAACTTTATAATGGTACCGCGAGCGGATGGAAAGCCTCCACGCTCGGACGCTTCCCTTTCCATCCCTTCGCGTTGGTCTTTTCGCTAAGGTGGGGGCGACCATTTCGGCTGGAAGACGGATTTTCCACGCGTCGGAAATTTTATGCGGAGAAACTCCAACTTTCTCCGCCGAGTGGCTGCCAGATGTTTTATGGCTTGCTATCCGCTATTGACTCTCGCGCTGGACCAGAACCTTCAAGTGGTCACCATCTGGTTCCGGCCTGCCAGCAAGGAATTTTGCCTTCCTGCTGGTTTCATTGTCAAAAATAGCATAGCTTTCTGTTGTCAAGCCATAAATCTGCAACACCACTCTATGTTTCCCGAACAATACTCTTTACCTGCAGTTACATATGCACGTATATTTCTTAAAATTTTATTTTATTAGACTCCTTTTCATATATTATACATTTAGACCAATTACCAACATTTTACTACTTTGTAGTTTGCACATTTCACATATGCATACCGAGGATCTTATCTAGATTATAGTTTTGTTAGTAATAATCGATACAATATTTAAGCATTCATAAATTATGTATTTATAAGAGATGGTTATAGAAAATTGTGCTTTATTAACTGTATATAAGATTACGGTTTATAATGAATACAATAATGATACTAACCATGAAAATTTAAATGGTCTTCGCACGTTTAAAACAAAAATATTGGTTACACCACGCACATTGCATAAATACATGCGATATTGAATATTTTCATTGTAGACCCGTAGGCTTAATTATATGGTCGCGTAGCGAGTGTTAGAAGGTGAGAGCCTGCCGTAGCAACAATAAAGCCCAAGGAACCAGTACTTGTTAATTTTGCAGCTGGTGAGCACGTGAACCCAAGATTTGGGATAGTTGTAATTTCGTTATTTTCGCATGTGATTTCAAAGTCGAGGCGATCCTTGGTTTTTATTGCTGGCTGCCGAGTTCCGGGTAGGTAACGGGAAAGACGGAATGACCGTTGACGGGGAAGTGGGAAATTCCAAGGGGTAACATACCCCTTAGCTCTCTCCATCGGGACTCTTCCCCACCATTCGAAAATAGAAAATATAAAATGGTACGCCGGTCAACGAAAGGTTTGTCTGCGTCTATCGCTCGTCGAAAGAATAAAGCAACGTTAAACGAATTGAATTGTATCTTCCTCGCCACCCCGAGTTCCGGTCTACATCATGCAACTTTGTTCATGGATGCTAAATATTGTATCACTTATTGTTAAGACAACTATAAGATGGGTATGCGTATTTGAAATATGCAAACCACGAAGTAATAAAATGTTGGTAATTGATGTAAATGTGTAATATATGACAAGAAGTCTAATAAAATAGAGTTTCAAAAAATATACATGCATATGTAAATGTTGGTAAGACGTGCCTCGTCACGAAGTATGTAATGAATAAACCAATATTTGAAATTTAGGAGAGTACAATTATGATAATTTGGGATAATTAATTATGAACATGCATTGTTGCGAAGTGCTTTGCAGGGACATGTATTAACATTGTTTCGCTAAAATCAGCTGTCTTGGTGAAAAATAAATATTTAACGTTGAAATATGATAAAAAACGTCTACTTTATGTTGAGAAATATAAATAAAATAAAACATTGAACAAAAATGTTGCTATATGAAAATAACGGTAATCAATCGTTTATGACTGTTATGTGTGGGTAATATTTTAAAATATTATTTCGTTCACTGGAATTTCGTCCAGCTCTCATCTAGAAAGGAAAATGAAAGGACGCACTGTTTAGAGTTATCTCCCCCGATACGAGGGAGCTTGTCCCCCGGATGGGTGGAAGCGGAATTGACACAGCGTCTAACCCCTTCATACATTTCCTTATATGGAAATCTTCAAGAATTCCTCGCTCGATTTTGGTGTATATAAACCCCCGAAATCTAAGCCTTGTGGGCAGTAGCAAGCAAGAAGTCAAGACGTTACTCTGCTTCGCGTACGTTTGAGAATCGTCTGTTCCAGCAAGATCGGGCGCAAGTTCCCTTTCGGACCAACATTAAACCATATAGGATCGGCGAGTCGGTATAAATCCTATTACGGTAACCTCTACACTCGTTTCCGAATCAAACCCCCGCATTGCCAGTGCGTCAAAACCGTGCATCAAATAGGTAATATACTTTAACTTCTCAACATTCTACTGCCGCGTTATTGACAATTGTATAACACTATTCAGTAATATATTGTTCATTGCCCGTGATAAACTTGAGAGTCGTTAATTAAACCCAACCTTCAATATCATAATCCATATCGATGTAACGATCCCACACGATACAGCTTTACCGCTCGAGCTGTATCGATATATTAAATAATTACTAGTTACGGAGCCTTTACTAACAATTGTTGCGACTCCCTGATTTCGCATCAGGTTCGTTCGCAACACTCTATATCCAAATTAAAACTCATTCCAACCTTAGTGGTTCCCCGATTTCGCATCGGGTTCGTCCACGCAACTCGCCCATCCTAGCGGCTCCCTGATTTCGCATCAGGTTCGTCCGTATCCTACAGCTCCCCGATTTCGCATCGGGTTCGTCTGTGAATTTACCAACCTCCCAGCAGCTCCCCGATTTCGCATCGGTTTCTTCTGCGACGTTGTACCAACTTCCTAGCAGCTCCCCGATTTCGCATCGGGTTCGTCTGCGCCTTCACCCTCCTAGTGGCTCCCCGATTTCGCATCGGGTTTGTCCACGACGTTTCAACCTCTTGCGGCTCCCCGATTTCGCATCGGGTTGGTCCGCGCTTAAACCACACTCCTAGAGGCTCCCCGATTTCGCATCGGGTTCGTCCTCGTCGTCAATAATCCTAGCGACTCCCTGGCTTCGCTTCAGGTTCGTTCGCGCTCGAAACGAACAAATTCGTACCGTATTCCTAAACAAAACTCCGCCGGCCTCTCGCGTTACTCGCGGGCCCAGACTCGTAACAATGACAAAGACGATAACAACAAATTTTTTTGATTTATATTTCGTTAAATGGTTCAAAACGGAAACTTTTTTTGTATATAATAATTGTTTCTATGATTTATCGTTAATTATTCATGTGCAAGAAATGAAGAAAAATTGATTACCTAAAAAATTTACACCCAGATGAAATTTTTTTTAATAGTTTGATAGAGCACAAAAAATTGAACAGTTTGTTAATTGAAAGCTTTGCTCCAGCTCGTACCATTATAAACCTATACCCCAAAAACTAAGAAATGCACAATATTTAGGGGTTGATTTTACCTGCTTAAAATGAAATTTAGCACGAAAGGAAAATAGATTTGTTATTGGAGACACACACTGGAAGTATACACAATTTCAAAATTTTTGCAATTTTTGAGGAGCCTAGTGTTCCTTCTGAGACACTCACAATTTGGTGGCATTCACCAGAAATGAAAGAAATGAAAAAAAAAACATATCTACTTCTCCCGTTTTCGTGTAACGTATTTCGTATGACATTTACTCGATCAATTGATCAATTCAAACTGATTGGTAAGCATAGATAAGACTACGTATGATTCAATATTTATTTACATTTAGTTACACGCTTGAACGATTACTAGAGTGATATCAACCAGATATAAATAAGCAATATTCTTGAAACAATTTATTTTTTGTTGTAATTGACTAGTGCAACCTTGAATGACCTTCATCTATAAATCATTGTATTTGTCTTAAAAGGATTTACCAGAATGTAAATAAAAAATGATATCATCCTATTTAGGACAAAATGAGTTTGACCTATACATCTCCCCCATATTCCCACCTATACAAAATTATTGACATTGTACTATGTGACCCCTGAAATCATGCAACTTTTGTCTGACACCTCGTTTTCTATTGTTAAAAGTAAGCGGGTTATTCAGATGGATTGTTTTAGACGTTCCACCTGGAATTTTAGATAGTTTAGTACTTAATTATAAATGATCTGTTTAATCGAGGAAGGATATAATGAATTGAGCACTGTAAAGATGCCTCTAAACCAAACGGAATTTGTTACATATTAAGTGATAGGTTTTTCGAAGGAAATCCGTTCTGCTGTGTTATAGTCTCTGATCCCTATTATTAGAATAGATGTAGGCCGAACTGTCGTGTATACTTTGAAATCTCTTTTTATATAAATACTTTTTGTCATATAAGAAGTTACAAAAGAAAATAAAAATAATTTGGTCTGTGAGATAAATGTATATGTTGGAACTATTTCCAAATTTTAAAGAAGCCGATTTTTTAATACCGATATTAAATGCTTATGTTTATAATTGTATAGTTGAGCTATTTTTATCATAGTTAAAAACTAAAAATGCAATATTTTGATTGCTTACATATACAAGCTATTATAATTACATATATGGAACAAGTACATACATAGAATCTAACCAGAGTTAAACTAAAGACGTTCTAAATTAGAAAATTGTTCAATTTCTAAACATTTACTCTCCTAATAAATATTATCAATCTTTGCAAATAAAGTTTAATAATATCCGAACATAAAATATCTAAAAGTAATCTTATCATTCACAATTAAAATTAAATGAAAAGTTTCACTGGTTAATAAATTCATCATTACTTACGTTTTCGTGTTTGTTTCTTACCAATTTGTGTATATGCATATATGTATGCACATATAAACTACAGTTAGGTGTCATCAACCCTGTGTATGATCGGTATTACAGGTGCCGATATACGTGCACACCACCCACAGTGTCTTGCGTAGTCAGCATGCCCGACTGCGCCACTCTGGTCGCGTCCCTTTTATTCATTTATAACCACCTGCTCGCCGAGGAAGCATCTACTAGTTGCCGACCAGTTGAGACGAACGGTTTGCAGAGAAACAGGATGAGGAACAACGCAACTTCCGGTCTTCCGCCGTTGATCTGTATATCTATTTGCACGCTGATAATGCTTTCTGTTGCTAGCACAGTCTACGCTAAACGTGAGTAATTTTAAATCTAACGAATCATTCTTCGATATATTACTACTTGCGCGAAGAAGAAGTGAAAAAGAAAACTACCGTGTAAAACTACTGTGCTGCAAGATAATTCAGTATGTACTTCGAGATATGGGAAGATATGAGAATGGGAGTAGAATTATTTGTTGTTTTGATTTCTCTTTGCATTCTTTAGTTGGTCTTTTGCTTTATAAAAATATGTAAGAATGACTACGAAATTTAATTTTTGTTTATAAACTGAGCTACTGCAAACGAATAAAGTTTTCTCTTATAATTTTTCTTGGATTCTGTGTTTTGCTAGAGTTAGATGAAAGATTTGGAATTTTTGAAATAGCACAGCATTATGAAATGAGATAAACTCATGTCACTCACTTGTTTTGCTGATTAACCAATTTATTTTTTGGAGGATTTGAAGGATTAATGTATTAAAAAGAATTTATACATAACATTCTTGTTTTTCTATTACGTTAAACTATAAAGTAAGTACTTCAGAAATTGTGGACACTTACTGATGTATTAATTGGAAATTTAATGGTTTAGTACTTCATTTGTAATAGTTTGACAGAATCTTCGAAAATAAGTATCAGATATTTAAAGTATATTTGCTTAGGTTTTACCTTTTTTTATAGATTTACGTTGACAGGTTTAAACCTCTACATCTTTACTTAAAATAATATGACTTATTGAAACTTAAGTTTTCTAACCAATTCATGATTCTTGCAAGTAATAGTAATAGGAAAACAACAGTATAAAAACTCTCTATTTTAATAATTTAGTTGAGTACCTCGATTCCACAACTTTGCAAAAAAGAAGCAGTAGAAAATGTAAATAATACGATTTTTTTTATATGTGATGAAAACCTTCTTAGGTACATATAACATTAGACAAATTTTTTTTAGAAACTTATTCATCAGTGATTTTGCTGCCATTATAACTTTGCTTAGCTAAGTTATGAATTTATATTTAACCACATCTATGAGAATTTATTTAAATTAAAGAATATGTTGTTCATGGTAAAGTAGTTATACCACACCAAATGTTAGTTAATATAGCACAAGCAACTTGAAATGAAAAATATGTTGCATATTAGTAACATAATGCAACAAACAATTAATGAAAATAAACTGAACAGAATAGACAGTGTTACAAGGAAATAGGCTGTATTTAAGGAAACGTAGGAAATAAATATAAAAAGCATTCTACACATTTAATCTTAATAATTTTAAAGTAATTATTTATAAGAGTTTCCATTCATGTATATACATTAAGATAAATTTAGGAATACAATTGAAAGCGATTGAATTTATGTAAATTCATACTTGAGACCTATTGTTGTTTTCGAAATGATTTAAAGTTATCCTACGTCGTTGCAATCACATTTGCGTCAAATGATCAACAAACGCTGATTACGATACATCTGCGTTGACTAAAGTTATGATACTTTTTGTGATTTTACTGCTTTAATCTAATTTTCAATTATTCAAAAACTTTGGAAATTCTGGCACTGTTTATATACATAAGTATTTTCTGTTACGAATTATACGAATTAAAGTGTAACGAATTAAAAGACATTCCTTTCAGTTTCCTGTAATATTGTTAGTAATTTATAATCACTTATTCACATATAAAGTCTTTAGGCAATATCGTACATAAGATGTGTATATATATTACAAAACGCTTTGCAAAAATAACAAAATAATATTTTGGGTGGCAGTTTCTTGTTATTTACATCTTTTTTTCTCAAAAATTAAGTGCATTTGTTAACTGTATAAATGTTTCATAAATATTTCTAAACGAATTTCTACAATATTAATTACTATGAAATTTGAAGATAAAATATGTTGTATCTAGCTACTTCTAACTGTATTTTAAAGTATAATTTTTAAACCTGAAAATCATTTACTGTAAGTAAAACAATAAAGGATGATAAACCTGAGTAATTGTTTGATAATATATTAAAGTTCAACATATGTTATTACTTTTTCCTCTCTTACATTTTACATTTTATAACTTTCCATTTTTTTATATTTACTGCTTTTAAATCATGCACATCATAATCGCACCTTCACAAGCATAATTCACTTGGTCCTGGTCAAAAGGTAATGAAGAACTCCATAGCACAATGCATCACATTGTTTGACCATCCACGAAGAATGATGGCACGCAACAACTGATGGAGAAATCGGGACAAATGGCTGTTTCTCTGTTCGCGAAAGGGCTCGTCTGCTAGCAGACAAACGTAATGGGAGAAATATGAAAGCAGATATGTTGCAGTTATGAATGGAAATCTTTGATATTCGCCCTTTGTAGCCTGCTAGAGCGAAGTTTAAGAGAAACTTCATTGAACTTAAATTAGTTTCATCGTCACAGCAAACAAAGGTGATCCACTGAATGTTATGCGTTCATCTGAGAGTTCAATTATAAATAGATAACTGATGGGCTATCGAGATAATAGTAAAATTATGGTAAAGAAGATGGGAAAGAATTATGGGAAAAATCTAAACTACCGAAGTTCAAATCTTTAATAGTTTAACGTTTGTGGAAGACAATTACGATGTTTTCGATATTGGACAATGTAGTCTATACAGGGTGTCCCAGTGTCAATGACACAATCGGGAAGGGGCTTTTCCATTCGAGGTTTTGTTTTAAAAAAAATCAACACTGAATATTCGCCGAGTACGTGTGCACTTAACTGCGACGTAGTTAAACGGATCTACAAAACAGAAACTCCTATGAACAAGTTGTATTCTGTATCTTCGATTTCAAATCATATATTTTGTCATTAGCTGAAGAGATATTCTATCTTTAATTTTACACAGTGGTACCAATACTTACGTAGGTACACTCGAGCTTTCTGAAATGATACGCTATATATTCAACAAAATGATGTAGGCTATAGATTGGAGAGACACATTCAGTCATGCCATTTGACATCCCACTTTCTTTAAGAAATTATAAAATTGAACAGTGAAAGTAGTTAATTTGCTTAAATATTTAAATATATCTTTACTTTGAAAAGGTTTCAACAAACTCGCATATGAAATGGTATAATTGAATTTTTATGTATCATTTTCATTTTCGCAAAAGTGTAAGCGTTACTTTTTTGCCAAAATTAGTAGCAATTATTATACGGAATTAGCCATGATATATTGGGTAAAGTAAGTATGCAACCCCAATCGCACCCAATTCAAGAAACAAATACACGTATTTTCGATATATATATATCTGTGTGTATTCTATAAGGTATTCCATGTTTACGTGGTTAAATTTTGTTGGTACATTCTGTGAGTATAAGAAATATAACAAGAAAAAAGATATTACATACATAGATTGTTTAAAATTATACTAAAAAGTTATAACAAAATCACCAAATACGAAGGGAACAGTAACTGATTTGTGGTTACTGCAATATAATGTACTTCGGAACAGATCAGTTTCTAGTAGCCTTAGCGGTATTATATTACTTTTGGCGATCTCAGATAGTGTATATAATTCGTATAAACATACGAGATGTAAATATCGATGATGATCTACTCCTACATTCTATCACAGTAACTGCAAGCCCATTACTATTGCCTTCGTATCTTGTATTTTTATTAAAACTTTTTAATACATGTTAAACGACATATCAAAAAATGAAATTTTTGAGTTACAACTGAAAAACAGCAGAATATAAATGTCTCTACAAATCCTGAAGGTTTTATGAATTAAATTTCAAAATTAGTCTGTGCTTTGACGAACATTGAGAACATAAAAATCAGCATAACTTAAACAAAAGGGGTTTGAAAGGCTCAGAGTGAAAAATATAGAAAATGCCTTTTAGGTTCTAGCTTTTTAATTGATATTTTTAGTTTAGTAAATAACTTGTTCATACGCGCACTAACAGTTTTTGGCTCTTCTTGAAAAATGTACTTTTCGAGTTGTATCACTTTTGTAGCCCATGTGCGATATGTTTATATAACATTTCTTTTTGTACCAGTAAAATAACATATATTGACATTGTTTGGCTGAAAGGATCTAGAACATCCTGCATTGTGGATAAATTACATGTATTGTGTTCGCACTTTTATTTAAGTTTTATCACAGATACATTTCAAATAAACTGAAGTAATAGATACCTAGTCTTCGTAAGGGGAAAAAAAATAAAACGTATTATTAAAAAAGTAAAAATGAAACTAACCATAAGTACTATCAGAAATGTCTTTTCAGATGTTGACCAATTACAAGACAACAGACGAAAAGTGTTGCAGATATTATTTAAAAAGAAATGAAGATAACCTATTGCATTGAATGAAAGCTCACTAAAGTCAACTTTACACTATTGCTTTATTAATTATAGTATTTTCTGATTCCAGTGTACTTAAATTATTATAAATTTAAAGCTGGCTTTATATTTTTATTTAAATACTATAGTTTCCTTTCTAAACTTCTTAACTTTCCATTTTTCCGCTTTATCTAATAGTGTCCTCTTTATTCATTATTTTGCAAAGTTACTGCAAACGCAGTTTGAACTTACGTAAAAATTGGCTCAAACAGAAATGGTTAGAACAAGCGTGCAGTTTCATATCATGTCCCCGCGTAATTGGATTTGTCCATATTTATTGATACTTCCGTTGCTAATTAATCGTGGATTTCCTTCGATCCTGCGCTCAAGTGAATCGCGGCTAATGACCACTTTGACGTGACGCCTAAAAGATGATAACAATTTCGTTGCACTTTGTGAAAGATGGTTTTTCGTGAGACAGCTTACCTGTTCCATAGAGAATATTTATGCTCCAATTAAATGAAAATTACATTAAAAAGGTACGAAATTTATTCATAATCTTGCAATTTCTTGAAGAGGCATAGGAACCGTTAATAATATGGTATAAATTTAATTGCTTTACCAGAGAATATGTTTTTAAATGCACCATTGTTTGATTATGTAAACGTTTGTTGAAATGGTTATGATATTTAATGATTTCCGTGGCGGAATAATCAAAAGTTTATTGTGAAGGTGTTTTTGAATTTGACTTTTGGACCAATTAAATTTTGCTTTAGTTTGCTGTTTGAATGAAATTTAAATGAAAATATGTGTCCTTATTGCCTCTTTTAGGAGGATCAATGAAGATAATATTGTTGGATGGATTTTACTCTTTGAAATTTTGTTTTGAATGGGAGAATAACGTGAAAAATTAAGTACTTAATGTAATTTCATTATTTCATTTATTCACTATCTTGTTTTCTAATAGTTTTTTAAACTTATATAAATCGTATCAATTGCATTTATGTGAATGTTTATTACAGTTAATGTTAGAGATGTTAAGAAAGTATTATATAGTTCTGCTTTCACAAATATTTCCACAAAAATTATGTAGTGAAAAAGAGAAACACAGATACCCTTAGTGACCTATAATTTTGTCCCGTCGTATTCAAATTTTATTTACACTTTGTTCCGTAACTTGCAATTTTCTATATATTTGCACCTAATTGGCTATGCAACGTATAAGACGTACTTTCCTTTATATTTCTTACCTTGTCTTCAATCAGTTAAGCAGTCAACAATTATCAGTTACTCTTGTTATTTTTAATGGTATTGTCACATAGACTGTACGAATTTAATATAATATTTTTTTTAATGAGATTTGTAAAGTTGGACTACCAATTCTTCATTATTGTACGAATGTCCAAAATCACACAAAAGACTTGTGCTTGTGCGCTGTACATTTTTGTTTTAATAGAACAATTATTCTTTCCTTTCTTATTGTCCTTTAACAATTGAGAGCGTACTACGTTCTAATATGTATTTTCTCCACACGACAAGTGTATCAATAAATGGACAAAAATGAATGAAAAAATATTATATAATATTTTCGTTGTAGTTGTTAAAATGGAAGTATTAAAGACCAGAATACTGAGGTACATAATTTTTAGAAAAAAAAATAGAAATTAATATTTGCAATAAGTGTAATATTGGTAGACAATATATTTTTTACTAAATTATGAATTGTATAAATTATATGCTTTCAGTTTACTTCATAAAAGTAATATTCTAATAATATAAGAAATGTAATTGTAAACCAAGTTCCTCTTGTGACTTATACATACAGTTGCTTAAAATTGTACCTATAGAATTTGTATGACAATTTTTCGTCATTACTGCTTATTTTATACACATTTTGTAGAACAAATTACAGAAAACATCATTTATTACACGTTGAAAATGTATTTTATTTTCATTTTTGCAATTGAATTGTTTCTTCTTACATATTTATTTTACAATTTGTATTGCATAGAATCAAGATTTAATGGTTACACAGATTGATACAACGTTATGTACTTATGGCCATTGTCGAAGCATTCTGTCAGAAATTGTGGTTGCAGTATTGAAAAGAGAATATATGTACATATGTACCCAGAAACGAGATGAAATCTTACAGGCAAGTTCGAATCTGACTAAACAGTCTCAAAGTTTTTATAACGACTTAAACAAAATATTAGCTGACTTATCGATCTACTGCGTTCTCGTGGATTGAATGGCACCTTCCATAACCATTTTGTTATAATATATAAACAATAGAGAAGATAATATTGTACTGCGATTCTTTTTCAATGATCTTGGAGGAAGTGAAACACAGCTGAAATTGCTGTTAACTGTTGTATCCCACGGGAAGGTTATCCACCGTATTTTACATATTGTACGGATGCGCGAATGTATATGTCCAAAAAATGAATTAATCGTCTGTATGCCAGTGACGACGTACCTGCATCTGTATATGCATTGTTTCTGGTTAAAATTTAGCTATTTCATAAAAAAATGCGTCAATTATTTCGTTTAGGCCCTGGTTGAATTCGGGTTAGCTTGGAATCTGTGAGAGTGTAGTTTTTATATTTTGTTTTTCATAGGCCATTGGGGTCATTAGGATCACACACATGCGTCTATTATCGACCATTACGCAGTGTAAGTTGGTTAATACTGGTATCAGTGGTATTTCGCCTTTTTCAAGACCACTTGGATTTGACTACCGCATAATACTATTCTTCCCTGCTGTTCACATGTCCTAACAAAGTGGTTATAGAATGTCTCATACAAATCCATGAATAAACGGCTTATCGCCATATTCATCAAGGTACTTATGCATATAGAATAAGTTACACAATTACGCAACTTACATTTTTAGTTTGGTCAAACATAAAAAGAAATTATAAAAAGACAAATTAAATGGTTTAAGATGGCTCACCTTAGCTTAACTACTTTGTGTGTAACAAATGAAAATACACTTTTTTCATGAAACTGCATATTTTTTTTATTTTTCGACATCTTGTGAACCATTTTGCGCATAAAAGTATAAGAATAGGGGAAAGTTGGGCAAATGGTATATAATGGTATATTAATGCTACATTTTGCACGTTTCACTTACGCACCACTATTATTACTACCATATATGTATACGTAATACAAACATATTGGAAAGAATCGAAATCAGTAAGATATTTCTATCAAAGAGTAAAAGCAAAAACACACGCAAAAATTGAGCACTATGTTTTGTCTAGTTACCCCGTTTTGTTCAACTGTTCCCTTATTATGTTGAAAAAAGTAATACTTTTTGAAATATTTTATGTTCCCGACAATTCATATATATCGTTGAGGTTCTATAAGTGATACTTATATATTACTTATAGGTGCTATTATAAACACTTGCGAATACAAAGTACGTTATTATTAATCAACAGAGACGAGATACAGCATAGACTTACCATCTTATGGGACTTCGTGACTCATGGTCTGAAATACCGAAAATCTAAAAAAATCAGATTATTCGAAAGAATATCTTTCTTTTTATTGCCTGATTAGGAATGTAAACACTTCTATGGTATTTTAATATGCAAACAATCAAATCATATGCAAAAGCTATACATTTTACGCAATCGAAAAGGTAAACATGAAAACGGTAATGGAGCCCCGAGACCCCAAAACCACGTGGAAAGAAATACATTGTGCGATAAGTTACTAATCAGGATTAGCTTGTTTAAAGTAATAAACATTGCCAATCAACAATACTCATTTACATATTTATGCAAAAATATATTTATACAGATGATTTTCATTTCGACCAACAATTTACATTTTAAGGCAAACTGAAGTTACTGAAATTTTATATATCGAAAACATGTTACGCAGCAAACTGTTAAAAACATAATTAAATTGGCCATCAAAGTGAAATATATTAATGCATCTTATGAAAGTTTTTTTCATGTTATTTCAGGTGATATGTTTCTTAATTGTCGATGTTTCCATTAATCATTTTATCTCCATAATATAATATTTTCTCAGACAACCAATTATTTTCAATATGAAATAATTTTTACTTAACTCATTAACTGAGATATTAAACCAAGTGTCAAGTAAGAAAAATTTACTATGATGTTAAATACAATGTTGAAGTTAAAAGCTAATTAAATAGAATTACAAAGAGGAATTTATTTCGTCTACAACAATTTTCACACTATGTACGTATATTATGTGTGTGTATTTCCAACTTGCTTTATTTTACACATTTCTAAAACTTTATATGGGTAGTCTACACGTGTTTCCTTTTTGTACGGAATTAACTATGAAAGTTGTTTAACGAAATTATAAAAAATTTTACTTCCCTTCATAAGATACCATTATTTCCTCTAATCGTCTTATTCGTTGCAGCTTTTCTCAATCCAAATCTTATTACCTACGATAATTCGATGTATGGGAAATATGATGGGAATGGGTATTACTTGCCAAGAACTCAAAAGTATCTCCTTGTGGGTCTATATCTCTATAATACATGATACTATTTGGACTGCGAATACATATCTATATAATCTAGCCCTTCATAGTATCCGTATTATATAAAAGTACAAAAAAGAATTTATAACTTAAATATGAATTGATTTAAGCTATTTATTAGTTTTTCACTTGAATCTGAAAAGTTAAAAGAGATCACTTTTAATTTCTTCATATAATTTTTGTGGGAAATTCACAATTTACAAACATTACAACTTTGAAAATTATACGTAATAAATGTTAAAGTATAAATATTTGTCATTGCGGTTATAGTAAAGTTATTTATTATTTCACTTATCCAATTGTCTTACGTGATAATTACATAATATGTTCCTAAAATTTGAAAAATTAAGAGTTAATATGAAAAATATAACTGGTAAATGCTGGATGCTATAGAGGTTTTCAGTTTTCTTATTGATTTGACAGATATTTTATTCCGATAAGCTAGCCTTGTACTGTTTTGGCGTAAAGCATATTATGTACAATAATTTTCACAATTGAGAAAGTCGATGTAAAAGCAAGTTAATGAGTTTCTTTTTTTTCAATCTTGAATTTTAAGAAATTTTGAGACAGGAGTTATTTATAAGAGCAGAGTATAGTTTCCTTCAACATATAAACAAATTATTATAAAAACTTTATGCTTGATATTTTTGATAAGTTTAAAAAATTAAATTGCAAATTTTATAATTCTTGCTTGTCTTAATGAAAATATCAAGTTTATCTTTTACAAACGCTTTACTGTCAATTTAGTGGGTTTTATTTTCCAAAATATAAAATAGGTACATTTATACTAGAACAAATTTTCATTTTTTAGATCTCTACAGCATTATTGATTAATGTGTCAAAATTTATTCTATTATAAGTTTTAAACTCGCAACGCTTTTTATATAACTGAAGAATATTTTAAAATCCAATTAAAATTGGAAAACCCACTGAATAAATAATTTATATGTACCCTCATTATATTAGTTCTTGTAATTCTAATTATTATAACGTAACGGTTAATTGAAGCTTTAAAAATATTATGTAATAAGTTGGATACCCTTTGGGAAGTTGAAATGTTTATAGCCATGCAGGTATAATGACTATACATATAGTAGACGTATAGATGTTAATGACTCCATTTTAAACCACATTCAAGAACATTTTACGTCGTGATGGTAGAGTTTGAAAGGATAATCCAATATTACGGTAATTTCTTGATCGTGTTCACTAAAGAATAGCTTACTTTTATTCTGAGTTAACTTGAGTAAAGTTTTTTAATTACCATAACTTTTTTCTTTGTCAGTTTCCACCAACTCTATTTTATTTATATTTTCAACTATGTGTTTCGAGCAATGAAATATTCTTCACCTGGATTTAGGTAAATATCATTAAATGAAAAATACCTCGACAAACTATAAAGACAAACTTTCTTTTACAAGGATTTGAGTTACTTTAGGACAGAATTAGAATATAATAATTAATATTATATTATCTGTTGTTATAGTAGGGGGTCATTTCATGTCAAATCCATCACTTTTTTTTAAATATGGTGTAATCTATGCGAAGTGATGTGGAGTTTAAGTCATCATTTTGTCAATAACGAAATTGTTTTAAAAAATGCACGCCTTTGAACTTTTGCAATTTCGGCGATTTTTACGAAAAGTACCTTCGAAGAATTATTTTTTTTCCAAATTTTTTAAAGATACGAAATTCGGGTTCATTCATTTTAATCGTAAAGGTACAGCCTATTAAAATATATTTCTTTTGGGTTCGAAAAGTTTGTTTTTAATATTGTAAATTATAAACAAATTTTTATTTTGCGAATTGGGGTTCAAGTTCACGATTTTGAAAACTCAGAAAATTACTATTGTATTGCTTAAAGTTTTTTCTATAAAATACGCCCTCCATTGCTACGGCTTCTAATAATCATACAAATTTATTAAAGACAACAGTGCGCCTCAATTTAGGTAAACAGTCCGCGCGTTCTACTACAAGCGCGACTAACAAGGGAACATTACCAAACTTTTTATCACCGATTTTGATGGATCTTTGCACAATTACAAAGTAGACTTAAATATTTCATTTAGACACAGCATTTCTTTTATCTGCCATCGTCCATGTTGAAGAGGTGAAGACTGACCCCAAATTAGGGTTGATAAAGCATATTTAGTCGAATATTTCGTAAACTATTGGGGATAGTCTAATAATGTACGTGGATAAATTTTGTAACTTTTAATGATGAATCTGACTATGTATACGAATTCGTAAATAACCCATTTGTTTAGATAGTAAATTAAAAAATGTATGCATTTGGCTAATTTTTTTAGCCATATGTTCACACACTTTGTTTTATATTTGTACATAGAATGAACCTATATACCGAAACACAAAATACGGGCAAATCAAAATTTTGATTTTCGCGATAACAAAAAATTTAATGATTCTGAAATATTCTGGCTTTGCAAAAATGAAAATTTTAGTTTATCCGTATTTTGTGTTTGGGTATTTACATTCTATATACAAATATAAAACAAAATATGTGAACATATGGCTAAACAAATTAGCTAAAAGTACACATTTTTTAATTTATTAGTTGAACAAATGGATTATTTACAAATTCGTATATATAGTCAGATTCACCATTAAAAGTTAAAAAATATGTCCTTCTTTTGTTCAACATGAATGATGACAAATAAAAAATATATGCCTCTAATATTTGGCTCTACTTTACAAAGCCACGAAGATTCATCAAAATCGATAATTGAAAGCGTGTAGCCGGATAAGATGGTCAAAAGTGCCCCTAAACGACATTAAGTTTGTGATACATCAGTCAATAGAGGGCACAGAAAAACACTCTTCGCAAATTTTCAGCTCCCTATCCCCATTTTCAGGGTAGTTATAGGGTGTATTGTGATTTACAGTTTTTGATTCATTTCTCGTATTCTCTTCAACAGAAAATTCTGAAAGAAATTGGGATATATGAGCTATCGGAATACATATTTGTGAACTTTTTCAGAATTTTATGTTACAAAACCAAATTTTAAACAATAAAAAAAGTTTTGAAACGCTGATTTACTATAGAAGTTCTAAAATGACTATGTTTATATTTTTACCGTTTTAGCACCACTTTATGGTTCTTAACATTTCCTATAGAAGATCTAAAATGACTACGTTTATATTTTTACCGTTTTAGCACCACTTTATGGTTCTTAACATTTCCTATAGAAGTTCTAAAATGACTACGTTTATATTTGTACCGTTTTGGCACCTCTTTATGGTTCTTAATATATCATTTTTTCAGATTTTTCTTAGGGGGGGGGGGGGAGGCACGCAGTAAAAAATATAAAAAACAGATATTTTCTAATATTATTGAAGGTGTTAGTTTTTTGACTATCTTAATATTTATTATAGTTTCATCAGCTCAATATGATTGTTAAATGAAAATTTTTTCAAATTTTTTGAAAGGTGCATCATATTGAAAAAGATTGCGAAAGTTTATTCTCTACTTCTCCCATGTTCGTACAAGTACCACGTTCGTATGACTGATAAAGTTAATTTCTTACATAGATATTATATCAAATTCTAAATATTGTGGATGTACATTACTTTCTAGGGAGGAGTTATTACCTCAATTTGTGTTTAACAAGGAAAATGTGAGACCTGATTTTCACTGATATTAATAACATTTAGCAGGTTTCATACGTATAATAATCGTAACCAGACTTATAGCCACCGATGGCCAAGAATTTTTATTGTTTTTTCTTTGTGTACTTTTTTTAATTACCATTAGTAGTTAAAAAAATGTAAGAAGAGAATCTAATATGTGTTCCCAAATCGGTCGCGAGAGTACGCACTTTCTTTTTGTTTCTTCCATTAGCGTTACGACCGTGTTTTGTTCTGTTCGTAAAATGTACTCGCAAGACAAACACGTGCTCGTATATTATTACCTCTTTTCGTTCAATATATATATATTTAATTTAGTATTCATAAGATAAAGATGTTTTATTTAATTCCCTGCAACTAAAACTCTGTCGGGTTATGGGCCCAGATCCCTTAAATTAATATTAAAAGAAAATTAAAGTGTTTACTGTATAAAAACGTGTACGAACATGGCCGCCCCGAGCATGTTCTCGAACATAGAGAAATTGACGGAGACCAATTACGATTTGTGGAAAATACAGATGAGAAGTGTATTAACATATAACGATTTGTGGCAATACGTCGATGGTAGTGAAGTAAAACCCGAGCAAAATCCTCAGGAATGGATGAGAAGGGATGGAAAGGCACTGGCATTAATAAATTTGAGCGTTACACACGGCCAGCCTCTTCACATTAAAAAGGCAAATACGTCACGGGAAGCATGGGACAAATTAAAAATCATCTTTGAATCTCACGGACCAGTAAGAAAAGCGACTCTCTGTAAAGAACTCTTACGAATGGAAAGAAAACCAGGTATGACTATCACACAATACTTAAACGATTTTTTTGAAAAAGCCGATCAAGTCAAGGAAGCATGGCATTGAAATTTCGGACGAATTATTGGCAGTAATGGTGCTAATTTCATTACCGAGTGAGTTCGAAAATTTTAGTATCGCGATTGAATCGCGAGACGATATACCGACGATTGATAATCTCAAAGCGAAGCTAAAGGAAGAGGAAGCTAGGCAGAACGAGCGCGATGTGAAGTCAGGTGAGAATGAAAAGAAAAGTGATGCGTTGTATATAAGAGACACCTTCCATCGAAATAGACATACGCGAGTGCATGCGAAAGACAATAAAACGAAACCGCGAAAGTTCAATGGTAATTGCTTCAATTGCGGAAGACATGGACATAGAAACATTGAGTGTAGATCAAAGCCGCGGGTAAAACGCGAAAATTCTTATCAATTAAGCGAAGCGATGACTGCTATTGCGTGCAACACAGAAGCGGCTAAAAAATCAAGGGTATGGTGTCTTGATAGCGGCGCGACGACGTATATGTGTAACGAACGAAGTAAATTTGAAAATGTAAACAATAACAAACAATTCAAGGTGTACACGGCCGCCGATCATTATTTAGAATCAACCGGTATAGGTAACGTAACTTTGAATGCGAAAACAAATAGATTTTCGTCGAAACCTGTTAAATTAGGGAATGGATTGTATGTACCAGGTTTACGTAATATTCTTCTATTGGAAATGGGTTATGAAATAATGGAGCAGTTTATATCTATTAGTCTCACTTTATTAATACGGCTTTAAAAAACACGTCTGACTGTTTATATTTTACGAAAACGAATGGGACGAAGACCAAAAAGGTTAGCGTCAGCTTTTTATTGACGAGGCTGTTTATATCTTTGCCTGGCGACGAAGTCACTTGTCTTCGTATAATGAAAATACATCTTTCTATCGCCAAATTTAGTCTATCTAATAAGGGAACGTTGGGCATTATTGCTATTATCTAGCTTAGCATTAGTAATAATTCAACACGCCCCCTCAAGAATGAATCAACGTTCTTAGTAAAAATTAATAGATACTATATGTATTTATCTACCACTATGATGTTTTTTTTTTTTAAAAACTAATTCGAAACTCTAAAATTAACACTTTATACAAATATAGATATAGTAGACATGTTTTTCTTTGCCGTCCCCTGGGAAATTACACATGGTCCAACATTTGTTGCAAAGGATTAGGGAAACCCAGGAAAACCTAATCAGACCATAACAAATATTTATCAATTAAGGCTAGAAGTATTTATATTTTATAGTGTATAATATATTTAATTCTTTCACTCCAGGCCCATCCTTGCCCGGAACTCCATAAATTTCTGCGCAGGTAGCGGTTTTGTGAGCACATCGGCTACCTGACTTTCTGTAGAAACAAACTCAAGTTTAATGACATTTCTCTCTATTTGTTCTCTTGAAAAATGATATTTGATGTCTATATGTTTCGATTTCTTGTGATTGCTCGGATTATTTGCAATACTAATACAGCCGTTATTATCTTCATATATTAGTATTGGCTTTGAAATTTCTATATTAATACTAACTGCTAGAGATTTTAGCCATAAAGCTTCTCTTACAGCTTCAAACAATGCCATGTATTCTGCTTCAGTAGATGAAGCAGCTACCGATGCTTGTCTCTTTGTTGACCAACATATTGTGCATCGTTCAAATAATTGGAACAAATACCCTGTGGTACTTCTTCTATCACTCTCATCATGACCTCCCCAATCAGAATCAACGAAACCACTTATTATTTCATTATAATTACTTCTAACATAACTTAATTTAATCTTTGCCGAGCCTTTGAGATACCTTAACACTCGTTTCAAAAGTTGCCAAAGTTCCTTATTATGTTTACTTGTATATCTACTTAAAATATTTATTGAAATACTTAAATCGGGCCTTGTACATGTCATTATGTACATTAAACAGCCAATCAAATTTCTACATGGTGCATCATACTTCTCATTTGAATTTAAAGCTGAATAATCCAATTTACTAGGCAAAGGTGTACTAACTGGCTTACATTCTTGCATATTAAATTTTTCTAAAACTTTATTAATATAAGCAGTCTGATCTAATGTAATTTTACCATTATTACGTTCAACTTTTATTCCTAAGAAAAAACTAATGGCATTCAAGTCGGTCATTTTAAATCTATTCATTAAATACCGTTTTAGGTTGGTCATTGTTTCCATATTTGCAGTAACAATCACAAGATCATCCACATACAGCACAACATATACATTTTTAAATATATTTCCATTATCTAAAATATAAATACAGTGATCGACTGATGAACGTCGGAAACCCTTCTCTACAAGACTTTTCTCAAATACTTCATACCAGCACCTTGCTGCCTGTTTTAGTCCGTATATGGCTTTATTCAATTTACAAACTTCGTTACTTTTGCTTTTTACTCCTTGGGGAACTTTCATATAAATCTCCTCTTTCAATTCACCATTTAAAAATGCAGTTTTTACATCCATATGGTGTATTAACAAATCAAACTGATTTGCAAAAGCAACTATGAATCGAAAACTTGCCATTCTTGCAACTGGGGCAAATGTTTCATTATAGTCGATTAAATATTCCTGACTAAAACCGCGAGCAACTAGTCGTGCCTTATATTTCGATGGATTTCCGTGTTCATTATTTTTAATAGAAAATATCCATTTACAGTCGACAATGTTTCTATTTCTAGGTTTTTCTACCAAGGTCCAAGTTTTATTTGTCAAAAGTGAATTTATTTCATCATTAACTGCTTGTTCCCATTTAGCTTTATCTTCTATACTTTCAATTTCTTCAAATGAATTGGGAATTTTATTAATGAATGATTGTGCACACATGAGAAGATCATATTGTGTGTCACTTTCACTATATGACATAGGCGGGCGTTGCTTAATCCTATCACTTCTTCTAAGCTCAGATTTCTCTTGTGTTTTATCATTATCATTTTGCGATGGAGGCTTATTGCGCGTATCGGTTTCTATTACAGATTTATTAGGTTCATCACCTAATTTTTCTTTCTGACTTACTTTTACACTCGACTCCAATACATCTGATTTATCATTATCAGATTTATGAGACTTTTCACTTATTTCTACTGATTTTGACTGTATGTCAGATACATCAGTTTTGTTATAAGTGTTTTCATCAACCTTTTCAAATCTCACTACTGGTCGAGTTTCTAAGTAATTCGTTTCATCTACTATTACATCTCTCACCACGAGAAATTTTTCATTTTCCACATCCCACACTTTATAGCCATTCGGTTCATAACCCATTAATATTCCTTTCCAAGACTTTTCATCAAATTTAGTCTTTCTTACTTTATTATGGACATAAACTGTTGAACCGAAAGTCTTTAAATACCTTAATTTTGGCCTTTTACTATGCCACAATTCGAATGGTGTTTTATTTACGTTCAAAGCTCTAGTCGGGGTTAAATTAATTAAATATGTAGCAGTAAGTACTGCTTCACCCCAAAACACTTTATCTAAACTAGCACCACTTATCATTGTGCGTGCTTTTTCGGTTATTGTTCTAACCATGCGTTCTGAAACACCATTCAATTGAGGGGTTCGTGGAACTGTTAAATGAAAACTAATACCTCTTTGCACGCAATAGTCCTTCATCTCGTTTGATAAATACTCTCTACCATTATCGCAATACAAATTTACAATTTTTAAATTAAAATGAGCCTCACTTTTTGCAACAAAGTCTTGGAAGACTAAAAACACATCTGACTTATAAGTAATCAGATATGTGACGCAATAGTGAGTAAATTCATCTACGAACAATACAAAATAATTTTTATTGTTAACAGTAGATGGAGTGATAGGACCGCAAACATCAGTATGAACAATAAACAATGGTCGTTTTATATGACTTTTATCCTTGGACCTTTCAAATGATAGTCTTGCTTGTTTGCCATTTATACAAGCTTCACATAAATTATCAGTAGGTGTAATTTTATTAATATATTCTATGTCATCGACCATTTGTTTATTTTTCAACTCTAAAAATTTTGATTTACTAATATGGCCTAAGCGTTTATGCCATAATTCATAATTATTGCTTGTTACGTTATATAATTGAACATCTTTATTACTAACCCTTTTTATATGAACCTTAAAATGGATGGCTGTTAAATTGTCTAAGGGCTTACCAGTCATCACGGTTTTACCGTGATTGCTTACGGTGACTCCCTCCTCATTAAAGGTAACGCATAGTCCTGCTTGTTGCATTCTTCTAACGGACAATAAATTATATGGCACTTCTGGACAATAAAGCACCTCTTCTAATACTCCGTCCACTCCCGCATTGCTGGTGACCTTGATTAGTCCCTTCTTAGTTGCTGTTATGAATGTTCCATTTTTCGCGACTGAAATCTTCAGTGGTGGTTGTAATTGAATATAGCTCGAAAACACTTTGTCGTTTTTAACTATATGATCGGATGCTCCAGAATCCAGCAAGAAGGTTAATTTGTTGGTCGCTTCCTTTTGATGGTTTCCAGCCATAAATGCGAAACCAGATGTATTTTCCTTTGAAGTACCTGGCTCGGAAATTTGTACAGTTTGGACGGTTTTGGCTTTGTTTTCATTGTACTGTAGGTTTCTCTTATAATAAAAACAATCCTTCATTTTGTGGCCTCTTCTTCCGCAATGGTGACACTTTATGACCGGCCCCTTCTTATTACAATATTTCTTACTTTTAATAGGATTGTGTTTGTTAAAAGATTTTTTGTGTACCCCTTTGAAATTCTGCACATGAAGTACTTTTGTGCTCGTACAAGCACTTTCAATTTTTAATTTCACTTCATGATCCAGCAGCCTTGTTTTTACGAAGGCTACTGTTAAATTATCCTCGGATAATGTCTCTATGGCCGTGATTACACCATCATATGCCGCGGGAAGAGTCATTAACAAATGCGACACTTTATCGGTTTCTTCCAACTTGGCACCCGCTGCTGACAATTCGGCGATCAAGTCATCAAAAATTGTGAAATGCTTCACCAATGACATATCACCTTGCAATTTCAAACTTAATAGTTTTTTTCGTAAGGCTAATTGAGTAGCTAGACTTTTCCGCTCATAAATTGTGTCTAAACTTTGTAGGATCTCCCTTGCTGTACTGCCGGTTGATGCAAAACCCAAAAAAGAATCGGACAGGTACTCCACAATCATATTTTTCGCCACACGTTCAGCTTTTATCCACTCGATCGTTAACATTTCAGGAGCGTTTTCGTCTATTACTTTGATTACGTCCATCTCATTCATTAATGCACGTATTCTTAACTTCCACACACTATATCTATCACCATCGAAAGGCTTAATGTTTCTTTTCACTTTCAAGTTTTCCATTTTTATTATTATTACGTTTACTTAATTTTAATCACTAAATCGCTACGCACTAAAACAAAATCAAATACACTAAACTAATGATAATCGTTAAGTATACAACGTAATTTCTAATAATAGTTTCAATATCGCCTAAACACTATAATTCACTGTTTACACTAATTACTCAGTTTTTATTTTCACAGTTTTTATTAATAATAAAATTAGTTTATATCACGTAACCTGGGCCCATAACCTATTGGAAATGGGTTATGAAATAATGGAGCAGTTTATATCTATTAGTCTCACTTTATTAATACGGCTTTAAAAAACACGTCTGACTGTTTATATTTTACGAAAACGAATGGGACGAAGACCAAAAAGGTTAGCGTCAGCTTTTTATTGACGAGGCTGTTTATATCTTTGCCTGGCGACGAAGTCACTTGTCTTCGTATAATGAAAATACATCTTTCTATCGCCAAATTTAGTCTATCTAATAAGGGAACGTTGGGCATTATTGCTATTATCTAGCTTAGCATTAGTAATAATTCAACATCTTCTGTCAATCTCACGTGCCACAGACCGCGGTTATACGGTAACGTTCGAAATAGATCACGCGACTATAAGAAATAAAAATAATGTAAAAGTTTTGACAGCCGCAAACATGATCAGTTATATATTGTAGATGAAAAAAACGAACGCGCGATGCAAACCGGCGATAATAATAATAATGAAAATCAAATAAGGTGGCATGCAAGGTACGGACATATTAACTTTAATGATCTCAAAAAAATGAAAGTCAGTAACATGGTCGATGGTATGAATTTTTCAACAGGGTTTAGTAAATTAAATTGTGAAATATGCGCTAAGTGTAAGATCCATGTACTACCATTTAAAAAATCTGAAAGCCGCGAGAAAAACCCTCTCGATTTAATTTTCGGGCCTATGAATAGTGAATCGCTCGGAGGCGTGAGATATTTTGCAACGTTCATCGATGATTATTCATGATATACACATACAGCAATCCTTCGAAAGCGGTCAGATATATTCCAGGCTTCCAAAGATTTTAAAACAAAAGTTGAAAGACAAACGGGTCGAAAAATCAAAAAAATCCGTACGGATAACGCGAAAGAGTATCTTTCAAGTGGGTTCAAAAACTTTCTTAAAGAAGAGGGAATCATTCATCAGTTAAGTATCGAGTACACGCCGCAACAAAACGGCGTCGCGGAACGCGCTAACCGTACACTAGTCGAAATGGCGAGGTGTCTGATGACACAAGCGATTTTACCAAACTCTCTATGGGCCGAAGCGATTAATACAGCGACATATTTAAGAAACGGGAGCGCAACCAAGGCGCTCGATGGAATAATCCCATATGAGGCATGGACACGGCGGAAACCGTACGTCGGATTTCTACGAATTATTGGAAGTAAGGCAATTGCTCTATATAAAGGACCAAATAGAGGAAAGTTTCAGCCAAAGGGCGATGAATATGTACTAATAGGCTACTCAGAAGAATCCAAGGCATATCGTCTGTGGAAACGACGTACGAAAAATGTAATTAAAGCTCGAGATATTAAGTTCTTTGAATCACTCGCACAAGATAAAATGCCGCAAAAAGATTCTTTTGTTTTCTCTGATTCAATCATCGAGGAACGAGACAACGAGAGTCAGGAATCACAGGAAGAAGATGATGAAGACACAGATTTAAATCAATCACCGAATGAAGACGAGATAGTTGAAGACACATATAAAACACAAATCAATGTGGAAAAATATGGTCGGGGTCGCCCAAAGATTGAAATAACGGGCCGACGAGGAAGACCCAGGAAGGTATATCAACAAAACAACGTCGAAGATTTCGATCTAATACATGTGCCAGACGTCATAAATCGACCGGATCAGAAAGCATGACTAGAAGCTATGGAAGTCGAGTATGAAAATTTGCTGAAAAACAAAACATGGGAGCTAGTACCCAGACCAATGCATAAAAAAGTTTTGACGAGCAGGTGGGTTTTTAAACGAAAAATTACTGCAGAAGAGGAAATTAAAAAATACAAGGCAAGACTGGTTGTGCGTGGACACACGCAAAAATTTGGTATAGACTGTAATGAAGTATTCGCTCCGGTCGCCAGATATGAAACTATTCGCACATTACTGGCTGCATCTGTGCAGGAGGAAATGTATATACATCAAATGGATGTCGTTGCAGCTTACATACAGGGTGAATTAATCGAAGAAGTATATATAGAGCAGCCAGAAATGTTCGTCCGCCAAGGACACGAAGGAAAAGTATGCAAGTTATTAAAACCCCTATATGGCTTGAAACAGTCAGGACGCCACTGGTACAAAAAACTAGACAGTTATATTTTAAGTAGCGGAGGCAGACGCACAACTACCGATCCATGCGTATATGTATATGGAGCTGGAGAAGACCGCGTGATCCTTATTATTTATGTGGATGATTTGATTTTAGCATCAAGAAAAATGGAAAAACTTGAAGCGGTTGTAAAGACGACTCATCAACCTATAGTCAGCATAAACCATACTCCTAAGCCAGCCGACAACTAAGCAAAAGACCCCCTCCATAAGCCAAAAGAAACATGTATAAGAACCACCTCTTCTCATAATAAAGTCAGTCTCTGCTTCACCATAAAATATTAACGTTTATTAAACACCCTTTCATCGCTCTACCTACGAATCGCGATCTATTTGTAGAATTTAGAATAGTAAAACGCTTTGTGCCGAGAAGCCTTACTTACTATTTTATTTAGATAAATTTGTCATTCTATTTAATTAATTACGAATCACGTATTCGTTAAGTAGCGTCATCCTCATTTTTGAGATCACGCAAATTCCCCGTGACAAAATTGGCGATCCTGCCAGGATCCAAAAAGTGTATACCTTGAGGTGAAACAAGTGTGTCAGTGATCTACGGAACATCGCAGCTTGGGACTACGAGAGCCACAACCATCAAGGAACCACAAGGATCGAAGAACCAAGGTAAAGAAAATGGCATCTGCAGGCAAAGACTCACCAATATCCGACATCCATGCTTTGAGTAATACCGTTACGACCGTGTTAACTCATCTGGAGAGCATAACCAAACAATTGAAAAGGCAAGAAGATGCAAGTGCACGTCAAGAAAAGATATTAGCAAAAATTTCCGATCGTGTCCAGACGCAGGACGAAGCCATAAAAAAATTAGCCAGTGCCGTGAAAATGATTGACGACGAAAGACATGACCAAGCAGTGGAACTAAAGAAGCTTGGAAGCATGCTAGGTCTTATTACGCTGACGGAAGACGAGAAGTCATCCGTTAAGACACGTGCCACGACCGAACCTGAAACCACCGACGATGGAAATAACCCAACCGAATTTCGCACTACTCTTGGCAGACAAACATATCAACCGACAATTTTGGCTAAAGAACGACCTACCAACCCCGAGTTAAGTATTAACACACTTAAACCGTCCGAAGCATTGCGTACTGTTGAAACTCTTAACGGACGCAACGACATAGGTGTCGAAGAGTTTATAAAATCAGTGAGATTCGCTAGAAGCCGTACCAACGATCAAGAAACGCTCCTTCGTATGATACTAACCGAACGTGTTACTGATTTCGCAAAGCAAAGCATTATATTCAGCCAAATACAAAGTTACGAGGAACTCTATGAAGCCCTACGTACGCAGATTTCACTACCCTCAACTGTCAGTGGAAGCAGAAATAAAATGCAAACCGTAAGATAAGGTATCACCGAGAGCGTCCGATCCTACACTAACCGATTTAGACAGGCACTCAACGAACTAGAATATGCCATACAAGCAAAACACAGAAACTCAGTAGCCAGGAGCATCGCCCTAGAAGAAGAGAACATCGAAGCTGTAAGATTTTATACTCACAACTTAAAACGAGAAATTTCACAATATGTCATTCCAATGCGACTCAAAAGCCTAATCGAGGCACAACAAGAAGCAATAAATATGGAAGTATGGTGTAAGGAATCAAGACCAATTCCGCAACGAACACCCTTCCAACAACCACGACCAAATTTCAAACCATCCAACACCCCAACTCCTCGACCAGCACCTCTGCTTAAGCCTACTCCTAATCTCCCCAAATGCGAACATTGTGGCAAACTGGGTCATGATAAATCAAAGTGTTTTCAACTCAAACCTCAGAATTTTCCCAATCGTCAATTCGGAAAAATGCCACCACGGATCAACAACATGGGAGTAGTGGAAACCGAAACAACACCACAAGATTCAGAATCAACTATAACCCTGGAGAACTACAGCACATTCGATGCAAATTCCCAGGAATGGTACGAACAGGAAGAATGTTATTGGACACAGGAGCAGCAGCCAACGTCATCAAACGAAGTTTTATATCCAAACCAGGAAAATTAGAAACCCCACACACTATACAACTAGGAAACGACAAACATATATTAACTGAATTTATAGACATTCCAGTGTCAAACAAAACCCAGCATTTTCTAATAGTCCCCGATAACTTCCCCTTAATTGAAGATGGAATTATTGGCCTACCATTCCTAAAGCAATACCAATACTCCATAAACAACGATAAAATTCAAATTGAAAACAAAATTATTAATTTACAGACAACACCCGCTACAGTCCAGGTCCTACCCGAGAGTCACAAAATTCACTGTTGCAAGATAGGCAAAGATGTCACTAACGTATGTTTCATCAATACTGGTAAGGAAACTGTCAACTCAATAGAACAAATCTCTGAAAACCCAGGGAATTTACATAGAATCCAAGAATTACTCACGAAATTGCGACTTGATCACGTTGAAACCGTTTTTGCTAACCCCATTAAGAAATTAATCTGTTCATATCACGATGTTTTCTCTCTCATCAGACCCACTACCCTGCACGTCTTTAACACAACACTCCATACGCCTAACAAATCCAAAACCTATTAACATCAAAGCATACAGACCTCCTGAATGTCACAAAACAGAAATACGCACTTAAATGATAGAAATGTTAGAAAAGGGCATAATAGAAGAATCCGACTCACCATTCAACGCACCAGTTTGGGTAGTACCGAAAAAACTAGACGCATCAGGCAAACAGAAATGGCGCATTGTCATAGACGTTAGAAAACTCAATGAAGTAACAGACCAAGACGCATATCCACTTCCAAATTCCGCCGAAATACTGCAACACTTAGGCAACGCTAAATTCTTTTCCGCGTTAGACCTCTCCTCTGGTTTTCACCAAATCCCCATGGACCCCAACTGCAAAAAATATACCGCCTTCTCCACCCCAGACGGACACTTCCAATACAATAGAATGCCTTTTGGATTAAAAAATGCCCCTGCGACCTTTCAACGCATGACGGACACCGCATTGCGAGGACTAGTGGACCGTTACTGTTTCGTATACCTTGACGACATAATAATATTCGGAAATACCATAGAAGAACATAACAAAAATCTCGCAATCATATTTCAAAGACTTAGGGATACGGGACTAAAATTACAAATTGACAAGTGCGAATTTCTCAAGCCGGAACTTGAATACTTAGGACACCTAGTGACAGCAGACGGGGTTAAACCCAACCCTAAAAAGCTAGAAGCAATCAAAAACTTCAAACAGCCAACTACTGTAACGCAAATCAAATCTTTCCTCGGATTAGCAGGTTATTACCGTAAATTTATAAGAAATTTCGCTAAAATATCGCGGCCATTGACTGAACTCACCCAAAAAAACACTCATTTCCATTAGACCGAACGACAACAAACTGCATTCCAGACACTTCAAGACAAATTATGTGAAACACCCATCTTACGCTATCCAGACTTTAATATTCCTTTCACTCTAACTACCGATGCATGCAACGAAGGAATAGGCGCCGTACTCTCTCAGAACGATCACCCATGCTGTTTTATATCACGGACCCTTAATAGTGCAGAACGAAATTATACTACTACAGAAAAGGAATTGCTCGCCATCGCTTGGGCTATTAAACGACTGCGGCAATACCTTCTCGGACGAAAATTCTTTATTCAAACCGATCATCAAGCATTAAAATGGCTCCACAATGTCAAAGATCCTTCTTCTCGCCTTATGCGATGGGGATTACGATTGGAGGAATACGATTACGAAATAGATTACAAAAAAGGCAAAGAGAATGTAGTAGCCGACGCTTTATCCCGATTACACCCTGTTCAAATTATCGAAGATGTCCCTACCAAAATTAAAATCACAATTATTAAACCTTACGGGGACATAGAAAAGGAATTACCCGACATACCTGACGAGGAAGAAACCATGAGCCCAGACGAACGACTGCTTCAAGATTACAAACAATGGAAAACCTCCCCTACAGCAGCCCCTATAAAATTAACCGCCAATCGACCTCACTGGACTCAATTGACGTACTCTTTACTAGAACAATATAACGAAAAAACTTGGATAAATAGATTGCACGACCTAATGGCATTGCAACACGACCGACCCAAAATTGCTTTTGGAATAGGAGATCGCATGAAACCCTTCCACGTAACTTCAGCACAACTTATGTTACGATTCCTATTGAAAGACTATCCCGGAAAACCTTTATTATTTGCACAATATCCCAACCTAGAATATACCGCCGAAGAAATCAAACAAATCCTTATTGAAAATCACGATAATTCCCAACACCAAGGTCAGAACAAAACCATAGATAGAATAAAATCGAAACATTATTGGAAAAATTTAGAAACCGATGTCATAAATTATGTAAAACATTGCGACATTTGTCAAAGGAACAAACTTACGCGTATACGACCAAAAGAAGAAGCCGTAATAACAGACACTCCCTCGGAACCCAACGATAAAGTAGCCTTAGACATCATTGGACCACTTAACCTCACTGAACAAGGAAACCAGTTCATTCTCTCCATACAAGACTGTTTAACCAAATATCTCCTACTCGTTCCCCTAGCCGATCAGAAAGCCGAATCCATTATAAATTCCCTCATCAACCATTACATTTACATCTTCTCCTCCCCCAAACACATACTAACCGATCAAGGACAGAATTTCGTATGTAAACTAATGGAAACCTTTGAAAAGGCTTTTAAAATAAAACACATCAAAACAACTAGCTTCCATCCCCAGAGCAATGGAGCTTTAGAAAGAACACATGGTACAATAAAAGATTTGCTTAGAACCAATATCGATGAAAACAAAAATGAATGGGACGAACACTTAAACTACATCACTATGGCCTACAATACCTCTGTACATGCAGGAACAGGTTACACTCCTTTCGAATTAACCTTCGGACGCGAAGCCAATATGCCATCTGCAATATCCCTCACACCCAAATTAACTCAGAATGAACTTTTCAAACTTTGGAAAAGCCGACACCAAGAATATTTACAAAATGCTAAAAAAATAATTCAAAAGAATAAAGAACGTTATAAACGAGATCAGGATAGGAAAATTAGACTTAAAGGAATATACAATATCGGAGACCTAGTATTATTACATAACGATCATTGTTTAATCGTATCGCTATTTATTTTATTTGATACGACTAAACTTGGCTCGGAGTACGAGGGAAAGGAAATTGAAAGGTTCAATAAACGAACTCTTTTGTTTTTAATTTTGGCCGTTGATTCCTCAACAGCCGTTTATTGTTTCCTTCTGAACTACACGTTAATACGGGCGTGTTCGTGTACCTGTAACAGAGAGAATCGGTGGAAACACCGATATCTTGTGTTATTACTAGGTTAATGCTCTATCTGTGCGTCTTTCCTCTCTTTCTCCTAATCACGAGATGCGTGATAGGTGGGGAGGGCACTTACTCGTGCTACGAGACGCAGTAGAGGGGAGTGGACTGTATAATACGACGTTTCCCGCGTAACGCAAGGAACCGTCGTGCGCAAACGTACAGATTTAATTTGATCCTGTATCGAATGCAACAGTCGATTGCCTCGAACCGGCCTCTCTCTAATGGAGGTTGTAAGGCTCCAAAAGGGAGGTGCCGTGTGGAGGAGAACCAACGGTTACTAGAATACTAGTCCCGGGAGGTGGTTGAAACTCGGAGTCTCACCGCTTCGTCTCTCACACGACGTGCTCTAGGACGTCGTGAAAAGGTACTGGAATTGCAGTAACCTTTTGGGTGCGCTATTACCGTCGATATTCGACACACGGTACCGCTGCCCGAGAGATAGAAGAGTGTGACCTGGCACTCACTGTCTGCCACACGCGCCTTAGGCGATCGTTGGACTTAAAACAGAGGTATGCAGGATCACCGCCACTGCACGTGAAAACGTATCGGACGTTTTAACGGCGAGTACACCGACAACCTTGCTTCCTGCCACGGGGGCTGGTCTCCGATTGCTTCTAAATCGAGGAACAATCGACAAAAGAATCGGGGTAAGCCCACCGATCCGATTGCTATTCACTCGAATTAGGAATAGTAAAATTGCTAGCGTGCCTATGAGAAGACGATAGTGCGACGGAACGCCGTTTCGACACGTACCGTCTTTTTCTCAGCGCACGTCTTTTTAATTTTCTATAACCGCCTTAAGAGAGGTTTCGAGAGCTTAGAATGAAGCTTTGCTCTCGAAATCTATCAGCTAATTGGGCTTCGGGTGCTGGTGAGATATTCTCTATTAGCAACCACGAAGAATTTTCCAAAGGCTGACTTCGGCAGCACAGAAGCAAGGGCTCTGGCTGTGACCGACTCTCTCGAGATACTCTGGTTAACTGTTCAGGCTCACCGCCGGCTGTGATTACGCGAATGCGATAATTCTTATTCAGCCGGCTGGCGGCGCTGATCTATTTTATCATTGTGTCTCCTTTTGACGGAAACACCTTTCCCTCTCTCTATGCTCTCGCGTCCTACGCGGTTTCACCGATCTTTTTCGAATTTAAGGGGAAACCGTCGTTACGCGTTTACTGTTTGTCTCAACACAAACAGATAGAAAAACTATAGTCGAAAATCGTTAATTTTTCGGTTGCTATTTGACACGTGAAGGACTCGTTTAAATTCGAGTTTCACCGTTTCACGTATACGCCAAAATAGCTCACGAATTTCGCGATCGTGGAAAGCCAACGAAAACGCGACTTCTTCAAACAATCATAAAGGACACAAATTAGATAAAGAATGGCTCGGACCCTATAAAATCTTAGAGGTCAAAACTCCCAACTACCTAATTCAGATCTCGAACAAGAAAACACTATACACCCATGGTAATAGAATAAAACCGTATCATCTTTCCAGGGAATGATCTTATTGATGGAGATCCAGGCCTTGAACGTAATTAGGTTAAGCAACACTCAAATTGTATCTGAAAACATTGGTATCAGTTATAACTATCATAAACGCGTAAAAATTACTATACTATTCCAACTCGATGAACTATCCAAGAGCGCTGAGAAAATCCACCTTCTATCCCTAGCCACACACGAATATTGTAAGAATCAAGAGAACTGTCAAGCCACTGATTACAAAGCAATTCAACACAAAATCAAACGTATGGGACAAACTCTTGCCAAATTACACGTTATACTTCATAAAAGAAACAGATGGGGCCTACTCAATATCATAGGCTCGGTATCAAAATCCCTATTTGGAACGTTAGACGAAAACGATCTAACTTTAGTTAACCAGAACATTGACAAACTCTTCGATTCACAAAACAAGTTAACGCATATTGTACAAAATCAAACCGCTATGATCAAATCATTATTACAAGACGAACATTTCGATGACCTGAGTAAACGCTTAGAACTTGAATCCACACAACTTGCACAAATCAAAAATCAGAATTTTCTAACTAATAATCTTATGCTTTTAGAAACTCTAACTACTGACCTCACGGCTAAAATAAATGACTTTTATTTAACAATTATACTGGGCAAAAATGGAATCATAGATACAACCTTAATACCAATAGAAACATTTGTAAACGCCTATAAAACGTTGCTACAAAACAATATGATAGAACCAAGTATTCAAGCCAAACCAGAAAACTTTCAAACTTTAATTGACATTAGCCAACTTAAAACTGCTGTTAACCGAGATGTTATGATCTATCAAATCATCGTACCAATAATAGAAGAACAACACTGGAATATTATTAAATATTACCCGATACCACATAGAATGAATAATATTTTCATGATCCCCATACTAGAACAAGAAATGACAATGACACAAGGTTCTACTCAAATCGCTATAGATATTACCTATCTACAAACCCGCTGTAAGGATTGCCCCATAGGATTAGTGTGCGAACAAACACAACCGATCAAGCATAATTATAAACCAAATTGTCAGGAGGCGTACGATTGTAAAATTAATGGAACAGCCGTATTCCAAATTATTGACGTTGCTTTTGTACCCATGCACAACCCTCACAAATACATAGTAATCCCTAACAAAGAAATTCAAATACAAGCCCTGCGCAAGCAAGCCGAAATCCTAACGATAAAAGAACCAGTTATCCTAACCGCAAGAGAAGAATGTATCCTAACTTATAATAATAATGTAATGAAAATTGGAGGTACCATCGACGAATCAAAAATTAATGTGACCAACTATGCTTTAGACATTAACTTTACTAAAGAAGAAACTCAACTCTTACAGAAATTCATACCGTTATCACCCAGAGTAACTCCAAATTTCAACTCGTACAAAATATCATTAAAACAAATGTATAACCAATTAGAATCCATGAAAGACGACAAAAGAATACTTACCGCAACAGAAATAGGATACAGTATCATTAAGTACGCCGGATGGATCGCACTTGCTATCCTAACAACATACCTTTTGAACAAAATCGGCATTTCCAATGTATATCTAGATGTATACCGACTCATTTTTGTTTTAAACTTTGCTGTAACGAAAACCGAATTTATCACTCAAAACCAATCCGAAACATATACACCGGAGTACCAGTAACCCCTGCAAGCACCCTGGCCATAACTGAGAATCAACCAACACATCTATCAATTGAAGACACCGAATCAAATACATCCTCGGAAGTAGAACCGCTTCCCGAAATCACCATCAAACCAAGAAAAACCGTACGCTTTGTAGGAACAAAGTCGACTCTACGAAGGGGGGGTGTAAAGACGACTCATCAACCTATAGTCAGCATAAACCATACTCCTAAGCCAGCCGACAACTAAGCAAAAGACCCCCTCCATAATCCAAAAGAAACATGTATAAGAACCACCTCTTCTCATAATAAAGTCAGTCTCTGCTTCACCATAAAATATTAACGTTTATTAAACACCCTTTCATCGCTCTACCTACGAATCGCGATCTATTTGTAGAATTTAGAATAGTAAAACGCTTTGTGCCGAGAAGCCTTACTTACTATTTTATTTAGATTTTGTCATTCTATTTAATTAATTACGAATCACGTATTCGTTAAGTAGCGTCATCCTCATTTCTGAAATCACGCAAATTCCCCGTGACACGGTCAAGTATAAGCTAAAATCCTCGTTTGAAATGAAAGACTTGGGGCCAGTGCACAATGTATTAGGAATCAACATAAAACGAGAAGGAAAAACTGGAAAAATTCGACTGTCGCAAGAGCGTTATATTGAAGAAATAATCGAAAGATTCGGTATGCAAAAAGCCAAAAGTATTGCAACACCGATTGAATCCAATACAAAGATTACAAAGGAGATGTGTCCTCAGACGCCTGAAGAAATGCAGGAAATGCAACGCAGACCGTACCGGGAATTAATTGGAGCGCTAATTTACCTTGCAAACGCCACGCGTCCAGATATCGCCTTCGCAGCTGCTACGTTAAGTCGTTTCTGCGTCAACCCGGGAAAATTGCAGTGGATTCTCGCGAAATGCGTACTTCGTTATCTCAAAGCAACATCGAAGTACAGTATTACGTACGTAAAGGACGGCGAAAAATTGAAAGTCTACTCGGATTCGGACTGGGTAGGAGATGTGGACGACCGGAGGTCGTGTACTGGAAACCTACTTGTTTTATCAGGAGGCCCTATAAGTTGGAAAAGTGTTAAGCAGTCGTCAGTCGCTGTATCCACTATGGAGGCTGAGTACGCCGCCCTTGCTGAAGTGTCGCGAGAAACTATTTATATTAAAAGACTGTTAAATCACATGGACTTTAATGAACTTGTAAGTGATCCGATTGTTGTCTATTGCGACAATCAAAGTGCCATCGAACTGTCAAAAAACGCCGTTTTCCACAAAAGGAGTAAGCATATCGATATTAGATTCCATTTTACGCGGGAATTAGTAGAAAACAACGAGATAGTCATACATTATTTAAACACGGACTCTATGGTAACCGATATTTTTACTAAAGCGTTAAGTCGAGCGAAACATGAGCGTTGCGTTAAATTGTTAAACCTATGTATGGAATAATGTTTAACTTTAGTTATATCAGAACACATATCGAAAGAGAGGATGTAAGAAGAGAATCTAATATGGGTTCCCAAATCGGTCGCGAGAGTACGCACTTTCTTTTTGTTTCTTCCATTAGCGTTGCGACCGTGTTTTGTTCTGTTCGTAAAATGTCCTCGCAAGACAAACACGTGCTCGTATATTATTACCTCTTTTCGTTCAATATATATATATTTAATTTAGTATTCATAAGATAAAGATGTTTTATTTAATTCCCTGCAACTAAAACTCTGTCAAAAAATAAATTAAGGAAAAAAATAAAAATGATCAAATTCATTAAATCTTTCTAATCGGTCGTTTAAAAGTTATATAATATAATATGATTAATAAAAAAAAAGTGAATATACAATTTACGTATTAGTGAGTTTGAACGCGGGACAAAATCATTATTAACCTCTTACACTTACCTCTACGGTTTAATCATACTGTTATGAAATGATCTATTACTCGAATATACGGGGATAATAATTTTTTCAAAAATCATACTTCTTTTTTCATAACTAACTGGTCATTTATGGGTATATCTCCAGTTACAATTATGTATGTCTGAATCTATAAACCTACTAAATGGCATTAAAATTAGTGAAAATCATGTCTCACATTTTCCTTGTTAAACACAAATTGAGGTAATAACTCCTCCCAAGAAAGTAATGTACATCCACAATATTTAGAATTTGATACAATATCCATGTAAGAACTGAACTTTGTCAGTCATACGAACGTGGTACTTGTACGAGCATGAGAGAAGTAGAGAATAAACTTTCACAATTTTTTTCAATATGATGCACCTTTCAAAAAAATTTAAAAAAATGTTCATTTAACAATCATAATGAGCTGATGAAACTATGATAAATATTAAGATAGGGAAAAAACTGACACCGTCAGTGATATTAGAAAATATCGGTTTTTTATTTTTTTTACTACAAAGAATCATAAAGAGGTGCGAAAACGGTAAAAATATTAACGTAGTCATTTTAGAACTTCTATAGGAAATCAGCATTTTAAAACTTTTTTTATTTTTTAAAATTTGGTTTTGTAACATGAAATTCTGAAAAAATTCACAAATATGTATTCCGATAGCTAACATATTCCCATTTTCTTTTAGAATTTTCTGTTGACGTGAATAAGAGAAATGAATCAAAAACTATAAATCACAATACACCCTATAACTACCCTAAAAATGGGGATAGGGAGCTAAAAGTTTGCAGAGTATTTTTTCTCTGCTCTCTATCGACTGATGTATCACAAACTTAATTTCGTTTAGGGGCACTTTTGACCATCTTATCCGGCTACACCCTTTGTACTGTTTAGACAGTTTCGGTTTTGTTTTCATTATACTGTCGGTTTCCCTTATGATAAAAAAAATCCTTTATTTTGTGGCCTTTTCTTCCGCAATGGTGACACTTTATGACCGGCCGCTTCTTATTACAATATTGCTGTCTTTTAATAGAATTGTGTTTGTTGAAAGATTTTTGTACCCCTTTGAAATTCTGTACATGAAGTACCTTTGTGCTCGTATAAGCACTTTCAGTTTTTAATTTTACTTTATGATCCAGCAGCCTTGTTTTTACGAAGGCTACTGTTAAATTATACTCGGATAATTCCTCTATGGCCGTGATTACACCATCATATGCCGCGGGAAGAGTCATTAATAAATGCCACACTATCGGTTTCTTCCAAGTTGGCACTCGCTGCTGACAAATCGGTGATCAGGTCATCAAAAATTGTGAAATGCTTCACCAATGGCATGTCGCCTTGCAATTCCATGCTTAATAATTTTTTTCAAACTTGGGTTGATGCAAAACCCAAAAAAAATCGGAAAGATACTCCACAATCATAGTTTTCGCAAAACGTTCAGCTTTTATCCACTCGACTGTTAACATTTCAGGAGCGTTTTCGTCTATTAGATTGATTACGTCCATCTCACTCATTAATGCACGTATTCTTAACTTCCACACACTATATCTACCACCATCGAAAGGATTAATGTTTCTTTTCACTTTCAAGTTCTCCATTTTTATTATTACGTTTACTTAATTTTAATCACTAAATCACTACGCACTAAAACAAAATTGAATACACTAAACTAATAATAATCGTTAAATATACAACGTAATTTCTAGTAATAGTTTCAATATCGCCTAACCACTATAATACACTGTTTACTGTTTGGGCATTATTGCTTTTGCTAGCTCAGCATTAGTAATAATTCAACAGCAATATTAAAAACAAATGTAAAAAATGTATCTCAATAGGCCTTACCATTACGATTAAAATGAAAAAAATCCGGAGTACGTATCTTTAAAAGTTTCAAAAATAAAAATACCTTTATGAAGTTACTCTTCGTAAGAAACGCTACAATTTCCAAACTTCAAAAGCCTGCATTATTTAACCAATTTTGTTATTGGCAAAAAGATTACTTAAACCCCCCATAATTTCGTTTACATTATTGTATATTTCAATTTTAACAAAATCCTAGACATTGAGAGAAAGGAAATGGTCGATTTGGCGTGGGATGATCTTAGTCATTGGTAGTTGAGATGTGCATCTATCATCTCTCTACTGACTGTCAGTAGAGAGTACTGTGCTAAGTTGGAAAGTTGGTTAATAGTTCGCCACAGAGATAAATGCGTACCTTGATGTTTTTCCTTCTTCTTCTTTTACTTTCGTCACACTGTGCTATGTGATCCGATCGGTAGTTGCCAGTGCTGTAGTCAATTGTGAAAATACAGTGTTTTTTCATTTAACGAAAGTAGTTAAAGCTACAGTGAGTAAAATGGGTAAATAAATGTTGTCAGACACTATATGGAAGTTATTTGGTAGTTGGATTCTACACATCAAGGCATTAAAGAAAGTTCACATAGAAAAGTATCGAATAGGGTTCCTTTTAAAGGATGAGAAATTGAATTTTACAAAAGAGACGATTAAAAATGCAAAAGTGTTTCTTGCACCAGATATACGCGGGTGGCCTACTCATAATGAAAGTGAGCATTTAGTAATATATGCTAGTGTCATTCGCTCAAATAATGTCCCCTAATAAAAAATTTCCAAGCCAACACGACGTGTTTATATTGCCTTAGATAAGCAACCGTCTATATCGTTCACTGACAGAAACACTAATACAATTCAGTACCTGTAAAAGGTACCTATGTCGTTATAAAGAACAACTTATGCGATTCTCATGATGACTAGTAAGTAACTTGCAACTGACTAGTAACTTGTTTACTACATTACACGAACCTTAGCCATTGATTGGGTATGGAACCATTTTAATCAAACAATTTCGACTTTTTTCAAAGAACATAGTAGCAAACATGATTATGTTTGAATGAATTTTCATTATACCAGACATTATGTAAACATACGGCGCATCTTGGAACATTTGAGACACCTTTTTCCAGATTTCACTTACACGAACGTTTCTTTCATACTAGCATACGTGCACTCCGCAACAAAACCATAAGATGTATATGATTTTCGTGAATATTATAATATAAATACTGTAGCGTTGACTTATACTGGCTCCAGGTTGGACGGCAGATTGTAGCGTCGACTTGTAAATAGTGGCCCCACGTTGGGCGCTAGGTAGTAGCGGTCGAATTGCGTCGACTGGTACTCCGGAGAGGGGTAGGGAGTCATGTCCAATGTGTGGGGCACGAGGGACATTTTTAAGGACGGGAGTGGGGGTGATGTCACCAGAATCGGCACGGCGCGAGAACAGAGGGATAGTCCGTGAATGTGCCGTTCTCCTTGAATAGGAGCCGTCTGCAAAGCCACGGGTGAGCAAAGGAGCGAAGAACCGTACTCCGTAGTGGAGACGTCGGCTAGCATTCCTTATGGAATAGGAGAGAGTACGAAAAGGGGCCGTACTCCGTGGTGGAGACATCCGCCAGATCGGGAGGATAGGGAGCCGTAGTGAACCTGACGGTTACACGTCTGCCCTAGTGGAGGTGGGCTGGAGTCGTCCGTTAGGGAGTCGTAGATACCGTTTGGTAGAGCGTCTACAACCGAAGGGGCTTATTCAGGGACCGACGGTTTGCTTGTGGCGCGGAGCCCTTTTTATACAGCCGCGCGGCGAGCACGGACCTTAAAGAGGGACCGCCGCGCGGATTCGCATCGCTCGAGTGTGTTTTTCGCTACATTTGTGTTTGTGTCCTAGACTAAATTTCGAAAAATTAATGGTTCGGGAGCCGTGCACGCTACAATACACAATTCTTTAAAATTGCTAAATCTAATGCTAGGTCCTTAATAAACATGCATTCTAGTAAAAATATCCGGGGAAATTACAGTTCAAATGTAGATTAAGAACAATTCTATTTTTTCAAACAGTAGGGATGCAACAAAACTATAAAACACAGAATACTATTTTGCAAACTAAATAATAATTTATGAGAATTAATTCCTATTCACTTACTAATAATGTGTACTACCACCTTTCGTCTTTACAGCTTCTATCAGTCTTTTCGGTAATGATTTGTATAATTTTATTATAATATTTTAAATTATGACTTCCATATATTTAAAGTATAGGTTCTAAATGTTTCTTTGGTATTGGACTGCCTTGGAATTGCGTAAATTTGTCATGCAAGTATTTCTCAACAAGTTTAAATAATATTAAAACAGGAAATCTGGCGAATCATAATAAAACTGGAATATTTTCTATTTCAAAAAAATTTTTGATATATTTTGCTGTTTGTTCACTTCAGTTATTGTGTTGAAAAGTATAACTCCACAAAGCAATTTGGCAGCTATGTTTAGATAATAATTGCTCCTGAATTGTTTGATCCTATGTTATATTATTCATTGTCATTGATATAAACTTGACATAGCTTTTTTTATTCCAACCTATTGCTGTCCACAGCACTATACACTTATTTATCTTTTCTGGTTCGCAAGTGTTTCCTTTCTAAGATCATGAAAATAATAATAACAGGCTGGACCATCTAAATTGAAATGCTTTTCATCGGAAAGTATGTCTTTTCTCCATTCTTTTCCAATATAGTTTTTCCTCTGCAAAATTCAATCGTGCTTTCTTTATGTTTTTTAATTTGATGTGGTCCATAAAGATTGGATATTTATGCATGTAGATTATTGTTGGACATTTATGCATGATTATTTTTCGAAGATTATGGGACTTCAATGGGCCAACTGTTAAACTGCTTGTTAGAATATTTAACTGAAGAACTGTGCCGCGAATTGATCGCGGTTTGTACAGAGCTGCTTGATGCAGACTTCTAAGTAAAAGCTACTTGGTGCAGACTTCTTCGGTTGACTTGTATGGGTCTTTGGGACCGACTACTTGATGCAAATACTTTGACTGTTCGATCTGGTCTACTTTCGAGCTACTTCCATCGTCGCCCGTCGTCTTTCGTAATTTGGTGTACGCAGAACTAATTCTTCAAGAATTTCGTCTATTAGTTGTTAGGTTTTCCAAAGTATGCCCTAGAATTCGCGTACATTTCTAAGAAATCTGCCGGTTGATGTTGTCCACTCTCTTGGTACTGTTGGCTTACAATTAGTCGACTGACACATACCTGAAATTGGGTCTGTTAGCCAGTCGTTGGACCATAAATCTCATTAAGGGGTCTGGTAAAGGTTCTACGGAACGAAAACTCCATACAGTAACCAGATCTCAACATTGGCTACTGTCTTCCCCAAAACACGATCAATTGTGTTTTTCTACGCAGTTTTAATCGTTTTGGGTGTTTCGAGTTTTTAAGAATTCGTTGAACACTTCTTATGTTGGTTTGGACACTAGTTTCATGAACTAATTGTCATGTAGTGAGCACTGAATTTGATGCTATTCTCAGAATGTCTTTTCCAATTGGTAATTACGTTTGGACGTTCACCAGGATGTTTCCATTCATACATTTTTATTTCTTTTTAGATAAATGCGTAAAGCACAATGATTCTGTTCTAATGTACTTAACATTTGTACTAATGAAACATTTTTTCCTGCAAACTACTGACAACTTTTCTCCCTACTTCACTTAATTTGCTTCCACGAGGCATTTTTCTTCACGCTTAGTATTGAAATTAATCATTTTTACAGCATACGGTACGAAATATACTAAATTGTTACTGTAGAAACACATACGCGAGTAGTTACTTTTCACCTTCTGTTTTCATGATGAAATGACGAGTGCCTTATAGTTGTGTCACGCAGTGTGCGAAACCAATAGCACCGAACAGGCAATAGAAGCGGAAGACGAATTTCCGAAATAAAAAATTATAAATATTCATCAAATATTAACCAATTCTGGATTCGGATCAATGTCCTAACCAAAATGGGAGTGTTGTGAGTAATTATATAGAAGGAGTCACACTTTACTAATTTCGATGATATTGAAATATTTTGTAAGTGTTAGTATTTTATGCAACTTTTTTCTATATAAGTCACCGTTTTTTGGCGATTGTTTCTGAGATATTCGTGAAAGTTTGTGATAAAGGTTGTAACTACTGATTATGTTGCGTGAACAGTACATGCTTGTAGTTAGCAGTTATGTAGGGTATTCGGTAACAGGTGGGCATAAACTCAAGGAATGGTTTTATGCGTCCTTTTAAGACAAAAATGAAGAATAACAAAATTACATTTAAGCTTTCGTTCCAATAAACCTTGGATTCCTTTGTAGAAAAGAATTTGAACGAATAATCGTAGACTAAACATCAAGCCAGGCTACTTGCAAAAATCCATAACATTGTTCCGAAACACGTTCTATGAGACGTCTGAAGTGGAGAGGAATAATCTTTACTTCTACTTAGAAACCTGCTTGCGGAAGTCACCTCACAACATATACATCAGGATTGTTCAGTAAATGTTTGTACGCATACCACCATTTTTCTCGTTCTTGCGTGACCATACATACAAATTCATATATACACCGCGATTGTTCCGTTCGCAAGTACCCACAATAAAAGAGTACAAGCTCAAATCACAAGTATCCATAAACAGTCTGAGGGAGTATGTGTGGAGATCACTACTACTAGCTCCTCAATTATTTATACTAACAATGATTCTTTTGTCAAGTCGACACTTATACATTTCCACCGCAAGCTTAAGCGATAGCACGTCGACAACGTTCAACCGTCTGACTGACTGACTAACGAGACGACTCGCAGAAAATCAACTAACTTATTGGCCCTCCTTCAATCACCAATATAAGTCCTCAGAAAGTACTAGGAAGGGGAAAGGAAAGAGGTAGAAAGGAGAGAGAAGAACGAGAGAGAAAAGCTTTACCCTGGCGACAGTAAAATTAGAGACGCAATAGAAACCAGACGGCGGAAAAAGGCAATTAAAGGGAAAGTTACAGTGAAGAAGCTGGACCGGGCCTGGCTCGCAACTGGTCACCAGGCCCACGCAAAGATTTGGAAAAAACAGGAAGAGAAATCGGAAAGACAATAGCTATGTCTCGTACGAGCCTTGTCATCAAATGTACGTTCGAGCGACCAGGCTTGTACGAGACTTGAGAAAAACCAGAAGTATAGTGAAAAGGAAGCAATGAAATGAAATGAAATGAAAGGGCAGGAAAGACACACACACACACTTCTATCTTGTGGCAAGGGCGTAGTGGCGGTGCCATAGACGCCACAAGTTTATACATGGTATGAATGGTCACAAAAAGGGCCACATATTATATTACGTGTCTATGAAAAAGTCATTCACGTACCGCACTTGTCCTACCCACGAGTACTCACAAGACAGTTTATAGAAATCGTAAAAGTTTTGCATCATAATAAATTTCGTACATAGCCACTGCTTTCTTTTAAACAAAGTCTGATTCTTGTTTTTAATTTTATCTTAATGTCAGCCATTACAGTTTTTAACAATTTTCACGCGTGTGAAACACATCGTATGTTCTTCCGTGTTTTTCAAATGAAAACAACAAAGACAGAGATACAATCGTGCGTGGAAAAGCCGCTCGGCTGTATTGAGCCTAAATCGTTTAAAATAGTAAGCATCATTTCGTAACTGGTTCTGAGCTGGTTAACCGGGGTTTCAGCTACACTTGGGAACCGTTCTCTGGCGTTTATTGCGGGTTACTATAATCTGCAGAAACCTTTCCTGATTAACCCGGTTACGGTTTGGGTTAGGCAGAGTGTTACGATACCTGATTTCAATTGCAAATGTTCTTGAGACACTGATAATTAACTCCCATGCAATGGAAGTGAAAACCATGATAAGAACAGCCTGATAACGACTACGGTTTACGGCGAATCAAGTAATTGCACCCGGGTGGTTCCTCCCTCGAGTAAAATTGGAAAATCTAAGCATCCTATGTACTGTATACGAACGTTAATAGAAGCAAGCAATTATTCATATTTTAACTGTATTTTTTTTCAAAGTTTCATAAACGTTTCAATTGAGCTCCTCCAAAATCTGAGTATTAGAAATCGACACAAAGATATCGTAGTTGATTCTCTTTTTATATCAAAGGTAAACGTAATGCTATAAAAACTGCTTCAAATTCAATTAAACGAGAATCACCATTAATACATTTATGAGGGCTTTTGTCAAGGTTTAGCTTGAATTTTTAAGTGTTTGCAACACCAAAAACGGGCATTTAAAGAGAAAAAATATAGAACACGGGAATGATATTTGATCTACTTAATGGCAAGCAAAAAATCTGTGAAAAATCTTGCATGCTACAAATATGGTAATATATGTTGGAGAATTTTTTCGGACTTTACAATGCCAATTTTAGGTATAACAAATGAAAAATCTCCGAAATATTGGAAAAACAGGTTTCGTAGCGATATTGTAAGAGCGCCTCTTTCATATTCGCACGAAACAGCAATCTCTGCTTCAAAGTTTTATATGTTCTCTATGCAGTGAGTACATTACATAGGTTTCAATACTTCTACGCCCGGAAGAACAATATATAAATAGAAGGAACTATAAATCTTGTTAAATGAACCTATTTCATTTATTTATATCCAAAAGTAGGAGAAACTAGTCCACACAGCTAGTCCAAGATAAGCTTTTGTGACGTTCTCTTTTTTACAACGTCTTACATAGTCTTTTACGTTTGCTATCTTTCAGTAAAGGTTTAATCAACTGGCGATATAATCATTCATATATTTATGATCATACGAATACGTATTCTTGATAGTCTTTGGTGGCGCCCTATTGAGTGAATAAAACTCAAGCGGGTTACTGAACATTTTTTCTGAGCAGGTTAGCGGCGTGTACTTATGTCCATACATACCGAGCGCAAGGAAAATTGCATCTTCAGCCGTTTCTATTACAAAATTTCATTGCTTCTAACTTAAGAAATAAGTTCCAATCGATGTTTCTGTATGTAATTTTTCTTCATTATCTTAATTTGTAGATTCCACTTGTCATGTATTTCTAACATATTTTAAAACAGTCTATATATTGATACGAAGTAATATAAATACTAAATGAGAAATAAAAAGCTAAAAACAAGACGCCTTTCTAACTATGTATATTCCAAATATTTACATTTAGTTTATAAATAACAACGTTTACTATTTTCTAACAATTGAAGTAAGCTACATGAATTTTTGTAGTGCTTCTTATTACTCTATGGCTAAAATAATGTATTCGTGTGGAAGATTAAACATTAAAGGTTAAATATAGTAATGCATCGTAAATTTAGACGAGTTAGCTTAAAATCGTGGAAAAAATTAATATTTTTAGAAAATTAGTGCATTGTGATAGACCCTACAGACGTTAGGTTTATTGCTTTGCTGATTAAGCGAACACAAATTTTTTTCCTTATTTCGTTCCTTCAATTCTATATTATTATAAGTGTACCACTCATCGTATTGTCAGGGTGGTTTAAGCATAGTATTGAAAACATGAGACAGGTAACACATCGTGTTTTCATCATCTACGTCATAAATATTTTATGTATTTTAAAAACGGTGTGAATCGTCCGAGCATGGGGCGGCGCGAACGATATCGTCCAGTCCGGGCGATACCAATGGTAAACAAAACACCATAATTTCAAAAGCTGCAAAAAGATGAACAAAAATCTAACGGGAATTAGTTCAGTAAACTTTCACGTTTATCCTACAAGAAGAATGGGCGATAGATCATGATGAATCGGCAACTATTTTCATAGTAAAAGGAAAAAAGTGTATAGCTCTAGTATTGTTATTTACCATAGTTGTAAAAAGTGAAAATCAAACATAGACCCTGTTAATTAAAATTATGCATTAAATTTTTTAATTATAGCTCGATAAGTAATCAGACAGCTACTGTGAAGTATGGTTAAAGAAATTTGGATTTAAAAATCATTCATTTTGTAGTATCATATTTTTAAGAAGATTGAATATTGAACAATAATTTCAGCGGGAAATCATGTTCTGGTGTTCATAAATAAGATACACTGCACAGAGTTCGAGAATACGGAAAAATTTGTTTGGGTTTTGTCCAGGTTTTCGGGTAAACTTGCCACTGTGCGTAGGTTATCCAAAACGTCGACTATCCAATTTTCGGTTATTTAAATATGGGATGATTCACCTACATATGTTCGTATTTAAACAGCGAATCTAACAAATTTTGTATTTTGAGGCACGTACTCTATCTGCTCCTGAAAAGATATTACTGATAGAATTTATTGCGGCGTCGGTTACCTGCTGATGATAACAATGTAGGATTTTTATAGTTTTATGAACAAAACTTGATTTAAAAGATTGCATTTATATGTTTCACCATGCATGGGAAAAATTAACATTTATTACACTTAATGTGAAAATGAAAATACGATGGGTTGTAGTACTAGCTCATGTAATATCCCAACACATAGCGAATCTGAAAATATATATATTAGTATTGCATTGCAATGGGCAAAACATAAAAAACATAAATCAGACATTATATAGAATAGGCATAGAATAGGCAGTATCTAAAAATATTTATTCATATCGTCTTCTCTTATTAGATATATATTCTTTTATACAAAAGCCATCCGTATTTGAAAATTACTGAATTTCTAGTTGACATATGACATAATAAAGAATTCGATTTTTCCTGACCGATTATCCAAAAAACCGATTATCGGAACCAATTAATTCGGATAATCGATGTGACGTTCCACTGTATACCTATTTCCTACCCATTTCTTATTTTCATTTTGCGAGTTGGAGAAGAGATGGACTCTTTTTGTTTTTCTCTACAAAAGATTAAATCTTTTATCTTCAGTGTCATAAACTGATAACTTACTTTTACTTTCTCTGTCTAATTGTGAATACATGTTCATTTGCACAGTCTAATATGTCGCTTTCATCACAGTCGGTGGCGGAAAAAATTTCGTTCAAATTATTTAATCTTTCCAGTCGTTCACTTTAGCACCATAATTTTTAAGTAACTTTGTGAGTAAAAATATTTGTACAGATCACGGTACAAAATAGAATTCTGAGTTTCTGAACTTATTATGGCCAAGTAGAGTTTTTTAAATTTATTATTTTTGCAATTAATTCTTTCATTTCTACGTTTTCCTTCCTCGCTCTCGTAATTTCTTTCATTTTGGATAGCATTTGGCAGAGAATTGACGATTCGCTCTAATCAATACGTATACAATATGGGCTTAACCTTTTTCTTACCTCTTTTTGCTTTCTAATGTCAGAATTTGTTGCGTCTGGTTATCCATTGCAACTTTAGCGTTTGCATTGAATTTCTGTACTTTCTGTGAAGATTTTTTCTCGCGATTTGCCATTACTACTCACAGGCAGGTAAGTAGCTATCTAACTTTGCAACTGTAACACGTGTTCTTTTCTGATCCCTTGTTCCGTTTATTCAGTCTGTCTTAATGTAGTTTCACTTATTACTTTCATTATTATTTCTCTAACTGTGCCTTCTATTTTTTATATTTTTAATTCTTATTCCATTCCCTGTACACTATTGCAAGTTATTGCTCTACGACCTCTTTTAAGTACAGATTAACAAAATATTTATATGGATTTCATCGGGTGTTAACACAAGCCAATGTGATTATTTAAAAAATAATTATAAATGTTTAGACCTTTACTGGTTTTTGAACAAGAATAAAAAATAAAAATTATAACTTTTACGAATTCTAGTAGGAGAAAAAACTATTGTAGTGATTTATATCTAACTGTTGATCAAAATTGTTCCATTTTTTGCGTGCATCTAGCACTATTGGGCCACGGACTGCACTTACTAAAATTTATATTATTTAACATTTTATTATTTTTTAATTATTTTGAAATATATGCTGGAGGCATTTCCATTCAATACGTTTTACATATTGTTTTTGTAGCTACTTCAATCATTACCGGTACTTTTTAATGGACAGAAAACGTAACTTATAGTTTTCGTATGACACTTACTAACAATTTTTTTTAACTGGTGGTAATTTTCTACCGTAGTTCTCTGCTCTCTAAACTAAGTGAAATTTAGTGGTCGGCACACAAGCTTCGTGAATATGCAATATATATAAATATATATATATATATATAATGTGTCTTATATCAGAAGTTGGGATTGTTGGAATAATTCAACCAAATTTGTTTCTCGGTAAATAAGAGAAACGACAATTAAGGTCAATTATTCGTCTCTCTCTCTCACAACTCTGCTTTAACAACTATTTGGGTTATAACTATTAATTAGTTAATTTTATGTAATCTTTTCTTATCTTAGCACATGTACTCTTACAATTTTTCGATCTATCTTTTTCTTATAATTCTCTACGTGGCTGTTGATTAATTTATTACTCGGCGAGACATCTAGCAGGTCGTCATCGCAGCGTGCGCAGAATATACTAAGCGCGCTAATTTTAAAGAGAGTATATTCTCTACATATATATATATATATATATATCTTGTTCTTCCTTGATTTTCCAATTAAGGGAAAATGCACATTTAACTTCACCAGTGATTAGAACTATATTTCTCTAGGTATAACAACTGACATGCCGTCCATGATATTTTTCTAAAGTTAGTGACTGCCTTTTTTAAGTAATTATGGTATTTTATTAACATTTGTTAATTGTATATAGGAATATGCGAGAAATATTAATTATATGTTTTATTAATTATTTGTTTTAAAATGCACATCTCAATGCACATGTCATTAACTTAAAAGTATAATCCAGTATCACCGGTATCGAAAGATACTGGGAGGAACGTATTCTGTATTTAAAATTATTTCATTAAATGTTTAAAGTGTTGCTAATGTTACGAGCTTGGCGGAGTTTTGGGTAGGAATACGGTGTGAATTTGTTAGTTTGGATCGCGACCGAACCTGACGCGAAGACAAGGAGTCGCTAGGATTATTGACGACGAGGAAGAACCCGATGAGAAGTCAGGGAGCCTCTAGGAGTGTGGTTTAAGCGCGGACGAATCCAATGCGAAATCGAGGAACCGCAGGAGGTTGAAACGTCGTGGACGAACCCGATGCGAAATCTGGGAGCCACTAGGAGTGCGAAGGCGCAGACGAACCCGATGCGAAATCAGGGAGCTGCTAGGAAGTTGGTACAACGTTGCAGACGAAACCGATGCGAAATAGGGGAGCTGCTAGGAGGATGGTAAATTTACAGACGAACTCGATACGAAATCGGGGAGCTGTAGGTTGCGGACGAACCTGATGCAAAATCAGGGAGCCGCTAGGATGGGCGAGTTGCGTGGACGAACCCGATGCGAAATCGGGGAGCCACTAAGGTTGGAATGAGCTTTAAATTGGATATGGAGTGTTGCGAACGAACTTGATGCGAAATCAGGGAGTCGCAAGGATTGTTAGTAAAGGCCTCGTAACTAGTAATTATTTAGTATATCGATATAGCTCGAGCGGTAAATCTGTATCGTGTGGGATCGTTACTTGGATTTGGATTATGATATTGAAGGTTGGGTTTAATTAACGACTCTCGAGTCTATCACGGGCAATGAACAATATATTACTGAACAGTGTTATACAATTGTCAATGACGCGGAAGTAGAGTGTTGAGAAGTTAAAGTATATTACCTACTTGATGCACGGTTTTGACGCACTGGCAATGCGGGGGTTTGATTCAGAAACGAGGGTAGAGGTTGCCGTAATAGGATTTATACCGACTCGCCGATCGTATATGGTTTAATGTTGGTCCGAAAGGGAACTTGCGCCCGATCTTGCTGCAACAGACGATTCTCGAACATATGCGAAGCAGAGTAAGGTCTTGACTTCTTGCTCGCTAGTGCCCACAAGGCTTAGATTTCGGAGGTTTATATACACCAAACTCGAGCGAGGAATTCTTGAAGATTTCCATATAAGGAAATGTATAAAGGGGTTAGACGCTGAGTCAGTTCCGCTTCCAGCAATCCGGGGGGTAAGTACCCTCGTATCGGGGGAGATAACTCTAAAGACTGCATCCTCTCATTTTCCTTTCTAGACGAGAGCTGGCAGAAATTCCAGTGTACGAAATAATATTTTAAAATATTATTCACACGTAACACATATTACTGAAGTACTAGAAACAAATGCAACTGAAATGATACAACTACACTGTCTTTACTTGTATAATATAAATAAGAAGAAATATGTATTTGCATTTAAATGGACAACACCTTCAACATTTAATGAAATAGTTTTTAATACAGCATACGTTTTCCTAGTATCGTTCAATACTGACCAATAACTTCATCATGTAAATTATTCTTCGTTATAAATTTTTAAGCATGTAGAATAGAAAAGAAATTTCATCAAATTATTACTAAGCTTGATGACATCTATCTAAATAAAAAAAAAATATATGATTCCATTTAGAAAAAATAAATGTAACACACCCTTAAGGGGGTAGACTGACGGTAAAACAGAGTGTCGAGGTTACCGACAAATCGTCTCAAGGCAGCAGCGTTGCCATGAATCAACGGCGGCGTTGCCGCGTTGCCGCCGTGACAATTCATCGCAATGATTGCACGAGAGCGGTTTATGGTTCGACTATGAAATCCACACGAAATGGTTTGGTTGAAAGATCTCGCCCCATACAAGTTAAATTTTTTTCTCTAAGTTTTTTTATAAATTCTTGACTACATGATAATATTGTTTCCTTCTGCAGTTTTACTATTCATTCACCTTGTTAATTAAATAATTATTTAGATTCTTCGACAGCTAATAAATAAATAAACTTTAATTCAATAGTACTTATCAGTAATAAATGGAGTTGACTTGAAGTAAAAGTACATTACATCATTCCATATATTTATTTGATCTAGGAAATGCGAAGTAATACCCATAAGTAGAAGAATTCGTGGCTACAGAAACGATTGTGGAAAATATGCTCCTAAATTATTTCTGTGTATACTTCAGAGTAATATATTTTTAAAAAATCTTTCACATGTTTTTAAATTATTGTTACTTATTTGCATATTGTATAGTTAAGGATTGAAAAAAATGTAAGAGAAAAAAGTTGCGCTTGTGCAAGGCACGAACTTATGACCAAAATATTTAGTACGTGTTTTACAGTTTGACACCGTAGTCACTCTGCCAATGTAATCATTGAAATCAATTTTCTAACTTCGAAATATAGTCATGTAAAATAGCTTCAGATACACGATAAGGAAAGTCATCGAACTCAAAAATTCTGAAACTCGATGCACAAGTAAGTACTGTAGGACCCAGTAATACTAATCTATCTTTCGTCGGTGTTAATTTTCATTTTTAGAGGGTGAAATCAATCCCCAAAGTTTTAGCATTTCTTAGTTTTCTCAGTATAACTTTATAATGGTAAGAGATAGGACAAAACTTCAAAAGAATAAATTATTCAGTTTTCTTATAATATACAACCCTGCGGCAATAAAAGTTATACCTATTGTCCAATTTGTTTTAAAGAAACAAATTATTTGTATTTGTGCATAACGGTAACTTATAGAAATGATTATTATATACTAAAAAGTTTGTATTTTGAGCGATTTAACGAAATATAAAATAAAATAATTTTTTTGTTTGCGTCTTTGTTAAAAACAATTAATTACCGTTATACGCATCTTGATATGTTTTTGGTCGATTCTTCATTCTACTTGCATTTTTCACGCCAAAATATGTATTTTCTAATATACTTCATGGTCGAATATATATTCTATACTTAAAAATTTATATAAACAATTGTATTACACGTGTACATGAAATACATTGCAAAAAAGCCTATTCTTGAGTGATTATCGCGATCACCCTCTCCCATATATCAAATATTGCTTTATTTCTTACATATTTCTTTAGCTAGTTAATGCAAACATTTTCTGAACATACATATACATGTTCAGTATGGGTGAAGAGCTTTCTGCCCGTTTGAGAGGGAGATCCTGATCGTGATGGTTCCGAATAAATGCCCGAGAACGGGCGTTGCAAAAAGTTCCATATACACGTGCAATAAATTTTTTTAAATAAATCTTTCAAAATGAAATATATACTAGACCTTCAAATATGATAGAACACACTTACTTTCTGCTGAAAAATACAAACACAGTGATGAGTCGAACAAAAACGTAGGCATATACGAATAACGGTAATTAATTGTTTTTAACAACGACGTAAACAAAAAAATGATTTTATTTTATACTCCTTTAGATCGGTCAAAATGAATACGTTTTGTTATATAATATAACCATTTCTATCATTTACCGTTATGCAATAAAAAACGGAGAATTTGAGTATTTAAAACATTGCACTATGAGCATACCTTTTATCGCAGTGGGGTTGTAGAGCATAAAAAACTGAACCATATACCCCTTTCAAGTTTTGTCCTATCCGTTATCATTACAAAATTATACTCAAAAATATAAAAAAAAAACTAAAACTTTGGGGGTTGATTTCACTCCCTAAAAGTGAAAATTAACATTAACGAAACTAGCTTTGTGTTACTGGGGACCTACACTATTTATTTACCGAGTTTCAGAATTTTTGAGTTTGGTAACTTCCTTCGTGTAGCTGCAACTTTTTCTGTTTATGTATTTTCCTTCCGAATGTAGAAATATTAAAAATCACGTGCGCTACTCACTGCATAACGGGCATATAAAAATTTGAAGTAACGGTCCTTTTTTCGCGTTGAACACCTTGAAAAAGTTTGATTTTTTGAACCATGGTGCACTTTTTCAGAAAATCAAAAAAAAATTGGGGATAATAGTGTGTTATTATGATAAAAGTATAAAAGTAGTGCTCTTACAACTTTACTACGAAATATGCATTTTTCAAATTTTTATAAGACTTCATTTTTTACACCTAAGTTTTGCAGCAAAGAAAATTCGAAAACATTCGTCAACATATATTGTCATATATCACATTTCAAAATGTAAAAAAAATGATTGTACAACTACATTGTACTCTGTCTATAAGTGTGCGGGGGACGCGTTGCGTCTACAAGACAGCGCCGTTCGTTTCGTTTTTCTGTGCATAAACATATCGCGGTGCCGCTTGCCGTGCTCAAAACAAAACGAGGTGCGAGCTATTGCAGTAGCGAAAAGCGTGACGACACACGTATAGACAGGCTTCAATGTGTAGTAGTACAGCGAGCTGCTGCTACACTCGCGCCAACTCTCATTGGGTCTTTCCGATTAGGTGCCTCCTCGCGGAGAACATCCAAACTAAAGTTTACACGTTTTTGCTCTGTATCATCATCAATATGGCGAAATCACTCGAGAAAGCATGCTTTTGCGGGGTTCGCCTTTTCGTCCTTATATAAGAAGATTTTGCGTCGAACGATAGCTCATTTTATAGGGGATGCTTCAATGCAGTGCGCTCTGGCCCTCATTTCATTGAGAACATTCTCTTTGTATACGAAAATTGCTTAGATTCGGCGGCTGTCAAGCTGTAAATATTTGCTCCACATTTCCACGCTCATATTATTGAGCATCAACATAATCGGATCAAATGACGACCAGAGCGCACTGCATTGAAGCTTCCTCTTTCGAATGAAGCGTATTTCGACCCAAAATTCTCTTATATGAGGACGCAAAGTCGAACCCCGCAAACCCATATTTTTGGCTCATTTTGTCGGTAAAGTCAACTCTCTGACATGCCCGGCCGCCATTGGGGACTACCGCCTTAAGGCGGTAGTCCCAGGCATGGCAGAGAGTTGACTTTACCGACAAAATGGGCCATAAATATGGGTTTGCGCGAAACAATTTTTCGTCCTTATAATGGAGAATTTGGTGTCGAAATATGTCTCATTCGAAAGGGGAGGGTTCAGCGCGGTTCGGTCAGGTAGTCTTGTGATCACATTATGTTGATATGTAGTAATATAAGCGTTGTAATGCGGAGCAAAAATCGGCGGCTTTATAGTCGTCGTATTTAAGCATTTTTTTGGTACGGAGAGAATGATTTGCATGAAATGAATACCTGACCGACACGCGCTGAAGCTTTTTCTTTCGAATGAACTATCGTTCGAATCAAAAGCTTCTCATATAACGACGAAAAGTTGTTTCGCGTAAAGGCATGCTTTCTCGGATGACGTCGCCATATTGACGACAACACAGAGCAAAATACGTATCAAGTTTAGTTCAGCTGTTATGCACGAGGGGCGCCTAATCATCCAGACAAAATGACAGTTGGCTGTGAGTATAGGAGTAGCTCCATGTACCACTACATTCAACCTCGCCTGTACGTGCGTCGTCGACGCTTTCTGCCTACAACAGATTGTTGCGCGTTTGTTTTCCGCCCGGCAAGCGACACCGCGATATATTTATAGGAAAGCAAATCAAGCAGCGATGCCTTTTAGACGCAACATACTCTCCTATACAGCAGACTCTCGACTCTCCGGCCCCTGCGGGGCGAGATCTCGGCCGGATAAACAAATGGCCAGTTAATCTGGCAGCATGGTTTATAGATTGTTATGTTTATACCAAAAAATTAATATTTAGTATATTGATAATGTTTAATATTTATACACACGTATGAACATACGGTACATATATACAATCGCACCATCTCAATATAATATAATGCTGCGAAATATGTATGTACTATTTGTTTAATTTCATCTTTCACAAAAAACTTGGTAATCTTTTCTGTTTCTTTTATTTCGTTTCTTTCGTTAATGTGATGTCACGCCACTTTCTCAAAAATGATATGTCAGTTGCTGATGAATCTTCTTCCTGTTCAACATACTTCGTCGCACTTACAAGTGCAATCTTTCCTTTTGCTGACTCACTTTCTGATCTCTATCTATATTTTAAGAAGTGCGGAATAGTGTACTCAGAGATTTAGTATGAATGGAAAAAAAATTAATATGAGGTTGCGTATTTAAACAATTACAAATACATGTGACAATAATTACGCAAGAAAGTGAATAATTACAAAATATTTCATATCAACAAGAATGTGGTCGGATAAAACGGAGGCCGGTTTAAATGGGGCTGGATAATCGGGAGTCTATTGTAAATAGAAGTTGTAAATTCAGTTAACTGAAGCTATTTCACATATTTATATTTTAAAGTTGGAAAGATAATTTAAATGATTGGATTGGCAGCGTGACTACGTATTCAGACTGTAAACCCATACTTAACATTTTGGTCATAAGTTCGTTATTCATTTATTCGTAACTATACAATATGCCAATATGTGGCAATAATTTCAAAATATTTTAAAGAAATTTTAAGAATATTTTGCTCTGAAATGTACGCACAGATAATTTCGGAGTACGTTTTATGCGATTGTCTCTCTAGCCACGGATTCTTCTACTTACGAGTATTACTTAGTATTTTCTAGATCCTTTAAATGTACGAAATGACACCACGCACCTGTACTTCAATCCAACCATATTTATTAACGATAAGTAATATTGAAATAGATTTCTTTTATTTATTAGGTGTCAGTGAAGCTAAATGATTCTATAATTAACAAATCATATCAATAGTAAATCTATTGGTGGAAACTGATTTGTCATGCAGTTATGAATCAAAAGAAAAATGTGGTAAAAGAGAGATTAATTTGTGCGCGGAGCGAACTCACGACCAAAATAATTAGTATGGGATTTACAGTCAGGCCCCATAACCACGCTGCCAATCTATTCACTGAAATTGTTCTTCCTATTTCAAGATATACTGGTGGTAAATAGTGTTAGTTGACTGAATCTATTATTTTTGTTATCTATATGTTATTCTTCCTGATGTAGAACTATTAAAAATCACGTACGATACTCACTGCATGAAAAACAAAAATTTACAGTAAGAATTGCTTTTTCGCGGGAAATACCTCGACAAAATAGATTTTTAATTTTTTTAACTACATCGCACAATTCCAAAAAATCTGAAAGATATTGGGGACAAAAGTTATAATAATACGTTGTTATCGTAAAAATATAAAAGTAGTTCTCTTGCAACTTCACTACGAAATCTGCAGTTTTCAGATTTGTTTAGGGTATTTCATTTTGTACACCTAAACTCTGCAATAAGAAAATCCGGAGAAATTCTCTAACATATATCACTACATTTCTAATATTTCAGATTTTTCTCAGAATTTTTGCTTGCCATTAAGTAGGACAAATATGGCAAAAACTGATATTTCATTTCTTCCCAATACTATCCCCTAGATCGAGATAGAGGGTTGAAACTTGGTGTGAAAGTTTTTCTTTGGCTAAGTTATCAAATGGTACATCAAAAGTCTAACTTGGTTCAAGGGCTCTTTTGACCCCTTTATCCGACTGTACCTCTTAACTTGCGCGGGGCGCGAACTTGCGACAAAAATATTTCGTACGGATTTCATAGTCGGACCACCAACCGGTCTCATGCTATCGTTACGATGAATTGTCTCAGCGGCAATGCGGCAACGCTGTCTCCGATTCTTGGCAACGTTGCTGCCTTGAGACGATTTCACCCCTTGCCCCGCTGTCGCACAATAACCAGCTATGAATTACTTTACGCAATCGTGAAAAAAATCGAAAGTGGCTCCGCCTCAGGCAGCTACATGCTTGTAGGTAATGATCTTTCTATAACGAAATCTACCATGCCTACGAAATGTGTGACGTCACGTGTTGGACTACCCCCTTAAGGCGGTAGTCCCCAATGGCGGCCAGGCATGTCAGAGAGTTGACTTTACCGGCAAAATGAGCCAAATATATTGGTTTGCGGGGTTCGACTTTTCGTCCTCATATAAGAGAATTTTGGGTCGAGATACGGCTCATTCGAAAGAGGAAGCTTCAATGCAGTGCGCTCTGGTCGTCATTTGATCCGATTATGTTGATGCTCAATAATATGAGCGTGGGAATGTGGAGCAAAAATTTACAGCTAGTCAGTCGCCGAATCTAAGCAGTTTTCGTATACAAAGAGAATGTTCTCAATGAAATGAGGACCAGAGCGCACTGCATTGAAGCATCCCCTATAAAATGAGCTATCGTTCGACGCAGAATCTTCTCATATAAGAACGAAAAGTCGAACCCCGCAAAAGCCTGCTTTCCCTTGTGATTTCGCCATATTGATGATGATACAGAGCAAAAACGTGTAAACTTTAGTTCAGCTGTTCTCCGCGAGGCGGCGCCTAATCGGAAAGACCCAATGAGAGTTGGCGCGAGTGTAGCAGCAGCTCGCTGTACTACTACACATTGAAGCCTGTCTATACGTGTGTCGTCACGCTTTTCGCCCCTGCAATAGCTCGCACCTCGTTTTGTTTTGAGCCCAGCAAGCGGCACCGCGATATGTTTATGCACAGAAAAGCGAAGCGAACGGCGCTGTCTTGTAGACGCAACGCGTCACCCGCACACTTATAGACAGAGTACAATGTAGTTGTCCAATCATTTTTTTACATTTTGAAAAGTGATATATGGTAATATATATTGAAGAATATTTTCGAATTTTTTTGCTGCAAAACTTTGGTGTAAAAAATGAAAAATCCTATAAAAATCTGGAAAATGCATATTTCGTAATGAAGTTGTAAGAGCACTATTTTCATACTTTTATCGTAATAACACACTATTATCGCCAATTTTTTTTTGATTTTCTGAATAAGTGCACCGTGGTTCAAAGAATCAAAAACCAACTTTTTCAAGGTGTTTAACGCGAAAAAAAGACCGTTACTTCAAATTTTTATATGCCCGTTATGCAGTGAGTAGCGCACGTGATTTTTAATATTTCGACATTCGGAAGGAAAATACATAAACAGAAAAAGTTGTAGATACACGAAGGAAGTTATCAAACTCACAAATTCTGAAACTCGGTAAACAAGTAGGATCGGTCCCCAGTAACACAAAGCTATTTTTCGTTGGTGCTAATTTTCACTTTTAGGGGGTGAAATCAACCCCCAAAGTTTTAGTTCTTTTTTTATATTTTTGAGTATAATTTTGTAATGATAACGGATAGGACAAAACATGAAAGGGGTATATGGTTCAGTTCTTTATGTTCTACAACCCCACTGCGATAAAAGGTATGCTCATAGTGCAATTTGTTTTAAATACACAAATTCGCCGTTTTGTATTGCATAACGGTAAATTATAGAAATGGTTATATTATATAACAAAAGGTATTCATTTTGGACGATCTAAAGGAGTATAAAATAAAATCATTTTTTTGTTTACGTCGTTGTTAAAAACAATTAATTACCGTTATTCGTATATGCCTACGTTTTTGTTCGACTCATCACTGTGTTTGTATTTTTCAGCATAAAGTAAGTGTGTTCTATCATATTTGAAGGTCTAGTATATATTTCATTTTGAAAGCTTTTTTTAAAAAAATTTATTGCACGTGTATATGGAACTTTTTGCAACGCCTGTTCTCGGGTGATTATTCGGAACCATCACGATCAGGATCTCCCGCTCAAACGGGCAGAAAGCTCCTCACCCATACTGAACCTGTATATGTATGTTCAGAAAATGTTTGCATTAACTAGCTAAAGAAATATGGAAGAAATAAAGCAATATTTGATATGTGGGAGAGGGTGATCGCGATAATCACTCGAGAATAGGCGTTTTTGCAATATATTTCATGTACACGTGTAATACAATTTTTTATATAAATTTTTAAGTATAGAATATATATTCGACCATGAAGTATAATAGAAAATACATATTTTGGCGTGAAAAATGCAAATAGAATGAAGAATCGACCAAAAACATATCAAAATGCGTATAACGGTAATTAATTGTTTTTAACAAAGACGCAAACAAAAAAATTATTTTATTTTATATTTCGTTAAATCGCTCAAAATAGAAAATTTATAGTATATAATAATCATTTCTATAATTTACCGTTATGCACAAATACAAATAATTTGTTTCTTTAAAAAAAATTGGACAATAGGGATAACTTTTATTGCCGCAGGGTTGTAGATTATAAGAAAACTGAATAATTTATTGTTTTGATGTTTTGTCCTATCTCTTACCATTATAAAGTTATACTGAGAAAACTATGAAATGCTAAAACTGTGGAGATTGATTTCACCCTCTAAAAATGAAAATTAACACCGACGAAAGATAGATTGGTATTACTGGGTCCTACAGTACTTACTTATGCATCGAGATTCAGAATTTTTGAGTTCGATGACTTTCCTTACCGTTTATCTGAAGCTATTTTACATGACTATATTTCGAAGTTAGAAAGTTGATTTCAATGATTACATTGGCAGAGTGACTATGGTGTCAAACTGTAAAACACGTACTAAATATTTTGGTCATAAGTTCGTGCCTTGCACAAGCGCAACTTTTTTCTCTTACATTTTTGTCAATCCTTAACTATACAATATGCAAATAAGTAACAATAATTTAAAAACATGTGAAAGATATTTTAAAAATATATTACTCTGAAGTATACACAGAAATAATTTAGGAGCATATTTTCCACAATCGTTTCTGTAACCACGAATTCTTCTACTTATGGGTATAACTTCGCATTTCTTAGATCAAATAAATATATGGAATGATGCAATGTACTTTTACTTCAAGACAACTCCATTTATTACTGATAAGTACTATTGAATTAAAGTTTATTTATTTATTAGGTGTCGAAGAATCTAAATAATTCTATAATTAACAAGTAAATGAATAGTAAAACTGCAGAAGGAAACAATATTATCATGTAGTCAAGAATTTATAAAAAAACTTAGAGAAAAAAATTTAACTTGTATGGGGCGAGAACTTGCAACCAAACCATTTCGTGTGGATTTCACAGTCGACCCATAAACCGCTCTCGTGCAATTATTGCGATGAATTGTCACGGCGGCAACGCGGCAACACCGCCGTTGATTCATGGCAACGCTGCTGCCTTGAGACGATTTCCCCCCTTGCCCCGCTATTACACAATAAACAGCTGCGTATTACTTTACGCATTCGTGAAGGAAAACAGTAGTGGCTCCGCCTCGTATTCGTCAGGCAGCCACATGCTTGTAGGTAATGATTAAGGCGGTAGTCCCCTCGCTTGACGTCACAGATTTCGTAGGCATGGTAGATTTCGTTACAGTAAGATCATTTCCTACAAGCATGTCGCTGCCTGACGAATACGAGGCAGAGCCACTATCGTTTTCCTTCACGAAAGCGTAGAGTAATTCACAGCTGTTTATTGTGCGTCATCGGGGCAAGGGGAGAAATCGTCAAGAGCCAGCAGCGTTGCCAAAAATCATAGACAGGGTTGCCGCATTGCCGCCGTGACAATTCAACGCAACGATAGCATGAGAATGCTTGGTGGTCCGACAATGAAATCCGTATGAAATATTTTGGTCTCCAGTTCGCGCCCCGCACAAGTTAAAAGGTACAGCCGGATAAGGAGGTCAAAACTGCCCTTGAACCAAATTAGACTTTTGATGTACCATTTGCTAACTTGGCCAAAGAAAAGCTTTCACACCAAGTTTCAACCCTCTATTTCGGTCTGGGGGGTAGTAATGGGGATGAAATGAAATATCAGTTTTTGCCATATTTGTCCCATTTAATGGCAAGCAAAAATTCTGAAAAAAATCTGACATATTAGAAATATGGTGATATATGTTAGAGAATTGTTCTGGATTTTTTAATTGCAAAGTTTAGGTGTACAAAATGGAGAACCCGAAAAGAATCTGAAAAATGCAGATTTCGTAGTGAAGTTGCAAGAGCACTAATTTTATATTTTTACGATAACAACGTATTATTATAACTATTGTCCCCAATGTCTTTCAGATTTTTTGGAATTGTGCATTATAGTTAAAAAAATTAAAAATCAATTTTGTCGAGATATTTTGCGCGAAAATGCATTCCTTACTTTAAATTCTTATGTTTTTCATGCAGTGAATAGCATACGTGATTCTTAATAGTTCTACATCTGGAAGAATAATATATAGATAACAAAAATAATAGATTCAGTCAACTGACACTATTTCCCTACAGTATATCTTAAAATAGAAAAAACGATTTCATTGCATACAGTGGCAGAGTGGTTTTGGGTTCTGCATGTGAATCTTATATTGGTTATTTTGGACGTGAGTTCGCGCCGCGTACAAATTAATCTTTCTTCCCTATATCTTTTTTTTTAATTCATAACTACATGACAATTCAGGTTGCTTCCATAAATTTACTATTGATATGATTTGTAAATATAGAGTCATTTAGCTTCTCTGACACCTAATAAATAAAAGAAATCTATTTCAATAGTACTTATCGTTAATAAATATGGTTGGATTGAAGTACAGGTGTGTGGTGTCATTTCATACATTTATTTGATCTAGCAAATACTAAGTAATACTCGTAAGTAGAAGAATCCGTGGCTAGAGAGATAATCAAGTAAAATGTGCTGCGAAATTATTTCTGCGTACACTTCATAGTAAAATATTCTTAAAATTACTTTAACATGTTTTGCAATTACTGCCACTTATTGGCATATTGTATATTTACGAATAAATGAGTAACGAAGTTATAACGAAAATGTTAAGTATGGGTTTACAGTCTGAACTCGTAGTCATTCTGTCAATCCAATCATTAAAATTATCTTTCCAACTTCAAAATATAAATATATGAAATAGTTTCAGTTAACTGAATTTACAACTTCTATTTACAATAGACTCCCGATTATCCAGCCCCATTTGAACCGGCCTCCGTTTTATCCGGCCACATTTTTGTTGATATGAAATATTCTGTAATTATTCACTTTCTTGCGCAATTATTGTCACATGTATTTGTAATTGTTTAATTACGCAACCTCATATTAATTTTTTTTCCATTCGTACTAAATCTCTAAGTACAGTATTCCACACTTCTTAGAATATAGATAGAGATGAGAAAGTGAGTCACGCAAAAGGAAAGATTGCACTTGTAAGTGCGACGAAGTATGGTGAACAGGAAGAAGATCCATCACCAACTGACATATCATTTTTGAGAAAGTGGCGTGACATCACATTAACGAACAAAACGAAATAAAAGAAACAGAAAAGATTACCAATTTTTTTGTGAAAGATGACATTAAACAAATACTACATACATATTATCTAGCATTATATTATATTGGGATGGTGTGATTGTATATATGTACCGTGTGTACATACGTGTGTAGAAATATTAAACATTATAAATATATTAAATATTAATCTTTTGGTATAAACATAACAATGTGTAAAACATCCTGCCAGATTAATTGGCCATTTATTTATCCGGCCGAGATCTGGCCGGATAATCGAGAGTCGGCTCTATATATTGTTCTTCCTGAAGAGTTACGTGGTTCTGCGGGTTCAGATACTAATAATCAGAGGTGACGGGGTTGTTATACTTTATTTATTCTTGTTCGAGATGTTTCGTAGACGACGATTTGCTCGTGACTGACCAGGGTCCCCAAACTACCGTATTTCGCTCAGAACCAAATATAGCCCCCCCCCCCCCCCCCCCGTCTTCTTGGAGCGCTAGCGGCGCCACTAAACATTCACATAACGTCGGTGAAATATGCACACAAGAACATGGTCCTATATATGTGCTGTATAGTATTTATACTTACAAGTAAAAATTATTTTATAATAAAAATATGTTGTGGGAAAAAGAAAAACACTATTAACAAATTAATTAAATATATTGGAATAATATTTTACAGTTTCAATTCAAAATAAATATTTGTGTAACATATATTAAATATTATATACATATATAAAATACACCAAGTTTATGAAATAATATTTATAGTTAATAAACTTACATAAATAAAATACATAATTTTATGGCCTGGTCCATTATAGTTATTATTGTTTTAAGCTTTGGAGTATAAACCGTACCCAACAGGAGATAATTCTGAATGTTTCGCCAGCATTCCAGGTAGCTTTATCAGGGGTCTCAAGATGTACTGTATCTGAAAATATCTCTTACTGAACATTGCTTACACCTCACACCGTCAAACAATATTAACTTCAATTTCCTAAAAGACTCTTGAGTACTTCTGTGGCCTTTCCAGGCTGCAGCATGGTAATCTCTCCTTTGGACAGCACCTTCTGTAATTGTAAAAAATCATTGGTAAAAATGTCTTTTAAATGATTCAATATACTACTGAATAATAATAGTCAGCAGTCTGTAAAGCCATACCTGCACTCTGCAATGGTTTTTCATCTTGCAACAAATAAAACATGAACATGTACAATTCTTTTTAATTCTTGGTCTTTTTATTAAAATAATGAGTATTACTTACTTCGTTCTCATCTCTTCCTCTTGTTGTTGCACCTTTTCGCAAGAAAACGCCAAGATAACACGCCAAGATTAAATTCAATTAAATTCCAATGCACGCTTCCCCAAACCAAGTTCAATAAAATTTGCGAGTTGACGGGTGAATGGTGGGAACGTGACGTCACGATTTCTTACCTTATGTACAGTATCGGTGATACAATGTATACATGTAGAGGTGCGCCGCTAGCGCTCCAAGTGGCCGGGGGGGGGGGGGAGAATGAAAATCGGCTTCAAGTTCACAAGAATAGTGACTGACTAACTCGTCATTTCGGTCGCCCGTCTGTTTTTTGCTTTTGCCCAGATTGGTCACCTACATATTTCGGTGTTTGCCAATCAGGGCTCTTTTCTCTTTTTTCACCGCCTCTTCCTTGCGCCCTTAGCGCGTTTCATTAGGAAGGGCAAGGCGAATAGGTGGGGGTGTCTTGTCGCTTCGTAGATTTGGCAGCGCCGCGGAATTTCCATCAGTGACCGTTATTCTACCTCGCTTGGTCGCGGGCCTCTGGGCCTTGTACCGAGTCTCTTCTGAAAATCCCTGGTTTATGACGCCCGCATGTCGCTATTGAGGCAGTTCTTGAAAGAGCTACTTAGAGACATACGCATTGAAAGAAACTAAAAGGTTTCCTCAAAAATAGCTTTACCGGCGCGCGAGTTCATAAACCATGCTAGCCGTTTGCACGCCAAATGTTGCTTTTGTTTGTACGGCCAGCCGCTACATTCCGAATATAGAAATATTAAAAGTCACGTAACGCAATCACTGCATAAAGATCATATAAAAATGTAAAGTGATGATTGCTTTTTCGCGCGAATATTTCAAAAAGATTGGTTTTTGATTTTTATAACTGCGGTTCACTTTTCCAAAAAATCTGAAAAAATTGGGGATAATAGGTATAATAATATGTTGTTACCATAAAAATATAAAAATAGTACTTTTACAGCTTCGCAACGAAATCTGCATTTTTCATATTAGTGTAGAGTTTTCCATATGTTAAACCTAAATTTTGCGGTAAAAAATCCGAAAACATTCTCCAACATGTTACCATACATATTACTTTTCAAAGTGTAAAAAAAATGATGGTACGACTACATTGAATTCTGCCTAGGCGTGTGTCGTGGACGCGCTGCGTTGCGTTGCGTCTAAAAGGTATCGCTGCTTGTTTTGCTTTTCCGTAAGCAAATCGCGGTGCCGCTTGCCGGGAGCACAGCAAAACGTGCGGTAATCTTTTACAGGAGGAAAGCGTCGGCGACACACGTATAGATAGAGTTGAATGTAGTGGTCATCGAACTACTCCTCCAGTCCCAGCCAATTCTCATTTGGTCTTTATGATTAGGCGCCCCTCGTGCATAACAGCTGAACTAAACTTGATACGTATTTTGCTCTGTTTTATCGTCAATATGGCGAATTCATCCGAAAACGCATGCCTTTACGCGATACAACTTTTCGTCCTTATATGAGAAGCTTTTGAGTCGCACGATAGCTCATTCGAAGGGGGAGACTTCAACGCAACGTGGTCAGGTATTCATTTCATGAAGATCTTTCTCTCCGTATCAAAAAAATGCTTAGATTTGACGGCTGTCAAGCTGTCATTTTTTGCTCCGCCTTAGAACGGTCATATTACTACATATCAACATAATTTGACCACAAGACTACCTGACCACGTTGCGTTGATGCCTTCCCTTTCGAATGAGCCCTATTTCGAGCCAAAATTCTCTCATATGAGGATAAAAAGTTGTATCAGGCAAACCGATACTTTTGCCCCATTTTTTCGGTAAAGTCAACACTCTGCCATGCCTGGGACTACCCCCTTAACCTTTTTTTACGTGAGAAAATCTTCATAGACACCCAGGATCCTTATGGGGTGACCGTGGGTAGTGTCGGATTCTTACCAGCTAAAACCTCACGGTGGCATGTTCTTGCGCTATAGGAAGTACTATGCGTCCGCCACAAGAAGGCACAGCGTGTTTACATCCCTACTCGAGATACAGTCCATTGGCTCGCCTACTATGCCATGCGTTGCTCGTTATTGGCCAAAGACGATGACAAAAATCGACAACGGGCCACATTATGAGCCAATGAAATAGACTTCACAGGTCGGCGTAGTCACTGGCGTAGACATCCAATTAAAATCTTATTCATTAACGAATAGAATAATTTTCCTATTTTTTATATATTACCGCTGATTCGGAGTTAACAAAAAGTTGTTAACAATTAATATTCCAAAATTTATTTGTAGTTAAAAAATTAATTTATATATTGTTTTACTAAGAATAGGATGATTCCGTTTCAACTCATTTGGATATTTAGGCCAGTGAATATGCCGAGCTGTGAAGTCATCATTCTATTTCACTCGCTCATAATGTGGTCCGCTCTCTATCTTTGTCATCGTCGTTGGCCAATAACGGGCAACGCCTGGCATAGTAGGCGAGCCAGTGGACTGTACCTCGAGTAGGGATGTAAACACGCTGTACCTTCTTGTGGCGGACGCATAGTATATATCAGGAACTGTTTCGAACACGACCGGTACTGGCTGCGCATCTACTATTTTCTGGCTCTTCCTAGCGGTGCGCGGGTGGGGGGGGGGGGGAGGTCAGTCACAGACCTCCGGAAAACTGCCTCGGTACCGCGGCACTGAGGGGCCACGCCACAGCACCGCCCTCCTCAGATCGTGATCCTTTAGGTGAACCGGGCCCTCACCCAGATCACCCATAATCCGCTAACCGCAGCTGCTGGGGCGGGGACTACCTCCCACTATAGTCACACATCCTTAACCTTATGGAGGCGTAACCCTCAACTCATTTGGGGTTAAAAAAATAATTAGTCCCTCAATACCACTTAATTAATAAAAATATGTAGATACCTATAGTAGTTTCGCAAAAACATTACATTTGTCACACATTAAGTGACTCATCCGGTATATGTCCATTATTTATTAAATGCAACCGGTTATTTAATCGTAAATATCCTAGTGGTTTTGCCAACATATCTGTTAGTTGCTCTGCCAATCGAACATGTGCAATAAGAATTTGTTTATTCTCTTGTGCACCTCGTATAAAATAATACCATTACATCAAAATGCTTCATTCTGCGATGATATTTTGGATGATATACAAGTCTCTTTGTAACTTTACTATCACAATATATTTTTACAGGTATTGCTTCCTAAGAAAATTCCCGCACTAATTGATTTAACCGAAGAGTATTTTTGTTTTAGATTATTTTATTCTATCTGTTGTAGCAATATATTCTGCTTCCGTTGCTGATAATGCAACGAACTATTGTGTTGTAGATTTCCATGCTGCTAGCCCTTAGTTAATTGTAAATGTATGTAGGTATATCCATTGGTTAAACGTCTTGTGTATTGGTCTCTAGCATAATTAGAATCACAAAATCGTTGAAGTTTTGTGGACTTACCAATAGCATATGTAATTTTGTAGCCAATTGTCCCTTTGAAATAAAATTTCAAACCGATCAGATACCGATCGGTTAGTCGGTTTCTGTCAATCGGTCCGGTTCACACCGATCAAAATATTGTATATAAGCATGTCATGATATAAAGTTTCGATATAACATATTTAGTTATACACGCATGTACATACATACATACATATGTATACTTTATAAAGGCATGTAGAAAAATATATAAAGGAATTGATAGTAACTCTATGCGTATTAAAAACACAATCTTAAATTATAGACTTTTTTTAATAAATGAAAATAAAACAATTTCATAAATTATATACAAACGTAAACAAATCTTCATTTACCAAATACATAAATTCAACAATATAAACAGACATAATACATGAACATACCGTCGTATATTAAAGCCCAAAAATTGAATTAATTTTTAGATATTTGAAGCTTCCTTTTCTTATTTAACACAATTATTAAGTAATATGTCTGTGAAATAGTGCAGAATACTCTATATTATCGTTTTCATTAATAACTCCACATCCACAAAGTTCTATAATATCACGTGACATAGCATGATCTTACAAAATACTGTAATTTGCTAAACTTAATACATTCCTCTGAGACAAAAAAAGGTGTTTCGAACTCCTCTGAAAGTAATGCATTCACTAAACGAAACATGTAGTTATCTACTAATTGTAAGATACGAAGTTCGGATGGGGCTTTTAAATTGTCTCTAGATATATTATTAAAATAATTATCAGATACATTGTAGTCAATAGTTAATAGAAATGGCAGACACAATGAACAATCAATTATATATAATAAACTAGAATCATCTACTTCAACCGACAAATACGTAATCGGTTTCAAAAATTAATCTGTTGCTTCCTCAGTTTGTTCCATTTTTTCATGAATTATTGATTCAAGATGAAATGACATTACACCACAACAAGCGGGTTTAATCCTGGTATACTTTCTATTCTTAACATTTTTTAGATTCTAACATTTAAATCACAGACACATTATAACTCCCCCCTGACAATTGTCGATACATACTGAAACGATTTTCTAAGCTATCAGTTTGTACTTTACCTGGTAATATATCCTACACTTTCAATTGACATAAACTATATTCAATGAATTTAATCATAACTAGTGTAGACTGACATAAAGCAGAGAATGTGCCAGTAGGTAACACTTCATTTAAATGTTTCCATTTCTCTAATTGTTTTGTACCGCACACCGTGATTATGAACAAATCTCTCGGGTTATAAGGCCGATTACGCGACGAGACGATGTTGGAGGTACGCTGTACCGCACGTTAATAATGAGCAGTTGATTTCGTTGAACTTGACATATTAACAATATTTATAATATAGTATACTCTAAATAATATGTTGAAGGTGTGTGACCGATAAACGATTAGATTAATCGGTGATGAAATCTATGAAAATATATAGTTACTCGAGTGTTAGAGCTAAGATTGATCCGTTGGAAGATCGAATCAGATCTTAATTGAAGTTGATCGTTGTTTGTTGAAGGAATCTATGAATCCGCAATATCGATGGCCAGCTTGATGGGTCGAATCGATCCTTTAAAAATTTGTTAAAAATTCAGAAAGAAGATACGCGTGACTTGAAGTTTATACCATTCGTAAAACCAAAATTGGAGATGATTGGTGGAAACAATTTGGAAGATGGCGGATTTCCATAACTGCCTGATCAGAAATTGAACCAGTCCGCACGAGTGTAGGAGTATAATGGTGCGTGGGTACGCGTGAAGGGGGGGGGGGGGGAAGTGGCGGCGAAGACCGCCGACAAGGGGATGCGAGGGCCCGATGTGTGCAGGTAGGCTGGAGTCGAGGTGCATGATGCCTCTTTGTTCAGAAAAGTAAGGAAGTCACTTTACGACTATTTTGTGACACACATAAAACGGAACCTTAATTAAGTGCTTACAGTTCGTGTAGTCGATAGCATGTATTGTCCTTAGGTCTAAAAGGAATAAATATTGGAGAATATAGCAATAAGATAATTCACTATTGAGAATAGGATAATCCTCTTAGTTTTCCGAATGCAGATGTGCCTAATGAGGCGAAAAATTAGTCTTAAGGACGGAACACTAACCATTTTAAAAATTAATGTAAGAAAGTAAATCTTGTATACTCTATAGTGTAAAATGGCTTTCCGAAATTATTTCTCTTTATAATTCTTTCATACTTTGTTTTTGTGTTAACAATAAACTACGAACACCATTTTATTTTACAAATTACGTGAATGCCATTATGTTTAACGGTTTTAGAATTGTTTTCATACTCACGTTTTTAGCCCTATAAGTTGATTCGTGAAAAACATCAGATACTAGATTAATCTTTCGTTTTCCAAAACTGTTGGGATATTATTTTTTATAATTTAGTTCAGAACCAGCTTGTAGTACCGAATTTTTACGTTTGGCCTTAAACAAATTTTTAATGTCTATATATATTGTTTTTAACGTCGGTTCTTCTAAATCTTTAAATTTGGGAAAAACGAAATACTTATTATCATTTTTTAAACTAATTCAATTGTTTGTTATGCTTTAAAAAATATGAACGACATCATGAGTTCAACATTTTTTATTTATTGATTCCCCTAATTGTAATATTTATTGCATTCTTATTTAACAAGCAAAACGACTGTGATGAACCCCACGGCAATTACCCCAGAATCTCCAAAGAGAACACGATATTATTTCAAGAATTCTGACATATAGTTTTATTAATTTTTGTCTTTGACACAGCAAAAATTCGTGATATAACTTATGAAAATTTTGAACGAATTTGCAACGATCACATATCTAGTTCTCCGAACACTTGGTTAGGGATCTTGTATAAAATCTAAATAATAGGTCGTATTTGTGATCTGGTATAGTGAGATTAATGTGGGTTAATAGGGTGTATTGGGAATTCGATAATTTTACCTTTCCTAGTTGATTATAATATAATCCCATGTGGTCGCTTAGATGAAAAGTTTCGTAATAGGATTTGTTAATTTCGTGAGCATGATTAGGAATAGTGAAAATGTATGCTACTAGCGTTAACACTGTGGACAGAAGGTGCTGCTTTTTATTCGTCCTCATCTTCTGAAATAGAAGGTTTCAGTAGGTTAGTGTGATAAGTTATTGATTTTCTGTTTTTTAAAACTTGGACGGTGCTATTTGAATTGATTTTTATTATTTTATACGGACCTTTATAATTTGATGCGAGTTTTTTATTCAGTCCAGTAGTAGTTTGTTTGTTTAGGACGTAAACTAAGTTGCGAACTTTGTAGCTATGAGAAATGATTTTATTATCATAATAAGTTTTTGATTTAGTTTTAGCTTATATTAAGTTGTCTCTTGCTATCTTTTGTGTGTAATTTAGTTTCTGCTTTAAGTTAACTATACAATCGTCGTAAGAATAACTTAATCTCAGTTCCTGTGTTATTTTACTGGGTAGATATGCTTTATTCCCGAAGAGTATTTCATATGGAGTGAAGCCGGTTGATTTGAGTACGTGAGTGTTGTAGGCTAGCATTGCGAAAATTATAAACTCGTACCAATCCGTTTGTTCCGTCCCAAGACCGACGGAATTCAAAGGCCATTGACGACCATCGCCAACGCGGTTTATGGCACGGACGTGCGCAAATAGTTATTTTTAAGATTAAGGACTTTAGCCTACAATTAGCATGTTTTTAGTTTAGAATATGTCCTGGCGAGAGAAGGCGAATTATTACTCAGGGTCGATGAGTATTCAAGGGTCACTTCTTTCGCCTCTCAATAACCGTGTCCGTATCGTAAACCGGGAAATTCTGAAGGGTAGTTCGACATGTGTTTGTAACGGTAAAGATACCGAACAGTCAACTACCTGGAGGAATTTCCGCAGCGTTGCCAGAGTTGGCACCCCCACAATCTCCGCAACACCCCTCCCCAAGGAAGCGCGCTAAGGGCGCAAGGAGGTGTGTCGGAACTCTTAGGCAGGCTCGCTGATTGGTAATGTTAAAAATTAGACAAACCCAATCAGCGACCAACGCACCAAAACGGAGACTTCGTGATCGACACGACCGGTCGCGACAGTTCAGTTCTCCAAAACCTCTTCAATCAGACACAACACATTACAAACGCTTCAGTCACCAGCTCCGATATCGTTAGAAATACAATTTTTCTCAACCAAACATACGTGAGTGCCAATTCATCCACACCACCGAACTCGACTGGTATCAATTAAATTTGATCCAGCCAGCGTCCGAATTACCGTCGCGATCCGCGTAAACGGGATTTACAATCCCGCGAAATTGTAAGAACAATTGCGGTGCTACGACGCTACACCGTTTGTTTGTCATTAATGTAATGCTTTAATGATTTTGTATGGGTACGGCACACGAAAACTTAGTAAGATCGTCCTGCATAGTCAATATATAACGATTGTTATTTATGGCCTGAGGTAGAGGTCCGACAATGTCGATGGCAAGTCTTTCGAACGGTTTGCTGGAGGTGGTTGTAATTTCCATCTGGGCTTTTGAGGGTCGAAAGTTAGTTTTGTTGACCTGACAGGCTGGGTATTTCTTTATATAATTCTTTGTATCCTTTTTCATGGCATTCCATTTATAATATTCTTTAATTCTCCTATACGTCCTAAGAAAACCGGAATGTCTAATTTAGAGTCGTGATTTTCTTGTAGGATTTTTGTGATTTCGTCCCGCGACTTGGGAGTGATTCGTCCGATATTTAAAATAATAGGTGCGATATGTGTATCTTTGAAGATATAGTATAGAATTTCTCCGAACATGTCCTTTTTTATATTTTTATTGTTAATAGTGACATCGTGGATGTAAAGGTTCCCTGCATAATTGGTTCCTTGTAAATGGTTAGATAGGGTTTGCAATGAATGAAACACTTCCCTATATTCTAATTTATCGAAGTAAAACGGCTTATAAATGCAGAGATGTGTTACCTGAGAATCTTTAACGAGTTTAATGAGCGAGTGCAATTCATCGGGTTCTTTGATCTTGGACATGTCGTACATGTTTCTTAGTGTTTCCGGGAACAAATTATTTTCATCTAAATCCTTTGAATAGACAATGCGTTTCGAAAGTATTTAAATTTATCACAAGGAATAGATTTGATTTTTGGAATATCGAGGTTTTTATAATAAAACTCGATGAAGTTTTGGAAAGAATTTGCGTTTTGGACTATGTTTATTGATGGGTAACGGGAGAGTGCATCCGCGTTTGAGTTGAGTTTCCCTGACTTGTACACTATTTTATAATTGTACTCTTCTAGCTTCAGTCGCCAGCGTACTAGCCGACTTCCCGGGTCTTTGCAATTAAACAACCACGTCAAAGGTTTATGATCTGTTATGATGGTAAACTGCCTGCCGTACAAGTAAGGCCTAAAATGTCTAACGCTCCACACGATAGCGAGTAGCTCCTTTTCTGTAGTGCTATAATTTTGTTCGCTTTTACGTAAGGTACGAGAAGCATACGCGACGGGGAGGTCCTTCCCGGTTATACCTTGGCTTAAAACAGAACCTATCGCGTAATTAGAAGCGTCAGTAGTAAGAAGAAATTCTTTGTTGAAATCCGGGTATTGGAGGACCGGTTGCGTGGTTAGTATTCGTCGGAATTCGTCGAAAGATTTGGAGTGTTCGGAGGTCCATACGAAAGGAGTGTCCTTTTGCAATAAAACCGTTAGTGTTTTAGCTATTTTCGCGAAGTCTTTTATAAATTTTCTGTAGTACCCAATAAGGCCTAAGACAACCTTGACGTCCTTCTGATTTTTCGGGACGGGAAATTTAGCAATGGCATTAACCTTATCTGGGTTCGGTCGCATGCCTTTATCTGATACAATGTGACCTAGATATGCCACTTCCTGACGCATGAACTCACATTTATCGGGTTGTAATTTAAGATTGTTTTCTCTGAGGCGATCAAAAATTGCTCTTAATTTCATTGAATGTTCTTGAACTGAGGATGTGCAGATGACGAAATCGTGTTCATCAACGTTTGGAAGGTCGCTGGCACGTTTTTAAGCCCAAATGGCATTCTTATAAATTCATAATGACCCGACGGTGTCGAAAAAGCTGTCTTCCGTTTGTCAGAATCTCGCATGGGAACTTGGTGGAACCCGGAAGCTAAATCTATGGTTGTAAAGTATTTCGAATAATCTACCCGATCCAGGATATCGTCGATGTTAGGCAGTGGGAACGCGTCACCGATCGTTACTTCGTTTAGCCGCCTATAATCGATTACGATTCTCCACTTTCGTTCGCTCGACAAATCTGATTTCTTGGGTACAACCCACAGAGGGGCTCACCATGAGAATACGGAGGGTCGTATTATTCCCTGTTTAAGCATTTTGTCGATTTGTTTATTTACTTCGACCTTGTGGATTTCTGGGTATCTATAGGATTTTGTGTAAACGGGAGTCGGATCGGTTACGTTGATTTCGTGTTCGATAGCACTCGTTGCAGTTAAGATATCATCCGGTAAATGGAATATATCGTTATACTCTGTACAAATATCTAAGACTAACGCTTTTTCGTCTAAATTCAAATGATCTAACCTTACATTTTCCTTTAAGAGCTCATTGCGATTCGATCGAAAGGTATTTGAGTTATTTAACGGTGTAAGGGTAGACTCTCGCGGGAGCTGTTCTAAGCACACAGAAATTGCTTCTATTTCTTGGTCTATTATTCGCGTATTTAAAATCGTTGCAAAGGCTTTGTTATTTTCTTTTACTTTAGTTATTGCTTTTGATAGGTAGACACCCTTTGGCAATTCCAATTTCGGAATAATACCTTCCTGAATTTCGGGGTTTTTTATTTCGATTTCGATAAGAGTCTCGGTTCACGCTTTGAGTTTAATTAGGTTCGTTGTAGGATTTTCGGATTTTTGAGGACTTAGTTGAATTGCGATTGGCAATGATTTAAGCGTTAGTGTGTGAGATTGGTAGTCGATAGTTGCAGATTCTTGCTGCAGAAAATCTTTTCCTAATAAGCCGTCAAATGGGACGTTTGTTGCTTGGTTTAGGATGTAGAATTTGATATCGATGGTGCATTCTCGAAATTGTATAGGAATTAGACAACTGCATACTGTCTCTACGGAAATACTCGGACTAAGACTGTGCAATATTAATTTATCCCTTGAATTAAAAGGGGTACTCGGACCTAATTTACAGGTCTTAACGAGGGAAACGTTTACACCTGTATCTACTAGAAATTTGAAGGTTTTATCCGCATTTTTCGAGTACGGTGAAGAGGCTTTAATGTAGTCAAGATTATTGTTTGGGATTGAAACGTTCAGTTCTCGAACACCGTTACTTGTGCGATTCGGTTCTCCAGCGCGGTGTCCGTCGCTGGGGACTCCTGAGAGTTTAAATGTAACGCGGCTTTCTCCGTATGAGAAGTTCTTTGATTCGCTAATTGATCTTTTCAACTATTATTATATTGTCTTTTCCTACATTCGGTGATTAAATGGCCTGGTTTTTTGCAGTAGTTCCAAACTTTAGGGGGATTGGGACTTGGGTTCGGATTTGTTTGATTTTGTGGTTGGAATCGATTATGCATATGAAATCGTTGGGACTCATTAGGGGCGTGATATTGACGTTGGATTCGAAAATTATTTTGGTTTCGGTTCGAGACTTGGATATTATTAACAGCTCTATTACGATCGGAAGTAGACGATTTTAGTCTGCATTGAGATGTATCGTGGTTAGTTCGTCCGCAAATATTACAGGATCTTTGTCTAGTGTACCTATGCATATTTAAAGCTCGTTCTTCTGAAATCGCGGCGGTATACGCGGAATTTAAGTTATCGAAATCCTTCCACCTGAGCATCTGAGAGATTTGTGGGTGACTATGATAAACGAATCGATTTAGAGTCGTCTTTTCAACGGATTTTTTCTTTCCCGGCATTTCTGAAGGGTCAGTCGCGTATTGCTGTATTGCACTGAGTGCCCTTGACGATAATGTTAATAGCTTCTGATAAAAAGCGCTGATGCTCTCAGAAGATAGTTGCCTACTGTTGTTTGACTCTTCCATTATTTGACAATAGTGTTTTTTATCTCGGTATAACCTTTTGAGTTGTTCTTTCAATTAATGCCAGTTGCGAAAATTTTGTAGATCAAGTTGTTCTTTTGCGTTACCAGAAATTCTCGAAAGGATGAAATATAATAATGGGGCTTTCTGTCCTTCAGAAGCTAATTCATCTGCGTTATTACAATTAGCTATAAATTGCCCGAGCTCGAATATATTACCAGTGAATTCTTTAGGAATTAAATTACATAGAAATTATATCGGAAAGTTGGGCGAGGAGGCTGTTGAGTCTGATAAATTATCTGGGGAAGTTGGTGTAGACATTGTAATGTGATACTGAGTGACAGAGGCAATTATCAACCAACAAAAGTGGAATATGTACTTGCTGTCTGCCAGTCAAGCGGTCCCTGGAAAAGCCAATGGTCGATTTCCTTCACTGTGTTGGACGTTTGTATCTGCAGACTCTCGGGGTTGACACTGTTGTCTTCCGTCAGGATAAAAATCCACAGGTGAAGAACACTTTAAACAAATTGTCATTATTCTTTCACTAACGACGGGTCCTGCCGACTGCGCCAATAATTTGTGTCGTGAACCCGGAAGGTGGCAATTGTACACGAAAACAGAACTTGGTTGAAATACTCTTTATTAATCAGTAGCCTTTTCGAAGTTGACTTGTCGAAGGTCGGACTGAATATCTCCGTGTGCACGAAGATCAGAAAAAACTGTGGGAAAAGTTTGGGTGGAGAAAACTGTAGAGAGAGAGGGGGTGTTACAGTTTATGTTGGTGGCTGAGAGGATGGCGGAAGTGGCTAAGGGAAAGTTTGGGACTTAGGAAGGGGGTGATTTATGGTTTGTAGGACCTTGAGGCCCAAGTGTTTGTCTGTTCAATGTTTCGGAGAGGAAAGGTTTGGAAAAGGACTAGAGGATTAAATATGGTGGGGAACGTTACATGTTTTGGAAGTATCTGACAATACCTTGAGTGTACATATTCTATTTGCATTCTTTAACTTAAAATGTATTATGTATGTTTCAGAATTCTTTTTATCAACGTTGAAACGAAGCATTCTATTTATCGTAGAAAAAATGTGAACTATGTTATATGCGAAAATTTTGCTTCAATTAAAATACATTCCAGTCCATAAAGAAATGTGTTCGCGAAAAATGGATGAGAAATTGGTAAGGAAGTAACGTGGTCCTTTTAACTAACTTTTTGTTGTATTTGTGCCTAACGTAAATACTGTTAAGCATTACATTAATTAGTTCACGATCCTTGGTGCTTTATAATTGGCCCCTAGTAAAGTGACACAAAGTAAAATTTCGACTGCAAGTACCTAATCAGAACGAATGATTCAGAACAACAAAAAACATATCAACGGTTTCCTACTGTAGATCTCGCAAGTTATAAGGTCATAAAGTCTCTGGTCGCGTTAGTAGGGTCACTTCAAATGTTCAAACCAGTATGTAAAAGGATCAGATAACTGGAGAAACATAAAAGTGTATCGGTGGAATGAAAAATTTTTTGTATTCTTAGCCTCTTCTTTGTTAAAATTTAAATAATATATGTAAGATATGTTCCTAATTAAAATGATATCAAACATGATATAAGTTTAATCAGTCTTAAACGATGATCAGAAAAATATTAATATTCATTAAACAAATGTAATCCAAATTAGACCATGTTTGATCTCATTTTACTCGGAAAAGTGTTCCAAATATGTTAAATAAATTTTTCTTTACAAAAAATGAACGATAAAAGTGTCTTGTTTTTATATTAATACTTCCTCACTGATACACAACATTATACTGTAGCCGGCTGCCTCGACTCTCAGTTCCTCTTTCTCTTTTATTCGCTATCGTATTTTGCGATATTTGCTATTGGTTAACTACAAAAAATAGTTACATGTACCTCCTTCATAAGAGGGCGAAAGTAACCCCGACGTGATGCCTCTAAACACGGATTCACGTTAGTTGTTCTCTAATCGTTTCCGATTTCACGATAATAGCTACTGTCCGATATTATGCGCTGTCCGGTAGTGGACGAACTTCCTCTATTGATTAGTTACTGTTTGTTTCTGGTATGTTAGCCAACGAGTCGGCACAGAGGCAAGGGAAACGTTTTACTTACAATTAGCTTGTGTTCGTTCGTGTGACTCGTCCCCACCTTCGCAACATAACGTTTTGGTCAATGATGCCAATACGTGTGACGTATATTTATAACTGTATTAGAGACGCTAAGCTTCTAACCAATCAGACCTGCATTCTTTCCGTCAGCCAACTTACCAGGAACGAAAGATAAGTGTAACTGCATATGGCGTCCTCCTATCAGGGTACATCTTACCTGTTGAAGGACGGTCCAAGGCCTCGAGCTCTCCTTTCACCATTTCACTGGTCAGAGCAAGGGTAGGGGCGCGAGAGGTTGGGAGAGCTAGGCCCGCTTTTTTAGCTTATGCACGTCATTTACTATTAAGAATTTAGGAGCAAGTATTTAGCAATCAATGTGATCTGCAAAAATGCAAAAGAAGAATAAATATTCACGAAAACGGTTACGAGATTTCTCAAAAATAGTGATATAGACGTCCGCGTCAAAAACCTTGTTATCCTAACATACACATTTTACCAAATCATCACCACAAGTAGCATGCAAGTAGTGGTGGGGTAAATTTAGAGACATACTCATTAATGCCACTATGTATCAGTTCTTAAATTCTGTGCTATATTATCTAACCGGAATCAAAGTAATTTATTATTGATAGCGATGAAATGTGGCTAATGATACCTTATGCAGTATCGATGGAATGCAATTATGCGATACTTATACAGATATTAATAAGATAGAAGGTGTATATCGATGATGATCAATTTGTGGGATATGGACCGCATGTTATTTGTCGTTATTATGCAACTGATTTCAGTCAATTATAACGAAATAGCTTTTTCATTTAGCATAACATGAAAATGTGCAATAATTGTTTAAAAAATTATGATTTCAATACAAGTAATATGATAAAAATGATATTTTCGACAGTAGAATAGGAGAGCTCGCTTATAATTTGTTTACTTTATTATATGCTTCATGGTATATATTTTGCTTTAATCGTATTCAGATCTTCATAATATTACAGATTGATTAGTGATACATATCAAACATAATAATCAAATACAATTGCTACGTATTAATACGATAGTTGTTGATTCCAGTAAATCTCAAATCGTTTAAAAATAGGTCGTATATGATTAATATGCAAATATCAATACTAAATATAAACCTATCGATAATATCAAACCTGTCTCACCATCATTCTCATTATTATTATACAGGCGGGCTTCTTTTCTTATCGCATTTATTTTTTTTCTCAGTCCTTATAATTATAAAATATTTCAATTTAAATGCTCAAATATTCCAAGATGGAAAGTTCTTTTCCGACTTCTGTTAACATCAAATGGCTTTACTGCAATTTCTTTAATTCGATGTAGTGAAATATAGTTATCGTAATACTACTTCTTATTAAAGTGTGTCTTAAAATTATATGAATATAATTAATTTGCAATTTATTTTTAGTACCCTTATAGAATATCAGTAATATGCAGTATCAGAGTAGTAATGGCTATGAGAAATGATTACTGAAAGTCAGAGTAAGCTATAATAGATTGTATTTTTCCACCAAAAAACAGTTTTCGAAGTAATAGCTTTCCAGCTCTTGAAACATCCGCGAAGGTGTGATTAATGATTCCTCTTTCAAAAGTTGGAAATATCTATTACTAATCGTTTATCTTGGCCTCACTTTTCTGTGTTTCCCATTATTACTAAGTATACTCAGAGATTGTAACAGTAGTATGTTGCACATCACGTAAGGTCCTTAATTTCATAGCATACTTTCCAGGTTTGTTAAACGTAAATTTTGAAAGAACAGAAGGCTCGGAAAGTTATGTGTTGTTCGTCCATTGTCCTATTACTCGAAGCAGTATAATTTTGTTTGCAACTTGTTACAAACATGTCTGTATTATCTCAAAGGGCTGCAGTTTATCGTTTGTTCTTCTATGTTCCCTTGTATTTGAATTGTCAGTAACATAAGTTGGTCTTGAAAGTGCAGTATTTTTCCTTCACAGATAAGTTTTATATTCTCTTGATTTTCTGCATCGCCACATGATTAAAATCATTCTGAAAAATACATACATTTCGATACTGGATCCAACTCCTGGTACCATTTTCACCATAACGTTAAAGTGTTACATAATTTCAAGGACAGCAGTGAATGTGTACTTAGAAGTTTTATTAAATATAGAAAAATGTGTGGCTAGAACTTAAAGGCTGTCGCCCACCGAAAATCATAGCATCAGATCATTAACGTTCAGTTGCCCACGCGTTGTTACTGTTTGTCGCCCACTAAATCAACCCGTCATAATCTCATCAGTATTGCATCAGCAACATATCAGCATATAGTAGAATCCTTACTCTATCTTGAGTGACTTGAACCATACATCATTGAATATTGTCGAACCAATTTGATTAATTTTTCAATTTCCGTGGCGTCAAGGGCAATAATTGCGACCTGTTCGATGCGTTACAAGCAACTAACCACGTCGTTAACAACGTGTACCGGCACACGAACAGCTTGCGACCAGCGAGCGATCGTTACTTCACCAGTAAAACATTCTCGCCGAAAATTTGCTGCTATTGAAACAATGCAGACATCGATGCAAGCGATTAGTTTAAGTTGATGGCTCACAAAATGCTGCAACTTCAGCGTATTTTCCAGCTGTAGGGGCTTTTACGGATAAGTGGACAGTTTGTCAACTTTGAACGTCTATACATCAATAACTAATCACTATATTGTAAAATTTCATATGGTATTTGTTGCATTTAAATGTATAGAACAGTTGTACCATACTAGCAGAAAGCTGTTTTATACTTTGAAAATTGCATTTTGACCAGGTTTTCGGCAAAATGCCCCACTGTGCGACGCTGCGTCGACAATCGCTTATAGGAAAACGAAACAATGCTTTTTATGGTTTCAGAGCCAATGCGTCTCATGCTAAACGCAATCGCTTACGTCTGACGCGTGCAGGAAATTCCACCTTTCACGCGATGTATGGAGACATTTGACTAACTGTATTTGCGCGTAAACATTTCATCATTCATTAGCAATTTACACATCGTAATACCAGTACAAAACCTAAGAGAGTACACGAAAAGTTATAATGGTTCATATTTCACTAAGTATATATTATGTACAACGTATTTCACTAACACAAAAGAGGTATGTGTGACAAAACAAAAAAAACGTTATCTAAAATGTGTAGAACATAATGAAGAAGTGTTTAAGCACGTTAATTAATTCAAACCTTGTTCAAAAATACCTCGAGAACTAATCATTGTTTTGCAATCGTGCCGTAATAATTATGATAATTATTTAGAGAAGGCGGGGTCTCACTAATTTTGATGATTTTTACATATGTTGCAGAAATCAACATTTTGGATAACTTTTTGCTACAAATATAACCGCCGCTCAGCTTTAATTTTCGAGATTTTTCCTAATAAAGATCGGTACTACTTTATTGAATTGTATCTATATGCACACTGTTGGATCCCGGGTGAAGGAATCGAGTACAACTATTAGCCGCGAAGAAGTTTATTCGAGATTTTACAATGGTTTCGTTGATGTTGGACAGAGTGTCTCGAGACGGTTTTTCACTTGAATGTAGTTGCTAACTAGACTGATTTTGTGGGTTGCACAGGAAATATATATAAGGTTGGAGTATTTGTAAAAGAGCCGAAGAAGGGATAACGTGGAAATACCTAGGTAAGAGTCTATGGGTCTAAGGATGATGCGTATGATGACTAAGGGTAGTAGGATGATGCATAGGATGACTGACGGTATTTGTGAAGGGACACTGGGCTAGCTGATATCTGGTTATCAGCAGTACATATTTTCGTAACAAGATAATCCGGTGAGTATCTAACAACACGTTCGTAGCTACGTGTACGTCAGCCCTGGATCGTTCCTTATCTACTATTTGTACGTACAGCCGGTCATAAAAATATTAGGACACTGTGTTATCTTGAATTCTAAAGTTTACATTTTGGATAAATGTACAACCAGCAACAAAAAAGCGTTATATTATGTTAAAGTATAGTATCTAGATTGTACATACAAAAAATGGTTTTACTTTTCCATATGGTTGAGGAGTAATACAAGGTGAACTCAAACAATGCGAATTTTTATATTACAAAAATATTGGGACACTTTTTAAATTTCACTTATACAAGAATTACGCGTGAACCGTCGTAGAGATAAGACGTGCTTGAATACATGTCGCATTTACAGTGAGCATATTCAAAGCACGGGTTGTAAAAACCCATTGCTACGTATTAAGTGTTAGTGTTAAGTGCTAAGTGTTATGTGACCACCTATTTGTGTTCAGCAATAACCAGCACAGACAATAATTCAATTTCTAAACCATATACCCCCTCGGGTCGTACAGTCATCCAAGCATCCCAGAAAAGAAAAGCTATTATGCCTTCCGACGATGATTTCGTAACGGAGACTAATTATTATTATATGAAATGGTGTTTAAAGAAGTCGCGTTTTTCGTTGGCTTTCCACGATCGCGAAATTCGTGAACTATTTTGGAGAATACGTGAAACGGTGAATCTCGAATTTGAACGAGTCCTTTACGTGCCAAATAGCAACAGCGAAAGTAACGATTTCGACATAGTTTTTCTTACAGTTTGAACTGAGACAAACAGTAAACGCGAAACGACGGTTTCCCCTTAAATTCGAAAAAGATCGGTAAAACAATTCCACAGTGCCTCCGTTGCCAAGAATATGGTCACACAAGAGGACACTGTGTTAGGTTTTCATTGAAGAAAACAAATACGAAAATTAATCTGATTTTTGTTGATTTCTTATTCTTATGAAGAGGGAGATGCTGTATCTTTCTGCGTATATTCCCTCGTAAGATTCGGCTTTCTGTTTATACACAGATGCGATAAGGTCTCGCATACGCACTAGAAAGATATTAGTCACCAACGCCTCAGATCATCAGCTCTCGGAGCTGAAAAAATTATGCATAATGAAATGGCAAAACATAAAGAAATGCATTTACAAGCGACTTATATTGAAATAAAGCTATCTACTGGCCCCATAATAATAGCTGCGGTATACTGTCCGCCTAAACACCAGACAAATAAGGACCAGTTCAAAATATTTCCAGATACTCTGGACGATAAGTTTATTGCCAGCGGAGACCTCATCGCGAAACACTCTCAGTGGGGTTCTAGAATAATCAATCCTAAGGGTAGAGAACTACAGAAAGTTCTAGTTACCAATGGTTACCAAATTATTAGCTCAGGAAAACCTACATACTGGCCTAGTGATAAAGGTAATCTACCTGATGTTCTCGATATATTTATAACAAAAGGTATCGCCCTACAAAACACCCACATACAGGACAACTACGACCTGTCATTCTAACGATTGTAATCACAACACTATCAGAAAACAAGAAACAATCTCTTTATAACATGTATACGGACTGGAGATTATTTAAATCATATTTGGAAGAGCACTTAAATCTTGATGTCCCATTGAAGTCACCCACCGGTATAAACCGCTTAGTATAGGACATAACAGAACATTTGCAACATGCAGCATACATTGCCACGCCACAAGAAGCACAAAAATTCACCGATTAAATTGTATACCCGAAATACATTCAAGAAAAGATCCTTGAAAAACATACAGCAAGGCGGAAATGGCAACTCAGCAAACATCCAAGGGATAAAAATCTACTGAATAAATTGACCAGGCAACTAAATAATCTACCTATCAAATTAAAAAATGATAATATAGAACAACATATCCAAAACCTCTCTTCATACCCGGGAACCAATTACTCATTGTGGAAGGCAGCTAAACAGCTCAAAAGACCTACGCACTATAACGCTGCAATCAGAAAAGTGGATGGATCCTGGGCAAGAGAAGACGATGATAAACGAGAAGCTTTTACAAGACATTTAGCATGCACGTTTGTACCTCATGACATCCTCACAAATCGTGAAGTTTTCACGACCATTACAGAATGCCCGAATTCAACCCCGTTGGTATGTACAGCTATTAAACACTTTTCACCATCAGAAATCAAAGCTGAGATTGATCTTCTAAATAACAAAAAAGCCCCAGCATACGATGGTATAACTGCCAAAATTCTTAAAGAGCTACCCAAAAAAGCTATAGTTGCAATTACCCAAATATTTAATATAGTTATTAGATTGCAGTATCTTCCCATTCAATGGATATTCACAGAAGTTATAGTAATACCCAATCCTGGAAAACCACCACAAGAAACTGCTTCTTATAGACCTTGCTGCCGATTCTCTCAAAACTATTAGAAAAAGGAATCCTGAAGAGGTTACTACCAATCATAAATGGAAAAAATATCATCTCTGCACACCAGTTTGGTTTTAAAAAGAAACATTCAGCACAGGAACAAATCCATAGAATATTTGATGCCCTTGAAAACAGTTTTTAAGAAAAAAAGGTGTGTTCAGCAGTTTTTATTGATGTTAGCCAAGCATTCGACCGTGTATGGCACCCGGGACTATTTTTCAAACTTAAAGTTAATTTACCGCATTGTTTCTACAAGTTTTACGAATCATCTTTATGGAAACGCTACTTCAGAGTCAAGTACAACGAAAGCTATTCAAGCATCCAGAAAATCCTAGCTGGTGTCCCTCACGCGAGCGCTCTAGGTCCAATGTTGTACCAAATATATACAGCCGATCTTCCACAAACTGAATGCGTAATTACAGGATGACACATTCGCGGATGACACAGTAGCTGTGGCAATACATGAAGATCCAAACACAGCAGCAAAACTCTTACAGTACAGTTTACATGAAACATGTAGCTGGGCTCAAAGATGGAAATTAAAGATAAATGCAAGTAAATCGACACATGTAGTATTTACATATCGTCATGTAACAAACATCCCAGTTGCAATGAATGGTGAAACCATACTTACATCCAATGAAGCCAAATATTTGAAAATGTACGTAGAAAAAAGACTAACCTGGAAGACACATTTGTCAGCTAAAAGGAAACAAATAGACATACAACTACGCAAATTGTATTGGCTTCTTTGCTACAGATCACGCTTATCCTTATCCAATTAACTATTACTATACAAAGCTGTTCTAATACCCATCTGGACTTATGGGATCCAGCTATGGGGCTGTGTCTAACAGTCAAACATAAAGATAATACAACGTGTACAAAACGAAGTACTCAGGACAATAACATCTACTTCATAGTACAGCAGCAAAGATACATTACATAATGACCAAAACATTAACTACGTACGAGACTATGTTAAACAATGTGCCAAATCTTATATGTGGGATTTCATGGATGGATAGCTGGGGTGTGGTAGGATTTGAACAAATTTCAGACACGTTTAACTTTAGTTTATATATATATATATATATATATATATATATATATATGCGTGTGTATTATTCGGAAGTTAAATAATTGTTTCACAATGTAAAGACGACTGGTCCTTGCACGCGCTTCAACTTAAATGTAAACAACCCGGTCATCGACACTGAGGATAACAGCGGGATCCTTGTGTCAAAGACTCTTACGATTTCTTACACATAATAGTAAACTACAATGTCACCCCAATAGCTTAGTAAAAGAATTACTAAACGACTAAAACAATGTTAAAAGGTTTGAAAGAACTAAACCAAATGACTTAGCAAAAAATTTATAGACATCAATAGACCAGAGTTTAGGGAACTCCACTGGAGGTTACATTTCCACATGATTATAATCGCTGATCACAACTGCTGATAGATTTCTATAAGTCTGTTGTAGTTATATGGGAAAATTAGAAAAAAAACTTATGAAGCAAAATCTAATGAACATTCAATGCTTTGTTTGTTGGGTATCCTTTCTGTTTAAGAGCATGTTTTAGCCGATTTGGCATATTATGAATTATTTTTGCGAAATGTCAATTCCGATTTTCTTCCATTCTTCTATCAAACGATGTTTTAATTTATCCCTTGTATTTATTGTTTTTGTGTGGATCCTACGATCGAATTCATCCCATAGATTTTCTATGGGGTTCAAGTCTGGGGATTGGGGAGGGATCTCTACCATCTTAGAGCAATTATGAAGCAAGAATTCCTGCATTGTTTCTAGCTTTATGGTTTGGGTCATTGTCCTGATAGAACTTAAACCCCTCTCTAATCCCCATACTTTTGGCACGTTTTTTCAAATTATTTTTCAGAATGCTCCGATACATATTTTTGTCCACGATGTCGTCTACAAATACCAATTCACCACCAACAAAGCTTGATATGCACCCCCACACCATCGCTGATCGGCCGCTGTGTTTCACAGTCAGTTGCAAATTTTTCAGATTCAGTTCTTCTGTTTTGTTTCTCACACTCATACTCTTCGGTCACCACCATAAATGTCGAATTTACTTTCATCTGCAAACATTACAGTATCCCACCATTCACTTTCTATCGATACATATTGATTCGCAAAATGTACTCTTTTCTTTTTGTTGATTGCGTTGATAAAGGGCTTTCTTCTGGCTATCCGTCTACGATATCCTTCAGATCTCAATTCTCTTGGTACAGTTTCTGCATGTACTCTAGTCCCAAGGTTGTAGTTAAGCTTTGTAGCTAGTTTTGGTGCACTTTCCTTCGAGACTTTCTTAATCTCTTTTACTATGAAGCATCTATTATAAATATTAAGTTTCTTTGGTCGACCTTTTTGAGGTTTTAATTCAACTCTGTCCTCGTCACGATATCTTCTTATGATATTCCACACGATACTCTTAGCCACATTAAATATTTTTGCAATTTCTCGCACCGATTTCTCCTTTTCATAGTGATACACCACTAATTGTCGTATTTTAAACGAAGTATTACTCTTACGATCCATGTTATATCAGATTCGTATGAAGATTAACGAGAAATCAACACGTCGACGGCGTCGCGAGTCGCGAGAACTCTGTTACTGTTTACACCTACCTTTCTCCGGTCGTATACAACCGTGTACAGTTCTCCGCTCACTTGACAGCACGCGGGACGGCACAGGGGCAAGAGGATTTGGACCGCCCATTGCCACCCTTAACCCACCCTGAGCTTCCCATTCCAAGCCTTCGCCACGCAGTGTGACATAGTAGTAGGAACGGAATTAAATTGCGTCCCTATGTCAATATGTATGCCAATATAAGGCTTGGAGACCATAAACTTCTGTATAATAGTTACATCATACAATACGTACGCCAATGGGGCTCTGTTCGCCGCGTGTGTCTCATTATCTCTCTCCATTTCACTGCCTTCCTTGTCAGTCAGTCTACATGTGTGTGTAACTGCCGCAATGAATAGTGAACTAGAGTTCAATGGGTACGTGGGAATAGGTGTATCCCTTCCACTTTTTCCGCATACCTGCCGCGTGCCTTCAAGTGAGCGGAGGACTGTACTATTATAAGTGTCCCAATATTTTTGTGAGCGACTGTATGTACAGTGTCGAACAAAAGTATTGGCACAAGCAATGTTTTATAATACACCCGCGTGTAAGTCAGGAAAGAAGAATGATATTTGATTAAATCTTGCTTTAAAATACTTCCTTAGGTCTCTAAATTAAGTGTAGAACAAACCAGAAAAGTCGAGCAACTACATGATTAGTAATAACAGAAAATGTACATAGTGAGCCGTTTTTATTGAAACAAAAGTATTCGCACAGTTAGAGTTTCTTAAATATAAATTATTACAGTACTAAATTTAATATTTCGTATGTAGTCCTTTCTTCTCTATCACAGTTCTCAAACGATTCGGCATCGATTGCACTAACTTTTTTGTGATATTTTGATTTATATTTTCCCATTCTTCCAAAAGTGCTTTTTTTAGCTCCTGTTGTGACGTAATGTGTCGTTTTTTAATTTGTCGTCCCATTTCAGCCCAAAGATGTTCAATGGGATTTAGATTCGGGGATTGTGGGGGGTCGATAACATATGCGACATATTAAAAACAATCCATTGGCGGACATTAGACGCCGATGTTTCAGATCGTTATCCTGTTGAAAGTAATAGTCCAATCCTAAATTTAATTTTTCCGCACTTTTTTGAAGTTCTTTTTTAAAATATTGAGGTAACCATATTGGTCCATAGTTGTCTCAATGAACTCAAGCTCTCCAACACCAGAAGAGCTCATACATCCCCTTACAATGACCCCACAACCTCCGTGTTTAACTGTGGGAACAATGTTCTTTTCATCAAAGTCCGCGTAAGGTTTTCGCAAAACTAAAACTTTACCATCACACTGAAAAATATTAAATTTACTTTCATCGGACAATATCACTTTATCCCAAAATTCCATATTTTGGTATATATACATAATTATTTGCGAACTCTAATCTTTTCTTTTGATTAATTATACTAATACACGGCTTCTGTCTCGCGACTCTTGACTTGTATCCAGCATTCTTAATACTTCTTCGAATAGTTATCGGGTGCACTTCTGTCTTATATTCGTCTTTTAGCACTGCGGCTATTTCTGAGGATGTAGTTTTAGCATCCTTTTTAATTATATTTATTACCTTTCTGTTTTCTCTATTACTGAGCTTCGGAGGACGCCCATTTCGTGGAGCATTTACTACATTCAAAAATCGTTTGATTACGTTTCTAATAGTGAAACTACTTAAATTCACGATTTTGCCTATTACTGAATAGGATCTTCTTTGTTGACGTAAATTTAATATAATTTTCCTCTCAGAAACTGTAGCTTCTCGCTATTTATTTGCCATATTTGTGTTTTCTCGTATTTTTCTGTGTAAAACGTGTTTACTAATGGTAACAAATGACAATCAGTTTGAATTGGCGATCAGTGCTCATTTCATAATTTCATAATTTTCGGAATCAAATAAAAGGAAAATTAATACTTTTGTGGCGGCTCTCCTGCACATATCACGAGAGGGATATACGAAATAGGACTTTCTCGAAAGCACTCGCTCCATCTACCTCGTCCATATATATACCGCCTTTAACCTTCCTTCCAATATCCCAACGTCTAAGGCAGGGCCTGCTAGGTAGCCTTACTGATGAGTCCACTAGCAGACTCAGGACGAAACGCAACATCCTTCCTTTTCCTATCCTATCCCCTCTCTATAGCTCCACACCTTAGAGAATAATAAAAGAAATTTTTCATCAACAATATTGTAGGGATTATGTTAAATAACTCCCACGTGAATGGTCTCAAGGTACAGGGAGGTCGAAAATATCTCTTAACAATAAGTAATAGTTTATTATTAATAATGAATAATAAATGCAGTCTCTCTCTCTTTCATCAAACTCTATCACTACTCCTAACGTCTATTTCTCGTGAACACACTCTCTGAATTCTCGTATCAACGCTTTCCATGCATTCTCTACCCTTGCTGGCATTCATTTCTTCTCATGCTGTCTCTCTCTTTCTCTCACTCATCTCAGACATTCGTAAGACCCAGTCATTCACGTTCACCCATAATCTTCCATAGTCATGCACCCTCCGTTCAGATGCCGAACTTCAGACACTCGGTCCCAAACACTCTTCAGCCAGGCGCCAGTTCATAAACATTCACGCGACATTGTGTCTCCCACAATATTTTCTTTAGCAGTCACGATACTGTTTCGCAGAGGAAATAATTAGTACGGAAAAAATTATAAAGTAAATGAAGGAAAATACCCTTTTTATTATGAATTTTTTCCGGAGTCAACACTTGATTTCGAGCTAAGACTGCTACTTTCGGAACCACTAACGTTAATTACAGAGGATTCAATTGTGATGCCAATTGCATTATGTATATGCTAAAACGTATACTTCTGTTTTCCTTACGTATTTGATAAAATTTTTCCTGCACAATGGACTGTCATCTAATTGTCATAGTAACATCCAGAAAGCAGATAACTACCATCCCTGAACCTTAGGAGAGTCGACCAATTGTTGCACACACAATAATGTAAACATTGGTGCCTTGACTCGTTGGACAAACTATAGATAAAATAGTTATGTTTAAACTCGAGTCGGATCGTTTCCTTTATTCTGACCACTGTGAGGCGATCGACCACGCAAGTCAAGCTTTTAAAAAACTCGTTATACGTGTCCATTGTTAGCCGCCGCAATGTGTTTATAAAAACGGCGGCTATGAGCTTATGCATACGGCGCTGCACACGTTTACAAATATGAAAAATTCGTTTGTATATTACCATAAATTTTATATGTATATGTCACTAATTAAAATCGATCACAAATTTTTTAAAGTAACAAGTTATTTAGAAAATCGTTTTCCATAACATAATTAAAGATCATCAAACTCGGCGTAGAGGGCACTATTCCATAAGTTGACCTAAAATTTTATGTTGCAGGAAACATGTTTTATATAACATACAGGTTGTTTAAGTGAATCGCACTTTATTTTCCGATTCTACTAAAGAGGGCTCGGATTTGAGGGAAAGGAACTGAGGTTCAATGAACGAACGCATGTTTTATTTTGGCCGTCGGTTTCTGGACGGCCGTTTATTGAAAAAATTACTATTTTCTTAGAAGTGCTGCGCTCGTTGGCCTGTAACAGAAAGAATCAGTGTAAACACCGAATTCCTTACGTTATTATCAGGTTATTGCTCTATCCGTGCGTCTTTCCTCTTCTTCCCTGATCACGATATGCGCGACAGGTAGTGAGGGCACTTGTTCGTGCTATAAGACACAGTAGAGGGGAGTGGACTGTATTATGCGACGTTTCCTGCGCAACGCAAGGAACCGTCGTGTGCAAACGTACAGATTTAATTTTACATCCTGTATCGGATGCAACAGTCGATTGCCTCGAACCGGCTTCTCGCTAATGGAGGTTGTAAGGCTCCAAAAGTGAGGTGCCGTGTGGAGGAGAACCAGCGGTCACTAGAATACTAGTCCCGGGAGATGGTTGAAACTCGGAGTCTCACCGCTTCGTCTCTCACACGACGTTCCCTTTGACGTCGTGAAAAGGTACTGGAATTGCAGTAACCTTTTAGGTACGCTATTACCGTCGATATACGACACAAGGTACCGCTGCCCGAGAGATAGAAGGTTATGACCTGTCACTCACTGCCATACGCGCCTAAAGCGATCGATGGATCTAAACCAGGAGTAGGCAGGATCACCGCCTCTGTACGTAAAAACGTATCGGACGTTTACCGGCGAGTCCACCGACAACCTTGATACCTGCCACGGGGGCTGGTCTCCGATTGCTTCTAAATCGAGGAACAATCGACAAAAGAATCGGGGTAATTCCATCGATCCGATTGCTATTCGCTCGAATTAGGTTTTAGTGGTTTGTTTGTCGCGTGCCTATGAGGCGACGATCGTGCGACGGAAAGCCGTTTCGCTACGATCGTCTCTTTCTCAGCGCACGTCTTTTATATTCTTATTATCAGTCTGCAGAGAGGTTTCGAGAGCGAAGAATCAACCTTTGCTCTCGAAATCTATCAGCTATTTGGGCTTCGGGAGCTGGTGAGATATTCTCTAGTAGTAACCACGAAGAACTTTCCAAAAGCTGAGTTCGGCAGCACAGAAACAAGGGCACTGACTGTGACCGACTCTCTCGAGGAATTCTGACTAACTTACTAGCACACACTGCCTGCCGTAATTGCGCGAGTGCGATAATTATTTTCTAGCCGACTGGCGGCGCTGCCTATTACACCATGGTGTCTCTTTTCAACCGAGACACCTTTCCCTATCTCTATGCTCTCGCGTCCGACGCGGTTCCACCGATCTTTCTCGATTTTAAGGGGAAACAGTGTTTTCCGTTTACTGTTTGTCTCCATGTAACTGGTAGTAAATAACTATGGTCAAAGTAGCTATAATTATCTTTGTTATTTGGCACGTGGCGGACTCGTTTAACCTCGAGATTACCCTTTCACGTATACTCCAAAATAACACGGGAATTTCGCGATCGTGGAAAGCCAACGACAACGCGAGTTCTTCAAACACAGGTTTTTGGTAGAGGGTGTATATGTGGGCGGAGCAAATTACGGCAGGTACGAGAAAAATGAAAGAACTTACTTAATACAGAAGAAATATCCATAGGTGAAGTAAAACGAGAAAACTGGTAAGCACTGTAGAGTGAGAACAAGCAGTTAAGAATTTGGGAAGAGTTAAGAGCTAATTAAAGATTAGGTTAGAAGGTAGAAGATGCTTTAATGTAGGGAAGGATAAGAAGGAACAGAGTAGCATTGGCCAAAGGTGTATGAATAAGTACAGGTAGATAAAATAGTTGCATAGAGTTTTTGTGATGTGTTACGAAAAATGGAGATACACATATGATAAGTGGATTAAGTATAGCCTAGCAGTAGGAGTATAAACAACTGGAAAAGAAAGAGGTAAAATGGTTAGCAAAGACATGGAGGAAAAGGCGGGAAGGGAGACCTCTGAAATAGTTAGAAAAATAGCAACAGAGGAAGACCTTCAGCAGCAGAATGTAAAAGCAGAGAGAGCTCATCAAATAGAAAGTAGATAGAACAATCGTGCTCGTGCAAAAGGTTTGGTAAAGAGTGAAGAAACAAATAGAGTCCGAAAAAACTAGATATGAAAATGAAGTCTCAAAAAGAAGAACGGAGAGAGACAAAGAAGGAGAAGGAGAATTATCGTAAAGTATGTAGGAAATAACAGTAAGGAAATTAGAGAGCATAAGAACAGAAATATTGCAAGAAAGGGAGGGTTCAGAAACAAAATACAGGACGAAATTAACAGACCAGCTCAAAGAATAAAAACCACAGATGTGAGATAGAGAAGAAAGGAGGATAAATTATGTAGCAAGATGGAATGAGTATAAAAAAGGTAGCTGAAAGGGAGAGAGGAGCAAACGAGAGGAGGAAGGAAGGAAAAGAAAAGTTAATAAAAAATATTCTAAAACAGTAGAGGAAAAGTTAGAGAAAGGTAGAAAAAGACAAGTAGAAGCAAGGTTTATGGGGTGGACAAGGGAGATGTGGGGTAAAGTGGAGGAAATTAAAAAGACAATGGAAGGACAGGAAGAGAAAGGTAGAGGACAAAATACTGATCAGATGATTAAGGGTTAGAAACAAGCTACGCAAAAGGAAAGGTGGAGGAATTTATATAGACTTCGATTAAATGGAGTTAGGCGGGGGGGGGGGGGGTGAAGGAATTGAATGAGAATGTGAGATGATAAAGAACAAAACAACTACTAACCTGGCGTTATATTGCAAAGATATCGCAGAAGCTCTCCACAATACATATCAAGTAGACACTGTTCACTTAGCCATGAAGAAGGCTGTCGACCGTGTCAACCACTTCACTCTTATCGACAAACTTGCGTGTCTAGGTATGTGTGGTAATCTTCTTTGTAGAATCGTCTGGTATCTAACTGGACGTACTCAATTCGTCAAAGTAAATGATACTCCCTCTCGTGGTCTCCCTGTCCCGTCTGGTGTTCCACAGGGATCCTACCTAGGACGCCTAGGACTACCTAGGAGCACTCAACTTTTCTTCTATTCGCTGATGACTTAAAGTTATATAAAACCATCAGCTCGGTAAGCGACTGTAGTGAATTACAGATGGATCTAAATAAACTGGTTGAGTGGTGCAGTTCTACCGGAATGGAGATCTATGTGGAGACAATTCATGCCCTACGGTTCATCCGAAATCGCAACCCTCTATCCTTTGACTATTGTCTCGCTGACCGTCTTCTCTCCTCTAAATTTACCATACGCGATCTCGGAGTCACCTTTACATGCAACTTTTCATTTGAGGCACATATCTTTTCAATTGTATCTCAAGCCTCGAAGTCCCTTGGCTATATTATTAGAATCTCGAAAGTCTTTAAAAATCCATTCATCATTCATGACCCCTATAACTCCCTTTCCCGTCCCATTATCGAATATGCATTGGTTATTTGGTCTCTCTTGACTTTTAAGAGCAAACGTATTTTAGAAGGTTTACAGCACAAATTTTTGCGTTATATTTCCCACAAAATGGGACAACCATTATCCAAAACTGATTATGATTATGAACCAATAATGTTGCAGTTAAGCGTTCACTCCCTGGAGTTTAGGAGAACCATTGCTGAACCAAGCTTCTTTTACAACATCACCAACGGAAACATAAAATGTTCGCCAATTATTTCCTCACGTAATTTCAACGTTCTTCCGAGACACACCTCCCACCCACTTTTATTTAGACCGTCTCTCCTTTCATCCAACCTTTACCATCTTGATCCTTTCGTTAGAATATGCCAAACTACTAGTAAATATTGTAACCGCATCGACTTTTTCACCAACAATATCAATAGTATCTACATCTTCCTTATTAACTGTCTATCAAATTTTTTATGTTCTACGTATGTGACTTTGCCTGTGTCAACGCTATTGTATATATTTGTTTTCTTGTACTTCGAGGGCTATTGCCCTTTAATAATAAATAAATAAATAAATAAAAGGGAAAGAATAGGTAGGAAGAAAAGAGATTTCCCGATAAGCGCCTCACAAACTAAAAGAGATAGGAAGGGAAGTAGGAAGAGGCAGCGGAAGAGAGGAAATTTCATCCAACCGAAAGTGAAGAAGAGAAGAGCAAGGGTAGCAAAACGAAGAATGGACAAATTAAAAGGAATGGAAAACAATTATTCTGGAATGTGGCAGAATTACAACAAAAGAACACAGATTTTTGGAAGCATGTTATTATAACTGTCATCGAAACATTTTTAGAACACTACCCAAATGTGATTTTTGCGTAAGTCATTTAGGAGATATGAATAGTCAAAATTCGCGTACCGTTGTCATTAGCATTGCCCAATGTACTTCGCGAAGAGGTTTCATGATCGGAATTTATTCATCATAATAGCTCTCAAAAGAGCCGATTACGTGAAAATATAGTACTTATAAGAACTTCGATTCACTAAATTTTCAAATTCTCGACCGTTTAGTCGAGTAAAATCTAGTAGCACAGGCAAGCTGCAGAAGCTTAAAGAGATGGAATAGATATTGGAAAGAAGACGAAAAGAGAAAAGGTGATATTTGTGGGAATACACGTGGAACGCTGAAGCACCTAGTGAAGGGGTACAGAGGGTTGGAAAGGAAGGTTACGTTAGGATAGAGGACGTACTAAATATGTATATTTGCGAAAGAAAATATAAACTAGAAAGATGATTAAGGACATTAAATGGGAAGAGGAAAATAGTATGAATAATATGTAGTATCGTAGATATCAAACAGTTCTAAGGTAAGTAAAGAAAGGGAGGCATAAAGTAGTAATGGGTGAGAGTCGTGAGTGGGTAAAATGTAAGTCAAAACTATAAGCCAAAATCCAGTTTCTTGGCTGTGACACCGAAATAAATATTTAATACATGCAATATACAGGTAAAGAATATTTTATGGAGCTGCAATTATAGCCCTATAATTATTCAGATAAAAATTTATTAGTGACTTTGCCTGAAATCAACTTATTGTTTCCATTTTTAAAAAAAATACTATTTTAGCATTAAAAAAATAAATCGGATGAGCCTGGAGAAGTATTGCACGTTTACTATTTTTATAACAAAAAACAGAAAATACAAAAAAATTAAAAAATATGTGAACTGGTCCCAGTGATTTTGAAGTATGTTACAGAAAACGAGATTCGGAACAACTTTCTACTGAACTGTTGTTTGACCTTAGTTTTTTAAATATTTGCAAAAATTATTGGCATTACTGCATTAAACTATGTCTGTACGTACATATGTCCTAGACGCGTTGCATCTGCAAGAGAACGCTGTTTCTCTAATGTTTCTATAAACACGTTGCGGTAATTGGCATTGGCAGGCGAGCATATATTGCCGAATCTCGAAAATTACTTCAACCTTCTATTTTTTCTCTTTCAATTTCTGTAGATTTTAGCTTAAATATTTATTAAATGAAGACTCTTAATTAACTAAAGAACACACTTGTGATAATAATTCATTGAACTTCGAACGCAGTGCAACAAAAATATTTTCTTCTTTGAAAGCTGATGAGGGTTGCTACTTAAGACCCTTAGTCGAAGGTTTAAATATCTTCCTAACTAGTCAGGATAACCTGTTATCTTCTAAGCATCTGGTTAGTTGATTAACAGTCGATGCTGCTACTGATTCTTGAGAAACTAACGCGAAACCATTGTTCCAACTAGGTGTATTTCTATCTAAACATCATTTATCCTTTAGCTTTAATTGGGCAACTGTTACGTCTTTCGCTAAAATGATTAGGGCTGCATCAAAGGTAAAAGTCAATATATTTTTTCCAGTAATAGAGCTATTAGTGGGATTCTTAAAAATCGATTATCTGATAACGTTGAGAGTTACGTAATTCTGATACAGTATACGCATTGTTTCGTAAAGAATAAAACGCTTTATGAGGTTATTGTGTTTCAGAAGCTATGAGTATACTACTTATATAACTTTTATGTGATAAAATACAAAGTATTTTTTAAATAATAAATAGTTTGAGGAGGAACGTGTAGGAATCATTGATAAGATACATTAATATTATTACAAATACGTTATCCATCAATTATTACATATTGAATATTTTTTTCGATTTATTATTAATAAAATACGTATTAAGGAACAATTCTTCTTTTCAACTATGCCTTCTATTATTGTATTTCCATGTACACCTACTACTCTCATAACTTGTGTACAAATAAGAACTAATTGGGAAGTAAAAGCAAAGAATATTTGAAATTAAAACAACGATATCAGAAGCATTCTCTTACTTTATTTATTATTAATTAGATCATAGGTTGCTTGCTAAACAGTCATGTTTTACCAAGTAAGTAAATAATATTCATAATCGATTGCAAAAACTATGAGTCCATTCTGGATAGGTAATTGCTTGGTCAAATGACTGAATTATCTTTCTCCCTTTTGTTTTAAATTCTGTCTATATTTCGGATATACCGACGTAATTAGATTTTTAAATGTAGGTTTGTTTTAAAAAGGTTTTGTAATATGAGAATGATGTTGTGATTTTTGTTATCGTTTCATCTTCGTGATTGAATTCTTTTTCACTCAAAAATGATTTTTACAATGGCAGTGGTTGTACCAATATGGTGTTAATTTTTAGTACCTTCTTATAGTTGGGCCAAACAAAAGAGAAACTGAGAACAAAAGGCGGGAAACGGAAGGATAATTAAAAAAAGGAAACAAAAATCGTGATTGAAACAAATATTTTATCTGATCTTGTGTAAGATCTTCGACTGATGGATCCTGCCAAACTGCTATCCGCGTGTTTATCTACATAAACATACGCGTTGAAGATTATACTTTACAAGTGTTAAAAAATCGATTCTTCCTTATTAATTTATGTGAATGTATGTAGTATGGTAAATATTCTGTAAAAGTTTCATTACAAAATTCAAAAAATTGACGAAGTTGCAGTCAATATTGCTCGAGCGGATGCGGTAGGTAGTGAGCTAGTGTAAAACTTCAAACGCATTTTTCACAAAACACGTTTTCTACCAACTGTTAACAGTATTGTGACGCGAATTGGGGCATAACAGTTGTAAGGGGCTGCGAAGCCGTTTTATGGCTTACTGCGCGATTAGAGGAAGCACGCCGCCTGCTGACCACGTGCGTCAGTATTTTTCACTAGGCCTAAAACAAGAACCCCGCTTTCCATTTTTCCATCACGTTTCATCCCTTCTCTCTTACCCTAAACATACCACCGCATCTACCAATCAACTACTAAACACACCCACCAAAAATAGTTAAAACAACCAATAGAAAACATACTTAGTTTACCTCGTCAAAGACAATACGCTTCACGACATGTATGTAGCATGTAAGTAGCTGTTATATCGCGTCTTCATTTTGGCAGAGAAAATTTGTAGGATAGAGGACAAATTCATGAATCTTCTGAATTTTGTCCCTAATATATATTATTTTCCTCCTGCATTCTCGGGAAACTTTCGCCAGAGCTGTATAGGCAAACGTAGCTCATGCCCAAAAGAACTATTGACGGCGACAACAGAGTTGACTCGTGCCGTGAAATGCAATACGCGAAGCGAAGTGAGGATATTCATTTATCTCAGTCATGTCAATGCTCTGCAACAAACATCGTTAGGCATTAAAGTAACATTATACTCAAACGTTCTACAGGTCTATCCGACTGAGGATGCAACACAGTAGTACTAGCCTTGTTGATTCGCAACAGCTTTATTAACTCTTGAAAAAGAGCAGATTCGACACTCCTTCCTTGTTCAGAATGAATCTTCAGCGGCGCGCCATGTAGATAGATAATGTCTTCCAGAAGAGCCTTCGCTACAGTGACAGCTGGTTTGGCATGAGGATTACTATTTGATAAAGTAACCTACTAAAACCAGCGCATACTTGTTCCCATCGTAGGACCTCGGAAGCGGACCCATAACGTCGAGAGCAATTCTCTCAAATGGCACTCGGACCTTATAAACCTTCAAGGACTCAACTCCTCTCGTACGTGGTCTCTTCTTCGTCGAACAAACGTCATAACGCCGATGTTAGTTTTCTACATCTCGTTGACAAGAGATCCAAAAAATTACTAGTACATCATCGACAGTGGTTTATTCACTCGAAAATGTCCAACTGTTGGAAGGACGTGACACTGCTTCGAAACTTCTGGCACTTTCTTCCGTGACATAACGAACGACCACGTTGTTAAAAGAAGTGGCATAATTTCGCAATATTGGCGATTTGTTTTATATATGTGTGGGATCAGCAGAAAGGGGGGTGGGAATATGAATCGCGGGCCCTTTTTTTTAAAAATTATCACTATATTAAAGGTTATACTAAAGTTACATCTAAGGTTACATCTAAGGTTACGCCTAATCTATGATTAACTGTACGCGACTATGTATACCGACTGGTACGACTATGCGCCTTTTCGTCTCCGATCTTTCGTCTACGACAATTGCTCTCTACGCCTCTTTCGCCTGTGATAATTACTTTTCGACTGACTCTAAACCGTTATCCTTGCCCTTTTAACAATCCGCGCCTTGGACCGTTGTTGACAAGAACGCGGTTCAACGCACCGGCCTTTGTTTCGGCATTTCGGGCATTAGCCTTTGCCGAACTGGCACGTTTGACATGATCGTTGAAAACATTTTTCTTATATATATACTCGCGTACGTTGCCCCCATTGTTTCGGCCGTGTCATCGGCCCGGCCAAACCACGAACACGAGCACTTACCGATATATCTATATTTCCTTCTTTCTACATATGTGACTCTCTGAAAGTCTGGCACAGATGGATCATCTACGTGTTAAATAATAACTTCGGCATAACGACTTCGAGTATTTTCTGGTTTATGTTGGGTGGCAATAGTGAGTAAACGCAAAACCATGATCATCTGCCAAGAAAAGTTAGAAGAAGTCAGCGCCGCGCAACCGCTAAGTGAGAATAAGTGCGTTTGGACCATCGCAGCTCACAGTGTCAACGTTGTCATCCGAAATCTTACCTTGAGTAGAGTGGGAAAACTGAAAGATGGAAGGAGAAATAACTGGAGTCGCATCCCTAACGTAATATAATCCCAAAATAAATACGGCGCAATAGGAACGGTGTTTGACTACATTACGAGTTGCGACATACGCTATACTTTCTCCAACTCTGCCCACGATGCAACTTTAGATAGCAATCAAGCATGCCAAGTGAGCGGAATTTATCAAAATTTCCCCTCTGAAAGCAGAGGAAAAGGCATGGGAGCGAGGGAATAGTACAGTCGTACCATTCGATGACGCATAGGCCATCTATGTGTTCGACACGGACGAGATAATGGTCCCACTCCTACTCGTACTATCAGAACAAAGTCCTAAATGTTCTGCTTGTTTGCCATGCTTGACTGGCAACACTACGTAGTGGGCATCAGGATTGTTATGAAAAGCATCCGCAGGGAGACGCTTGTCCTGTTCTCGCAATCGCCATTAAACTCCTTATTCTCCTACTGTTGGAGTAGTAGTAGGAGAACCGCTGTAGCTACACACCGGTAGGGGAATAAGAAATTTCACGGCGATTGAGAGAATAGAGCAAACGAGCTGTTTTCGTGGCAACCCTGGTGAGTGCAGCAGCACCCAACAATTTCTCGATGAGAGAACAGCGTTAATAGTTGTACTCCGGAAACGCTGAACTTAGTAACTTTTTTGCTTCTTTCTTGCGACCTACTACTATTCAACTTGATCAGACTATACTACGGTTTCTTGTGCTTGATCCTCAAAGCAGCTCGTACAATCACAGCAGTCTTGTCTCAGGATCATTGCGATTACAGAATCGCTGCGCTCACCTTGATTATTTGCCATGAGGTGGGGTATATAAATGAAAATATATTCCACACGTTCAGTTTTTAACGCGCGAGAGTGTAAGTATTTATTTCGATTATATATATATCGCGGATTACAAAATGTCCGACAGACACGCTCGTGACACTTACGCATTGGGGTCTACTACTTAAGTCTCTCGTTTCTTTATCCTACCAGGGTTATGTACCCCGGTGTAAGGCAAGGGCAGAGAGCATACAATTTTGGTCAAAGAGGCACGAAAACTTCGCGGGAAAAAACGCGTCTATCGGCGTGGCCGATGCTAGTGGCCATTCTGACCGCCGGGTAAAACCTAGGCTTGTGCGGATGGTCGCCATATGCGCGGACCAACCCTGACCGGGCTTGCACCAGACCCTATAATAGATAGTGTTAGCACTCATCGTTCTATATCAACGTCAAGAGCGATCTGTGTTTATTAAACAACAGACTTCATTAAGAGGGCTCTGTAACCTCGTCCGCTATAGTGCCAGTGTGGTATATCTATCCACACATTCGCGCAATGGACACTAACTTATAGGCTCGGGTGTCTCCGAGAACAGGGATTTTGTCCAGTACACCTTCGGTAGAGGCTAAGAAGTCGATTGTTTACTGGCGAAGAGGACGCTTCCTAGAGAACGCTAGTATCTGCGAATGTGTAAGAGATATCCGTGCGGATGACCGGTTCAGTGTGCGGTAGTCAAACTTTGCAACAGGCAAAAATGTTTCCTATGGGAAACGGCTCTGGATTCAGTAATCCTCAAAAACTTCCAACACCATGTGAATTAGTGCAATGTGGTACATTACAAAATGCGCAATCTTCCCAACTACATAATTTTCAACCACCATATGAGCCAAAAATTACAAACAACAACTGTATAACGCTAACCCACGATTCCACTACAGTGTTTGTGCACTCTCACAATCCACAACCATGTCGACAAATGCAGGAACAACATCACAAACAATTCCTGCAATATCTCCCGCAGCGCAACTCTAATCCAGTTGAAACGTTCATGTCGAGTGATGATGAAACTACGGCGGTAATGTGCATTTTTTATTTATATTATATTTATTTAGTATTTATTTCTCTTCGTATCAGTATATAATGAGTATAGTATTTTTTTCATTTTGTATTGATATATACGGTATCGAGTACTTATATGTTTTAACTATATAATTTAAATACCTTCTGTGTATAACTAATTGAGAATACATACTTGTTTGAGAATATTTCAAATCTTGGTGTGCAAGCATCATTGGAACCCATTTCGATTTCTCGTGACCCAGCACTAACGTAGCAGAAACGACACAACGTGGCTTCCCCCTCTTCCTTTCTTTATGCTAGGGACATTAGTACACGAAGGACAAAACTTATGCGTCGAATAGATGGCGTCGAAAGCACCCATCGTGAGAGTGTTAAAAGAATGGTGGTAGGAAGCCAAATGCTGGCTAGATGCCTTCTAGCGGATGCCTAAGAGATGTCGGCGTGTGTGCAGCGTCCCCAGCTACTCCGGTACTACTCTGGAGAAATGGTAGGACTTTGCAAAGTGAGTCCCGTTAGACCTGTAACGTGATACTGAGCCTTCTCAGTTTTTCATCGCAAAGGTAATAAACGAGCCTGGCTCTCTACGCGTTCACTGGGTGTATCTCAATGGGGTGCTAATCCCGGCTATCTGTGCAGAGCGACATGACGGGAACGCGGAACTAAAACTCAATAAAGAGTGTTGTGTATACTCTAGCCAAGAGTATAGCCAGAACAACGCTATTATCTTATGTTTACTCTGCACGAAAGTTTTCATAACTCTATCATCTAAATAGTGTGTCTCCGTCAACTATCTATCCTGTTGTTCTAAACTGTCGAAACAAAGGAACAACTCCATTAAATACACATAAGAGTTCTCCTATACTCCTTATCGCGATGGTCGTTTTCACTTTCGACATACTACTAACCGACGTAAGATTACATAATTGGAAGGTTCTCTCGTTCGACGTGTCGGGTATTCCGTTGCATCAATTCCGCCTCTTTACGCATCATTTCGATTTCTCGTGGTGTAAAAGTAGTTTGCAGCATATTTCCATGAGTTTCCTGCGATTCTTAACCCACTCATTCCATCACAGTTCCTACTCTTGGATGTTCTAGCAAGTTCTGCCGAAGGATCGACGGCAGATTAACTTTTGCAACAACTCTACCATTGTATCCGTGGCGGGCAAACGCTACACTTTCATTTTTTCATTTAATTCTGAAATATTAAATACATCTATAATTAATTGTTACGTACCAAACTGCACACGTTTTTTTCTTCCTAAATAGCTTTTATCTAATCCTTTGCCTCGCTATTTATTGCCTTCTAAACCGTCAACATACCATAACATTGTTATCTAGTGGTCTCCTTAATCGCTTATCTCGTTTATCTTCTTCCTCATCTGTATCAAGTGCATGTGCTTCTTCTACTTCACTTTCCTCTATTTCATTTCTCTTTACCTCTCAACTCTTGTCACTTTATTTTCAGTTTCCTTCTTTTTTTGTTCTTTATCAATGTTATGTGTTTTCCATTTTTCCCATTTTCTCCGTTGATTCCATTTTTGTAAAAAATTACATCTCTTGACATCACAATTCTCTTTTTTCCCTCATACTATAATGTATAGAAGTTCTGTCCATATTCTAAAAATGTATGTATTCCACTTCTCTTATCTAGCTTTCTAATCTGATCTAACCTCTTCGCATATGTTTTGCACTCAAAGACTTGCAAATTCTTCAAGTGAGTTTTCTATTATTCCAAATTTCATAACTGGTTTTGTCTGACAGTTTCATGAGGCTTCAATTCTGCAAATAAGCAGAGACGAGAACCGCTTCTCGCCACATTTCCTTTCCTGACTAATAATCAGTATCAAACAATATAACTGCAGCTCTGCTTAATAATGTCCAATTCAGTCGCTCTGCTGTAGCGCTGAGCTGCAGTGTATATGGAGCCGTATAATCCAACATTATTCCCTTTAACTTGCACCCAGCTTTAATTTCTTTGCTGTGGTATTGCCCTCCATTGTCACATCTTACATTATGTAATTTTAAACATGAAACGTACTCTTTCAACTTTTCTAAGACTTATATACCATAATGTAATTTGTAAAATCGTCTATTGTTGTCATGAAATACCCCTTTCTATTCCAAACTGTTGTATCAATTGGTCCATATAGATCTGTATGTACTACCTCCAGGTGTCTTTTCACGCGCTCTCGTGAGTCTCAGAATGGAATCCTTGTTTGTTTCACCGCCATATTCCTTATATTTTTGCATAGTCCTTCGTTCGCTCTTAATTCTGTTTCTGTGAAGCCTAATCCAATCACTTTTTCCTTCAGTTCTCTTATCTTCCCAAAACTCAGATCTCCCAGCTTTTTTGCCAATCTTTTAGTTTTGTCCATTTCTCCGTAGAAAACACTTCTGGTTTATCTATTGCGTTTTGATCTTCTATACAGTACAGTCCGCTCTACCACGTTTTGCCTTTAAGAGTCCCACTTTTATCCTTTCTTATTACTACATCATTTTTTGTGCAAAAAAATACTTCTCTCCCTCTTTCTGTTACTGTATTGACGGATAACAACTTTTGCCTCAAGTCTAGTATAATAGTGAATTTTCTAATTCACACTTACAGAAATCCACTTTTTCTTTGGCTATTCCTTTCATATGTACATCCCCTTTCGCACATCCTATTTATGTTTCATATTTTATCTTCTCCTCTACATGATGTGCTACATTTATCATATGGCTATTAGTCCCACAGTCTACCACTTATGTTGTCGAGTCACGTCCTGTTTTCAGGAAGCACACCTCTTCACTGTCTTTTTTTATTGTATTCTGATCCTTGAAAAAACAATATTTCTCTGCGTAGTTTCTCTTTTTACAAACTGAACACTGTGGATATTGTCCCTTTACTTCTCTCATTATTTTTATCCTGACAATCTTTTATCATGTGTTCTTACCACAACCCGAGCATCTTACTTCCTCTTGGTTATTCTGATTTCCAGACGTGCTCTTCTTGCATGTATTTATTAAGTGTCCCAAAGCCTTACACTTGAAATATTTCTTCTCAACTGCTCTGAAAGCCACTGTTTCCTCTGCATCTTCTTTTATTTTGGCTTCTTTCATAAGTAGCATTTAATTTCTTGATATCTGCAACATACTCCAGTGTCTTACCCGTACCAGACATTATTTCTCTAATTATTTTTCACATTCGTCTAAAGTTTTCTCCTTCAATCTACACTGTTCTACCACATTTTCACTACAAGGCAGCCGACGCGTGCTCTGGGACCATAACCTGTTATATGTTCCATTTAACAGAATTTCGTTTAGCATAAATAAAACGTAAAACAAAAATTGAATCTGTCTCTTAGACACTAAACAAACAAGGACGACATAAACTATATAACTTCTGACTACACTTATATATCTCTTTGTATTTTCCCACGTGCATATTCCCACGTTCAGGAAAGATCTGTCTCACAGTTATAATTATATTCTCCACATAAGGGGGTAAACTCACGGTAAAACAGAGTCTCGAGCTTACCGACAAAATGAGCCAAAAATATGGGTTACGGGTTTCGACTTTTCGTTCTTATATGAAAAGAATTTGCGTCGACCGCTAGCTTATTCGAAAGGGGAAGCTTCAACGCAGCGCGCTCTGGTCCTCATTTCATTGAGAACATTGTCTTTGTATACGAAAATTGCTTAGATTTGGCGGCGATCATGCTGTAAATTTTTGCTCCATATTCAATTCATCGCAGCGATAGCATGAGAAAGGTTGGTGGTCCGACTATGAAATCCGTACGAAATATTTTGGTCGCAAGTTCGCATCCCGCACAAGTTAAAACGTATAGCCGAATAAGCGGGTCAGAAGTGCCTTTGAACCAAATAAGACTTTTGGTGTACCATTTGATAAACGAGCCAAAGGAAAGCTTTCACACCAAGTTTTAACCCTCTATCTCGATCTGGGGGGTAGTGATGGGGAAGAAATGAAATATCAGTTTTTGCCATATTTGTCCTACTTAATGACAAGCAAAAATTCTGAGAAAAATCTGACATATTAAAAATATAGTGATATATGTTAGAGAATTTTTTCGGATTTTTTTATGGCAGAGTTAAGGTGTACAAAATGAAAAACCCTAAAAAAATCTCAAAAATATAGATTTCATAGTGAAGTCGTAAGAGCACTACTTTAATATTTTTACGATAACAACGTATTATTATATCTATTGTCCCCAATATCTTTCAGATTTTTTGGAATTGTGCGCTGTAGTTAAAAAAATTAGAAATCAGTTTTGTCGAGGTATTTCGCGCGAAAATGCAATCCTTAGTTTGAATTCTTATGTTTTTCATGCAGTGAGTACCGTACGTGCTTTTTAATAGTTCGACATCTGGAACAATAATATATAGATAACACAAATAATAGATTCAGTCAACTGACACTACTTCAGGGAAGTATATTTTAAAATAGGAAAAACTATTTCAGTGAATAGTTTGGCAGAGTGGTTATGGGGTCTGACTGTAAATCCCAACTAATTATTTTGGTCGTGAGTGTGCGCCGCGCACAAATTAATTTTTCTTTTGCCATATTTTTTTCCTTAATGCATAATTACATGACAATTAACTTTCCTTCCATTGATTTACTATTGATATGACTTGTTAATTATAGAATCATTTAGCTTCTCTGACACCACATAAATAAAAGATATCTATTTCAATAGTACTTATCGTTAATAAATATGTTGGATTGAAGTACAGGTGTGTGGTATCACTTCATACATTTAATGGATCTAGGAAATACTAAGTAATACTCGTAAGTAGAAGAATCCGTGGCTAGAGAGATAACCGCATAAAACATGCTCCGAAATTATCTCTACGTATACTTCAGAGTAAAATATTCTTAAAATTTCTTTAACATGTTTTGAAATTATTGCCACTTATTGGCACATTGTATAGATACGAATAAATGAATACCGAACTTATGACGAAAATGTTAAGTATGGGTTTACAGTCTGAACTCGTAGTCACTCTGCCAATCCAATCATTAAAATAATCTTTCAAACTTCAAAATATAAATATATGAAATAGTTTCAGTTAACTGAATTTACAACTTCTATTTACAATAGACTCCCGATTATCCAGCCCTATTTGAACCGGCCTCCGTTTTATCCGGCCACATTTTTGTTGATATGAAATATTCTGTAATTATTCACTTTCTTGCTTAACTATTGTCACATGTATTTGTAATTGTTTAAATACGCAACCTCATATTAATTTCTTTTCCATTCGTACTAAATCTCCGAGTACAGTATTCCGCACTTCTTAGAATATAGATAGAGATGAGAAAGTGAGTCACGTAAAAGGAAAGATTGCACTTGTAAGTGCGACGAAGTATGTTGAACAGGAAGAAGGTTCATCAGCAACTGATATATCATTTTTGAGAAAGTGGCGTGACATCACATTAACGAACAAAACGAAATAAAAGAAACAGAAAAGATTACCAACTTTTTTGTGAAAAATGACATTAAACAAATATTACATACCCATTATCTAGCATTATATTATATGGAGATGGTGTGATTGTATATATGTACCGTATGTACATACGTGTGTATAAATATTAAACATTATAAATATATTAAATATTAATTTTTGGTATAAACATAACAATGTATAAAACATGCTGCCAGATTAACTGGCCATTTGTTTATCCGGCCGAGGTCTGGTCCTGCAGGGGCCGGATAATCGAGAGTCGGCTCTATATATTGTTCTTCGGAATATAGAAATATTAAAAATCACGTAACGCTGTCACTGCATAAAGATCATATCAAAATGTAAAGTGAAGATTGCTTTTTCGCGCAAATATTTCAAAAAGATTGGTTTTTGATTTTTATAACTACGGTTCACTTTTCCAAAAAATCTAGAAAAATTGGGGATAATAGCTATAATAATATGTTGTTACCATAAAAATATAAAAATAGTACTTTTCCAGCTTCACAACGAAATCTGCATTTTTCATATTAGTGTAGTGTTTTCCATATGTTATACCTAAGTTTTGCGGTAAAAAAATCCGAAAACTTTCTCCAACATGTTACCATACATATTACTTTTCAAAATGTAAAAAAAATTATGGTACGACTAGATTGAATTTTGCCTATGCGTGTGTCGTGGACGCGCTGCGTTGCGTTGCGTCTAAAAGGTATCGCTGCTTGTTTTGCTTTTCCGTAAGCAAATCGCGGTGCCGCTTGCCGGGAGCACAGCAAAACGTGCGGTAATCTTTTACAGGAGGAAAGCGTCGGCGACACACGTATAGGTAGAGTTGAATGTAGTGGTCATCGAACTACTCCTCCAGTCCCAGCCAATTCTCATTTGGTCTTTATGATTAGGCGCCCCTCGTGCATAACAGCTGAACTAAACTTGATACATATTTTGCTCTGTTTTATCGTCAATATGGCGAATTCATCCGAAAACCCATGCCTTTACGCGATACAACTTTTCGTCCGTATATGCGAAGCTTTTGAGTCGCACGATAGCTCATTCGAAAGGGGAGACTTCAACACAACGTGGTCAGGTATACATTTCATGCAGATCATTCTCTTCGTATCAAAAAAATGCTTAGATTCGATGGCTGTCGAGCTGTCATTTTTTGCTCCGCTTTACAACGCTCATATTATTACATGTCAACATAATTTGACCACAAGACTACCTGACCACGTTGCGTTGAAGCCTCCTCTTTCGAATGAACCCTATTTCGAGACAAAATTCTCTCATATAAGGACAAAAAGTTGTATCAGGCAAACCCATATTTTTGGCCCATTTTGTCGGTAAAGTCAACCCTCTGACATGCCTGGCCGCCATTGGGGACTACCGCCTTAAGGCGGTAGTCCCAGGCATGGCAGAGAGTTGACTTTACCGACAAAATGGGCCAAAAATATGGGTTTGCGCGAAACAACTTTTCGTCCTTATAAAGGAGAATTTGGTGTCGAAATATGTCTCATTCGAAAGGGGAGGTTTCAGCGCGGTTCGGTCAGGTAGTCTTGTGATCAAATTATGTTGATATGTAGTAATATAAGCGTTGTAATGCGGAGCAAAAATCGACGGCTTGATAGTCGTCGTATCTAAGCATTTTTTTGGTACGGAGAGAATGATCTGCATGAAATGAATACCTGACCGACACGCGCTGAAGCTTTTTCTTTCGAATGAACTATCGTTCGAATCAAAAGCTTCTCATATAACGACGAAAAGTTGTTTCGCGTAAAGGCATGCTTTCTCGGATGACGTCGCCATATTGACGATAAAACAGAGCAAAATACGTATCAAGTTTAGTTCAGCTGTTATGCACGAGGGGCGCCTAATCATCCAGACAAAATGACAGTTGGCTGCGAGTATAGGAGTAGCTCCATGTACCACTACATTCAACCTCGCCTGTACGTGCGTCGTCGACGCTTTCTGCCTACAACAGATTGTTGCGCGTTTGTTTTCCGCCCGGCAAACGACTCCGCGATATATTTATAGAAAAGCAAATCAAGCAGCGATGCCTTTTAGACGCAACTCAACGCAACGCGTCCATGGCACTCGCATAGGCGGAGTTCAATGTAGCTGTATCATCGTTTCCTTTTACATTTTGAAAAGTAATATGTATGGGAACATATACTGGAGAATATTTTCGGATTTTTTTCCTGCAAAACTTAGGTGTAACATATGAAAATATCTAGACTAATCTGAAAAATGCAGATTTCGTAATGAAGCTGTAAAAGTACTACTTTTATATTTTTATGGCAACAATATATTATTATAACTATTACCCCCAATTTTTTACATTTATTGGAAATGGGAACCGTAGTCATAAAAATTAAAAAGCAATCTTTTTGATATATTTCAAGCAAAAAAGCAATCTTCACTTTAAATTTATATATGTTCTTTATGCAGTGACAGTGTTACGTGATTTTTAATATTTCTACATTCGGAAGAACAACATACATATACAGCAGACTCTCGACTATCCGGCCCCTGCGGGACGAGATCTCGGCCGGATAAACAAATGGCCAGTTAATCTGGCAGCATGCTTTATAGATTGTTATGTTTATACCAAAAAATTAATATTAAGTATATTTATAATGTTTAATATTTATACACGCGTATGAACATACGGTACATATATACAATCACAGCATTTCAATATAATATAATGCTACGTAATATCTATGTAATATTTGTTTAATGTCATTTTTCACAAAAAGGTTGGTAATCTTTTCTGTTTCTTTTATTTCGTTTCGTTCGTTATTGTGATGTCACGCCACTTTCTCAAAAATGATATGTCAATTGCTGATGAATCTTCTTCCTGTTCAACATACTTCGTCGCACTTACAAGTGCAATCTTTGCTTTTGCTGACTCACTTTCTCATCTCTATCTATATTTTAAGAAGTGCGGAATACTGTACTCAGAGATTTAGTACGAATGGAAAAAAAATTAATATGGGGTTGCGTATTTAAACAATTACAAATACATGTGACAATAATTACGCAAGAAAGTGAATAATTACAAAATATTTCATATCAACAAAAATGTGGTCGGATAAAACGGAGGCCGGTTCAAATGGGGCTGGATAATCGGGAGTCTATTGTAAATAGAAGTTGTAAATTCAGTTAACTGAAACTATTTCACATATTTATATTTTAAAGTTGGAAAGATAATTTTAATGATTGGATTGGCAGCGTGACTACGTATTCAGACTGTAAACCCATACTTAACATTTTGGTCATAAGTTCGCTATTCATTTATTCGTAACTATACAATATGCCAATAAGTGGCAATAATTTCAAAATATGTTAAAGAAATTTTAAGAATATTTTACTCTGAAATATACGCACAGATAATTTCGGAGTACGTTTTATGCGATTGTCTCTCTAGCCACGGATTCTTCTACTTACGAGTATTACTTAGCATTTTCTAGATCCTTTAAATGTATGAAATGACACCACGCACCTGTACTTCAATCCAACCATATTTATTAACGATAAGTAATATTGAAATAGATTTCTTTTATTTATTATGTGTCAGCGAAGCTAAATGATTCTATAATTAACAAATCATATCAATAGTAAATCTATTGGTGGAAACTGATTTGTCATGCAGTTATGAATCAAAAGAAAAATGTGGCAAAAGAGAGATTAATTTGTGCGCGGAGCGAACTCACGACCAAAATAATTAGTATGGGATTTACAGTCAGACCCCATAACCACTCTGCCAATCTATTCACTGAAATTGTTCTTCCTATTTCAAGATATACTGGTGGTAAATAGTGTTAGTTGACTGAATCTATTATTTTTGTTATCTATATGTTATTCTTCCTGATGTAGAACTATTAAAAATCACGTACGGTACTCACTGCATGAAAAACAAAAATTTACAGTAAGAATTGCTTTTTCGCGGGAAATACCTCGACAAAATTGATTTTTAATTTTTTTAACTACATCGCACAATTCCAAAAAATCTGAAAGATATTGGGGACAAAAGTTATAATAATACGTTGTTATCGTAAAAATATAAAAGTAGTTCTCTTGCAACTTCACTACGAAATCTGCATTTTTCAGATTTTTTTAGGGTTTTTCATTTTGTACACCTAAAGTCTGCGTTAAGAAAATCTGGAGAAATTCTTTAAACATATACCACTACATTTCCAATATTTCAGATTTTTCTCAGAATTTTTGCTTGCCATTAAGTAGGACAAACATGGCAAAAACTGATATTTCATTTCGTCCCCATTACTACCCCCTCAATCGAGATAGAGGATTGAAACTTGGTGTGAAAGCGTTTCTTTGGCTAAGTTATCAAATGGTACATCAAAAGTCTAACTTGGTTCAAGGGCACTTTTGACCCCCTTATCCGGCTATACCTTTTACTTGTGTGGGGCGCGAACTTGCGACAAAAATATTTCGTGCCGATTTCATAGTCGGACCGCAAACCGGTCTCATGCTATCGTTGCGATGAATTGTCTCAGCGGCAATGCGGCAACGCTGTCTCCGATTCTTGGCAACGCTGCTGCCTTGAGACGATTCCCCCCTTGCGCCGCAGTCACATAATAAACAGCTGCGAATTACTTTACGCATTCGTGAAAGAAAATCAAAAGTGGCTCCGCCTCGTATTTGTCAGGCAGCTACATGCTTGTAGGTAATGATCTCACTGTAACGAAATCTACCATGCCTACGAAATCTGTGACGTCACGTGTTGGGACTACCCCCTTAAAGGTTAGTCTCCCAACGTGAGTATTGAGATTTCGTATGTATGGTAGATTTATTAGAGCAAGAGTATTACCTACAAGCATGTGGCTGCCTGACGAATACGAGACGGAGCCCCTTTAATTTTCTTTTACGAATGCGTAAGACTGTATCGTACGACATAGTGTGGAAAGGGGGACAGTGTTTGTGGTCCGACTATTGACTAATTATAAGATCAGGATAGACCACTCATCCAATGCTTTTGTTTGTCACGCGGTTTTGGGGCCATGAGCTCCATTACCATTTCTGTGTCACTTGCGACGTTATTGATTCAACATCAGAAAAGACCACAGAGCCATTGTAACGGCGAAAAGGGACAATTAAATCAAGCAACAGTCAGTAGCATTTAAATGTACAGAGTGGCGATAAACTATCGCGTATACTTGTCCGTCATATACATGGATCCCAATATTTCGGTTATATGATGCGGTTTCATGTATTCAGTTAGTTTACCGAATTAACTGGTTCACTAAATGTGGTGCTGTGGAGAGGGGGTAGAATAGGAAAAAGGAAGGGTGTTGCGTTTCGTCCTGGGCCTGCTAGTGGACTCATCAGTAAGGCTACCTAGCCGGCCCTGCTTTAGACGTTGGGATATTGGAAGTACAGTTAAAGGCAGTATATATATGGACGAGGTTGATGGAGCGAGTGCTTTCGAGAAAGTTCTATTTCGTATTTCCCTCTAGAGGTGGGAGCAGGAGAGCCGCCACACTGAACTATGTTCAAACTATTGCATTCATGCAAATCAGTTACATGCTGAATCAAATTTTGATCACCTTTCGAAATACTATTTATATTTTGTATGTGTATACGATAAAATTACTAAATCGGTTAATTTTTGTTGTTACTCTTGTCGCGTATCGGAATGGTACCTGTATCATGTATACTATAAAGTGCAATTATATTCGGCAATAACAAAATCATATAGGTATCCAAATAACACATTCATTATGTATATGAAAAAATTCGAGCTAGGCACATTATAGAACGTAATTTAAAAATAGTACGTAGTCATTACATTTATCTAAAGATAAAACTGGGAAGGAGTCAGCATGGCAACCAATTTATTAAGTATATATACGCATGAAAATTAAATTTTCTGTGGAGACATGGAAGTGGGTGGACACTGTTTTCGGTTAATGTTGATATGGTAGAATACCTGAGTTTGTCGAAAACCGTATTGTATGAACGAGCTGTAAATAAACCTTCACATTGCGCAAAAGTAAGCTGCCGAAACTCAGCTCAAATGAATCAGAGCCAAAAATCATATCCCGCACATAGTAACTATAATAAAGTAGTTTTAAAATTTCGATTCCTAATAAATGAGTAACTATACCAAACAAATAATTTTCGAGTTAAACTTCTGAATTCTTTCGATACTGTTTACCAGTAAAACTAGTACAAGTTATATGTGTATACGTAATAAGCTCTTAATATCGTTTTCGTGAAGCGAAGATGAATATTATGGGAATTGAAATATTTGTCTTCATGTAACAATCTTTTTTACCATTAATCGTACATGTTGAATTAACGGTTACTATTGATGACAGCTACGTATCGGACTACGTAACGTCGATTCTTCTTTACAAATAGTATGCTGTGCTTTAAACCAGGCACTATGGCGATTTATTAGGTTGTATGCTTTCATATAACTTAATAGGTTCGTATCGGAGCACCAAAGAGAGCTTGTTTTCAGCATGTCAGGTTTGTTTAATATGTGCGTGTATAATTCGATATGTATATATACATATATCGTACAATTGTTACAATATTTTCGCGCCAAGAACTCGATCGATCCCGCGGATAAATGCGTAGAGTTCAACCCCTAACCCCTATTGAGAGGGCGGGCACGCGTTCATCGCTATACACAAGCCGAGAAATACGATGTCACAACACCGCAAACATAAAAATCATCAGTCCGATCAGTCGTCCTAGGACTGATGACAGCGTTGCCTTTCTCGTGCTCTAAACCATACCAGAGAAGGCCGTGAGGACTACCTCACTTCCAACCACGATTCACGATCAGTGAAGCGAGTTTGGCTCGCCTTTCATCAGAGCCGAGTGGTTTAAATTCCCATACAATGTATGGGTACGTCAATGCAAGATTAAACAAATTTTTTAAAATTTTTTTCTTAATAAATTTTCTTTTAACATATTCGCGAAACTTTTCTGGTTAAAATAAGATCAAATACGACATAGTTCGGATTACATTTACGTATTAAAATGTGAAAGTGTTGTATTAATAGAGGAGATAAGAGAAATAGGATATGGAAAGAAGTAAGTTACTGGGATAGATGTATTGTATAGGGTAAAAGAACGCTATAGGGAGTGAAGTGTATAGTACATGTATTACACATATCAGCTGCCTTTGAAAAACTTATATATTGTATACTTTACGTAAGTACATCATATCCAATGCCACAATGTTATTAAATAATGTACTCTTCTAGAAACAATCCATTTCTGTAATTTGTCAAAAACTATAATACAGCGTAATTATTCCATAAATGTTACGTAAAAGTGGTACAAATTATATCGTGTCATGTTTCATTTGAATAAAAGAATTGCACTAATATGATAAATAAATTACCATAAAGAAAGATAAAAAAAAATAAAGCACTTTTAAGTTTGCATGCATTAGCGCAGCCATACATGAGCATTTAAACTTCTTTGAATGCTCAGATTCTCATTCTCACTTTATCTTCCGCTCGTTGTCCTCTCTGACGGCATAGATCAGACGAGGTTTGAGTTTCATATCCTCAGCGGACTTTGGCCCGGCCGCAATCTCTTGGCAAGAAAACATTGTATTTGTATGTATCGGGCACCCACATGACTCATGGACCATGTATGATCCCTACGGTGCGAACCAGACATTGAACGACATAATATACAATGTACAGTTATCCCCCCAATTATGCGGGGGTTCAGAACATTTATGTATCACGTAAATGAAGGGTCGCGTAATTTTGAGACTTCCCTTCCCACTCGTACCACAAATTGATATTACATACATAGTTATAGACTGGGTAAAGGTTTAGTTATTGGGATAAAGAGGAGGGGCCAGGGATGATATTAATTGGAAGATAAGCCTGAAAGATTATAATGGTAGTAACAGGGTTGTTGTATAGGTTCGAAGTGTAGGGCTACTAAAATAGAAACTAAGTCCGTAGTCAGGTTAAATACGTTTATTATCTAGGCGATGTGACTCTAAGGAGGAACGGCTACTAACTGCCTTCTCAATTACTTTCCAAAAAGGAAAGCTCCTCGTTTGAGGACATGCGTGACGCAGGTCAGGGTGGTCCGTTAGTGACGCGTCCATAAACTTGTCAGCAGACCCCAAAGAATAAGGGCAGGCAAAAGGGCCAACCGTCTACAGAAGGTACTAACAAAAACATATTAGTACAACTACATTGCATGCTCTTTACATGTATATGTACACAATGCGTACACAGATACAGCCGGCACGTTAGCCGCTTCGCTCGTCGGTGGATTTTGTTTGCCTATTTTTCATCTCGTCGCCGAGCGGCAGTCCGTTTGCGGCGCAATACAACTGCATTATTTGTGGCGTCCTTATTGCAATTGCACGTATAGGCAGAATACAATGCAGTAGTACTAATATATTTTTGCTAATATTTCTAAACTTCTAAGTTAGAACCATTAATATTTATTGAGACATAAGCTTGCAATTATTAAGGCATAACGCCTACCTCACTGTGGAGCTACATACTATTGTTTAGAAATGTGAAATATGTGTTGCATTTTATATATTTACTAAAATATGTATGTTAAGAAAATAATAATGTTATTTGTTCGGGCCAATTTTGTAGGAGGTTTATGGCAAGGTTTAGAAGTACCGCTATTTTTGTGGATTTGTTAATTTAGTTTTTCTGCCATCTGGACGACACTCTCCAGATGGTACGATTCCCGGATTTTTACTCTTTTGTCATAGCATTTGTATAGCTTTTAGTTTCATTCGCATATTTTTCGTTAGCCTCAATAGCTATTACCCTGTCGTAAACCTTCACGGCCTGAGCAGTCTTCGAGAACCATGGGTCACCCAACGGTTTCCGCGGCCTATGCAAGGGGCAAGGAAACCGTCTCAGGTGTTGACCAGATGTGTCGCCCACCCCCGTCAAATTCTAACGTTTCGCCCCCTTGGAGAAATCCGCGACCCCTTCCTCAAGTAAACACGCCGAGAACGTCAGGGAAGGTGTGTCTTTCCAAACTAGGCCAGCTAATTGGAACTGCCCAAAAATTGGAAGGAACCAGTCAGTGGGAAATTGCAAACTTCAAAGGGGGGGGGGGGCTGAGACAGTCTCAGAGTTACACGAAAACAGTCGTCTAGAACAGTCACACAAAGGAGTCATACAAAATAGTCATACAGAAACAATCGTACCGAATGAATTGCATAGAAACTGTCGCAACGAAACATTCATTAATAGTTAATTGTAATCGCTACTCGTACTTCGAAAACATTTTAAATACAGTCCACTTTTCTCTCTAAGTCGCGAGCTCCGAACCTATTGAAAGATGAAACGCGACCCAACCTTATTAAAAAATTCCCAGATCTCGAGGATCTACCCTTCAACGCCGGTCATAGGCACAAATCGGGAAAAGTTTCTCAAAATGTTGAATTTTATAATATACTTCAATTTCATAAAAATCAAATAGGCAATCCTATTTCCTTCATCTTTCAAATATTATAAAATGTACTTCACTTTGGATATTTTATATAGTTTTGCATATTACGTGTATTCTTCATTCTTTCAAACATTTAAAGTTCCTATAAATGCATACAAATTTGTAGTTAATTTATTATATATTGTGTACATATATTATTCATATTTCACGAAAACATATTGTAATTTTTGTAATTCTTCACAGTCGCGGTGACTTCAAAGAAGTCATCATTTTTCTACAAGGAAAATTTTATGTATAGATTAATAACATTACTGCGAAGTATATAAGAAGATAAATCATAGTTATATTTCTTTTATACGCACAGAGTGTTCACTTTGAAACTATTCGACATTTGTCTGAAACAGTTTTCAGTTATTAAAACACATTATTACAACTTATTTTGAGGTTGGAAAGATAATTTTAATGATTGGATTGGCAGAGTGACTGCGGGTTCAGACTGTAAACACATACTTAACATTTTTGGTATACGATAATTTCGGATTACGTTTTACGCAATTATCTCTTTGGCCACGAATTCTTCTACTTACGAATATTACTTAGCATTTTCTAGATCAAATAAATGTATGAAATAACACCACGCACTTGTACTTTGATTTAACCATATTTATTCACGATATATAGAAGCTAAATGATTCTATAATTAACAAATCATATGAATAATAAAACTGTGAAAGAGAACAGAATTGTCATGTAGTTACGAATTAAAAAAAATATATAGGAAGAGAAAGATTAATTTGTATGGGACGCGAACTCACCATCAAATTAGTTAGTACGTGATTTACAGTCAGACCCCGTAACCACCCTGTCAATTTATTCACTGAAATCGTTTTTCGTATTTTAGGATATAGACATGTGGAATAGTGACAGTTGACTGAATCTATTATTTTTGTTATTTATATATTATTCTTCCGGACGTAGAACCATTAAAAATCACGTAATGTATTCACTTTATTAAAGACATTGTTACGGCTGTCGTTGCCGTGGCGTGGGTAACGCACAGGCGTGGTATCAGGGTAAAGGCTTAGATCAGGATGAGATAGGAATTCGGACGAACCGGTGTCTATTTCACCACCGGGAGCCGAAGGATAGGCGAAACGTGGATGAGCCGGTGTCCGTTTCACCGTTGGGTGCCATTAAGGAATTGCGTGGATGAGCCGGCGTCTGTTTCACCACCGGGTGCCACTAGGTAAAGGATTTTGGAATTGTCGTTCGTCGATATACGTCGAGAGGTGAAGGTATATCTTGTGCAGAATACCGAAGGTTGCGTTACTGTAACTATTGAGATGGGTTTTTGTACGAAAGTGAACTGATAGACTTATACAATCGATATATATATATATATATATATATATATATATATATATATATATATATAATAAGAATACACTTAGTTACACTATTCTTAGACTATTCTGACGGCGACAGTAACCTTCTCAGCATTGACGCAGCACGAGCGAGGGGGCAGTCTTAGACGATCCGACTTGAAAACTCGCATATTCGTTCACATATGCTTGAAGGGGACTTCAATCCGATCTTGCTCAGAGTTTCGGCGTGGCGTCGTACTAAACTTCTACTGAACCCCCGAGCCTTGTTTCTAGCCTCCTTATATACTCAAAAATCCGTAGATTTTGGGGGACGGATTGTGGGGGAATCTCCTACTATCCACATTCCAAGGCTTGGGGGTATCTCTGATTAGCCACGTTCTTAGAAGTAATTACTTCTTATCGCACGGCAGAGCCCTACGCAGGGCTGTATGCTGCCCGTTTCGGTACCCGGAGGATCCGTACGTAACAACATATAAGAATTTAAAGTAAGGATTGTTTCTTCGCGCGAAACACCTCGATAAAATCGATTTTTAATTTTTTTAACTACGGCGCACCTTTCCAAAAAATTTGAAGAGTATTGAGGACAATATCGTTATCGCAAAAATATAAAAGTAGTGCTCCTATAGCTTCACTATGAAATCTGCATTTCTCATATGTTTTTAGGGTTTTTCATTTCGTAAACCTAAGCCCTCCAGCAAAAGAAATCTGGAAACATTCTCCAACAATATGACCATATTTTTAATATGTCAGATTTCTCTTAGAATTTTTGCTTGCCATTAAGTAGAGCAAATATGGCAAAAACTAATATTTCATTTCTTCCGCATTACTACCCCCTAAATCGAGATAGAGGGTTGAAACTTGGTGTGAAAGCTTTTTGTTGGCTAAGTTATCAAATGGTATATCAGAAGTCTAACTTGGTTCAAGGGCACTGTTGTCCCCCTTATCCGGCTATAACTTTTAACTTGTGTGGTACGCGAACTTGCAACCAAAATATTTCGTATCGATTTCATAGTCGGACCACAAGTCACTCTCATGTTTTCGTTGGAATGAATTGTCACTGTGGCAATGCAACAACGCTGCCTTCGAGTCTTGGCAACCCTGCTACCGTCTCGTATTTGTTAGGTAGCCACATGATTGTCGGTAATACTCTTACTCTAACGAAATCTACCAAGCCTACGAAATCTGAGAAGTCACATGGGGAGACTATCCCCTTAAGGAATCCGCCTAGAACCAAGTGCATAAATAAATAAAGAGTAATAACTTATTTTACAATACAAAAATAAAAATTCTATTGTATCTGTATTTTGTAATTGGGTAAAAACTTTTCTTACATAAATGCACGGATAGATATGTCAACATTTGACATGTAAAATCTACAAAAAAGCTAAATTTTATAATGTATTATTTAAATAAATAGAGTTATTGCAAGTCTGCTTAGGCAGTTAGATTCTCAATTGAAGAATAAACAATTTTGCCGATTGAACAGTTTTTCTATCTGAAATAGTTTCTGAGATATTACGTAAAATAAATTTTCACCCCCAACTTTGAGGACTATTTTCACCCCCTAAACATGAATCTAAGCAGATAAAAAAATACCTGTCAAATATTTTTCTGAAATCTACATTCTCTTTAAGTTTTATGAAAATCGCAGATTTACACCTGGGGATATTCCCTTGTAAGTCAATCTGTAAGTTACGATGAATTTTCAGTTAGAGTTATACTGTGTAACACTTACATCCTCAAAGTCAAAGGGATGTAGAAGAGTGTGATTATTTCACTATAGCTTCTTATTTAGTGTAGCTTTTTATTTAATGAATCTCTTTTCTACTAAAACGTCATTATGTTTGTCCTAAATAAAAAGTTTTCTTTTGAAAACTTTATACGCACTGAAAATTTTAATGAACATGATATTTCAAGTGAAGAAACATTGTCATGGTAGTGATGTCCAAGCTGAAATACAAAGTATAGATAGCGGTGCCCTTTCTGCTGAGTCCGACGAAGAGAACGATGATAGAAATGAAATAATTGCTGAATTCACATGGAAGTTAACACTATAAAACCGTATTTCCAGCTGCCTACAAATACCAAAATAATGAAAATTATTATAGAATACATTCACCAAAATGCACGAGAATTTTATAAGACTGTGCAACATAAAAATTTGATTTCGTAGAAATAGAAGCATTTTTAGGAATATTGTTGATCGTATCATGATATAGACAACCTCGAGAATGAACGAATCACTTACGGAGAAAGAGTGAAACATTTTCTCGACCTGTTTACGCTAGAATACCTCGAGATAGACTTTGACAAATTTTTACATTTCTTTGTTTTGGCAATTTTATTACTAGATACGAACGATGAAATACAAACGTATTAGCACCGTTAAGAAAAGTGATAAATATTTTTGCGTTGATGAACAATTGATAAATTTCTAGAGTCGATGCTCATTTAAGGTTTACATACCGAATAAGCCCGGCAATTACGGAATGAAATTATGAGCTTTGTATGGTGCTAAATCAGAATATTGTTGCAATTTAAATGTGTGTATCGTAAAGTAGGAAATATTCTGGAAAAAAGCCAAGTTGTTCAACAATTGCCTGATTTATGTAAGCAGTTGAAACGTTGTTACAGCAGATAATTTTTTGCTGACATAACTCTGGCAGAAAAAATATTGGAGGATGATGTTTTCTTGGCTGGCACATTAAGTAAAAAATAAAACAGATTTACCAAAACCATTGCTCAATATACATAAAAGAGAACAATTTTCGCCAGCATTTTTGTTTACGTGGAAGCCTACAATAGTTCCGTATATTTCCAACCCGCGAAAATATGTAGCGCTTTTGTCTAGCATACATCATACACATAGTATTTTTATGCCAGAAGAAAAATTTAAACCGGAAATTATATCCTTTCACAATAGAATAAAATGTGGTATGGATACGCTTGATAAAATTCTTCAGGAACATTCATGCCGAAGGTGTACGAGACGTTAGCCACTATGTAGATCTTATTTTTCTAAATTATATTGATATAGCGGCATGCAGTGCGTTTATTATATGACTACCAAAAAAACTTTTCCAGAAAAATCAGTTAATGTCAAAAAATAAAAGGAAAACATTTCTAGATACGTTAGGAAAGACGGGCTACAGCAAGTGAAAATGGAGAGATAAAAATGTACAAACGTGTAAAAAACGTAATTAAAAAGACTGGGAGAAAAATTTAAGACAAAGATTAACGAACCTACTTCATCTACTTCATCTAAAAAAACGTTTCAGATGTTATATATGTACGAAAATAACAATAAATACCGTAAAACATGTAAGAAATGTACATAATACATTTGTCACCAGCATATGATCAGTCTGATACGTATTTTGTGTGAAAATTGTGGAATGTATAAGTAATAATAAATTGAATTATAGCATTGCAGCCATTCATTTTTATACGAAAATATAATTTCAGAAATGAGTTATAAAGTGTTCAATAAATACGGAATTGGGATCCGCGTGTGCAAGAGCATGTAACTGCAGGTATTGAATCGTGCTTTACAAATGGGAGGAATTATTGTCTTATTAAGCTTCTAATGGCGGCACAAGGCCCCAAAGCTTTGCTGTTCCGAGGCTTTAGCCTATACCAGCGATGGAAGGGTGCGTATCACCACTTTCAAGGGTCACGTCCGTAGATGTTATGGACGGCGGGCTTGGGAAAACCCCTCCTTCACCGCTGAAGGATCATCAGAAGGGTAAACTGTCCCTTTCGGGAAGCGAACCTTTTAGCCGCTACACCTGTGTAGCCAGCAAGCCAGTTACACATGTGCACCGTTGCCCAGCGGGGACCACGTGGAGGTAAGGTTGCCAGTACAAGACTCAGTCTCTAGCGGGCATACGTGTCGCCACGTATGAGTTTGGCGTCAGAAGCTTTCGCCGCTGGGCCGTCCATTTTGAGCACCAGTACGCTAATGCGCACTGTCCCGCGATGCCGCAATGGGGTTTGCCACATAAGAGCCATTTGGTCATCGACGCCGACTCGTGGCAATGCTGTCTTAGCAGACGCAGCGGTGGATCTTAGTTTCTCTTCCGGAGAAGGTACTTGTGGCGGGAACCACGAAGAGGTGTCCACTTGCTAACTAGATCTACATAAGGGCTGATCTCGGATACTAGTACCGGCAAGCCGGCCCGACACCTCAAACGATCGCCACTTAAGAGAGTCATAGTTACTCCCGCCTACAAATGGGAGGATTCAGATTCTAAATTTTGCTCGTAATGTTCTACTAATCTCTCCTTTTTAATAAATTCAGTGCGGCTCCGAAATAATCCACCTCCGCCATTCAACTAACCGTACAAATTATCCAACATCTGACTGTTTGAGGGATCATATAGGGTAGATGTACCACGTACTGCCACTTTAAAATCATCGCGTAACTTTATTTAACTACTTTAGAACGTATTTAACCTAAAAATCGTTCCAGCTTGGAGCATAACATTGTTCAACTTATCTTTTATTTATGAACACCTTTTTATATGCTGAATACAATTAATTAATCACTAATTAATTGAAAATGTACAACAAAATCCAATGACCCTGTTACTATCTCTTGAAAAGATATTATTTAATTTATTATAATAATTTAGAAACAATTTTTACATATATTAGCACGACAGTTTGTGGAACAGATATAAGAGGTATAGTTAACATATCGCCACTACTGAATTATGACACGTCCCATATTTTATAATTGCAATAGTCACGTTTTAATATTCAACAGCACATTTACCTTTTAATATTTCGTTTTAAATATTAAGTGTAAACAAATATACAATGTCTATGTGTTGTTACGTAAACTGATCTCCAAATTTAGTATAAAAATTTGTTAATTTACTTTGTATACTGCTTTGCTATTAAATAAAATAATTAAAGTGTCGGTTATAGAGACACTGACAGTGATTGAGACATTTACCCTAAACGTTGTTTCCAAAAACATCTTGAGGCGTCGATAATTGTGTAACTTTGAACGGTGGAATGAAAAAAACGCAGCATTCTACGATATGTGTGATGATAGCAGCTTTATTATATTCTTATCTGGCCTTTTTTAGGGTTCAGCAAGGTTTATGCTAATTTAGGTAGTCTTAGTTAGTAACAAGCTATTTTTCCTTTATTAATACTGCTTCCCAAAGTAATTGTCGGTTGATTTGTATCTGATTAGGGTAAGAGTTCTAATTACCGAGGTTGTCTGTAGTGAATATTTGGTATTAGTTCAATGCAATAAAAAAGTTTAAGTACTTAACTAGTTTAGTATAAAGCTAAAAAATATTATCAAAAAGTGACAATCATGTTTACATTACAAACGATGTATTTCGCTTACGGATACAGCTAAGAAATGGGATTTTCATATGGTATACTACTGATAAGACATATACTAAGGTGAATTCGAAAATTTTTATTTGCATGGCTCGATTTGGAAATAATAATCTGACCTACACCTAACCCGAACCTAACTGTTGTAATTGGTACCTAATTTAACTGGTTGGTATTGGCTAGATTCGGGCCAGATCATTATTTTGGTCGCTTGACAACGCCGTGCCGACATAGCGCATAGCAGAGCAAACTCATGTCAAACACGGTAAAACATTTTTTGATCGAAATCATATATTCAGTTGATCTTTTTTATGTTATGCAGTTTGAATAGCTCCTAATCGAATTTCGTTAATACAAATTGCGTTATAACTATGTTTTTTACGTTACATATTGTGTTCACTTTGTTATTTAACTTCAGTTGCTGTACATATGACATTTTAAGACTTTTTATTCAAATACTTCTGATATTTTTGGATCTTTGAAGTTTCATTGTATATTGATGTTTTTATGCAGTATTATTTTTCTAATAATAATTAGTGATTTTATAAAATGATGTTTTCGGAACATTTTGGGCCTTAAACATAATAAAATTATGTTTGACAAGGAAGGAAAAAATGTTGTGTTCCATGTGGTTCATGAATAAAGATTTTCTGCATTGTTGGGGTCATTGGATGCCAGGAATATAACTTAACGTACAATTCATTGTTAGCTATGTTCATAATATAACTTTCAAAATTAACATTAACTCCATGCCAGTCCAACTAACTTAACGACATCGGTCCATAACATACTTCTTCATTTGTTTTACATAAACTAGCTGAATACTTCTTTCGGATATAAAGAAAATGGTGATTACAAATTATAAACGAAATCTATTCATTTATAAAAATTATAAAAATTACATCAAGGTACGTAAATACGAGTTTAGTTTGACTTGTCCGTGATTTGCACGGACTAGACTGGCTATAGGTTAATTCAGTGTTGGACATAACCTTTAAAATAACTTTGAATAGATTTTCATAATAAAACCAAATTTTTTCAAACATGTAAAACCGGACAAAGTGTTTTTAAATTAAAGTAGTGTTAAAAAATTAAAAAAAAACACTCATTTATGTAGACCTCGCTACTGGTTTACATATAGGTAATAAAAGAAGTCTCAAAAATATTGGTGCCTTGCAGTCGTCTCATGAACCATGCCATCAAACACCAAATAAATTTCAAACGACAAATGCTCAAAATTTATTTTTATTTTATGCGTTTATAACATTCGAACTGAGAGGCTTATTAATTTACTATTTTGTTCCTTCTGGTAACGCGTGTTCAAGAATTGAAACAATATTGCTATTTATTATCGTAACCTAATCCGGATCAACTTACTCTTGCACGTGCCGGAGTAACTGTTTACCTCTGTAACTTTCGTGTTGGCAGTTCTTGGCAGCTAATTTTCCTTTTAGAAATATCAAACATATAAAAGTGCAATTTGGTATAATCCAAGTATTGGGTTATCTAGAAAGTTCGTGCCGATTTTCTGTTGAAAAGGTATAGGCAAATAAGTATTGTAAGACCACTAAATGAAATTCAATTTGTGACATGTTAATAAATAGGTTTTCCAAATAAAACATTTTTGGGTAAGTTTCACCCCCCTCCTCCTCTATTGTTAGAGAGATAACAGACAGAAACTTAATTTACAGTTTAAACTCCATTTTCTTTGATCTATCGCATAAAAAGTAGTAAGAAACATCGGAAATTCTTTATCTAGTGACATATACATCTTGAAATTTTTCCAGATTTTTAACTGTAAAACCGAATTTTAAAAAATTTCAAGAAGCTAATTGTTTATGAAACGTTTTATGTGACTGTGTGTATATTTATAATTAGCTTTCTAGTTATAATAGAAACATTTTGCTATCCCAGAAGCCTTTTGTGAAACTAAATGTGAACAGTTAAATTAAGATGCATTCAAATCTAATCGTTGGATATGTAAAAAAAACATTGTGAAATATAATATAAATATAATGAGGCACGAACTTTCCGGACAACCCAATACTATACGCTGCTGATAAGTCGACGGCACAAGAGTAAGGGGTACATGTATTATGTCCCTGCGTATGTTTCCTTTCCTTCCTCGCTTTGTAACGTTTCGACTAATGATGCAAGTATGTATGACCTATCGTTATAATTGTATCGGAGAAAGTGGGCCTGTAACCAATCAGACCTGTATTCTTTCTGGCTGACAATTTACCAGCAGCGTATAGTACACCAGCCAAGCTAAATTCTGTCATTCATCATTTTATTTAACGACACAAAGCAATTGTAAACAATGATTTTAATTCCGGATGATTTTTAGACTACATACTTCAAATCCATGCAGCTGTCTTCAGAATTGATAAGTGGTAAAAAAATATACTGAGTCATGGCTCATATGTGTAATTGACTGTTGAAGGAAAACATTTTTTATTCTCAATATATTGCTATAAAAGCACTTTTATGCGAGTCCGAACTGTTCAGTTCAAACGTTATATCTATTGCCTTTCAGTCGCCGAAATGTATGTATTTATAGAAACAGCAAGGAAGTGGCGGTCATGGGCTCATGCATACGTTGTCACAGATATGTGCACGTATGCAAGAAATTAATTTGTACATTATAGGAAGTTTTTTACGTATATCTCGGAAACTAAAGGCGACCATCTATTATACGCAAAGGAAAAACTTTAAAATTTTGTCCCTTATAACAGACTCAAATTTCACAAAGGTCCATGAGATCATCCTTAATCTGTAACTTTAGTTTGTATAAATTCGACTATTATATTCTTAGTTGATATTTTAATCTTTGCAATACCAAAAGGGAGCCAGGCGGGAATGGGGTACTTTACGCCCACTTAGTTACTATTTCAAAAATTCCAGTTAAAATATTTACTTCGAAATTTGTAAATTCTATGTAAAAACATTTCTTCGCATAAGAACACGATATTATGTCGCTTCGTAGGGCCTTTGGAAAAGTTTAAGAAGTAATGAAAAGTTAATGACGACAAAGAAATCATTTTCGCTGTTCTTTCGCCCTAGGGACGTCGAAAAGGGGGGTTTTATTATTTTGGACTTAGTACATCTCACGTAAAAAACGCGAGAAAAGGATTTATAATGTAAGGAGAGCGCGGAATTAAAAGTTATATCTGTTTGTTAGCGTCAACCCATGTGCAATTGTGACACACTTGTCAGGGTCATCGTATTCTCGGGCTTTGACCTACTTTTAACGGTTTTAAGGTGCCGATGTCTAGAACCTATGTCTATTATCGGGCGAAGGATCGGTAGTAACCGACAACTAGAACCGCGACGAATTCTAAGAGTCGCGGATGTCGTGATTAGAGTTCGATGCCCTCCCTTTTGAGGATGTCGTCGAGGTACTCAAAGAGTCGATTGCACTGGTTTTACTGGATTTATTCAATGTATTGTTATACAGTGGAGTACAATATTTTAATCGCGCAGAGGTTCGACGTACTCGAGGTCTGGAAGGCTAGTCTCTTTCTAAGCCTTTTTGGTTCCCTTTTTATATCCGGGGTTTCTGAAATTTGGGGGTGGTGGTCCGGCCGTGAGAAAGGGAAATGGGATGCTGTATGGAGGTTTCATCACTGAGGGCTTGTTGGAGGAAACATATCGAAGACAAAAGGAAAGCCTTGTAGGAAAGATCAGTTATCTAGTTAGGATGGGAAAATGGAAAAAGGCCCGGATCAATAAATTGTCGGGGAAAGGTTTTAAGTGATAGGTAGACTGAACAGTTTGGGATTACACGTTACTGAGAGATGTCGATAAGGATGGGTCGACAAGGATCGCCGGAGGAACCGTGCCTCGTGGCCGATGACCCGACGTCATGGTGCTGCATGGCACGTGTAAAGAGATAAGGGTGTTCTCGAAGGATCTGGCCACGAAGTGGGGAAGGTGACGAACCTTCTGGTAAGAGGACCATGACGAACCTCTTGTTTGAGAGTGACCACGAAATTTTCTAACATGTTTAACACTTTCACGACGGGTGCTTTCAGCGCCATCTATTTCACGCATAAGTTTTGTCCCTCGTGTACTAATTTCCCTAGCATAAAAACAGGAAGAGGAGGAAGCCACGTGGTGTCGTTTCTGCTATGTTAGTGCTGGGTCATGAGAAATCGAAATGGGTTCCAATGATGCTTGCACCCCAAGATTTGAAATATTCTCAAACAAGTATATATTCTCAATTAGTTATACACAGAAGGTATTTAAATTATGTAGTTAAAACATATAAGTACTCGATACCGTATGTATCAATACAAAATGAAAAAAATACTATATTCATTATATACCGATACGAAGAGAAATAAATACTAAATAAATATAATATAAATAAAGAATACACACTGAATAAATGAGATTATGAATACCATACATACAATAGGTTTTTAAAATATATATACACAAGAAATAATAGTGAAGGAATATAATATTATTTATTCAACAACATATTCTTTATTAATATCGTATTCGTTTGCTGTTTATTTCACTGCTTATTGATGCATGTGGTATTAAGTACTCATTTGTTTTATTTATATAATTTAAATACCTTCTGTGTATGACTAATTGAGACTCTATAGTTGTTTGAGAATATTTCAAGTCTTGGGGTGCAAGCGTCATTGGAACCCATTCTGATTTCTCGTGACACGATCCTAGCAGTGTCTCTATCCTTTACTCTGCCACAGTCTATCTCTTTCTTTCGACTCTGACCAATCATGGCTCGCGGCAATGGTTTTCGTGCTACAGTACCCTTCATGTCACCTATAGATGCCATCCCGTCGTAAGAGGGTTAAACGTAGTCAATTTGTGGGGTTAAAGCAGCCGCCATGTTGGCTGTAGGCACGGCTGGACCAATGGGATCAGTCCATTGCGCTTATAGTAACGCCATAGGTATGCTGCTTTATCTGAGGTTGGTACCCGTGTAGTCTGACTTCAAAGATGAGTTGGTAAGAGTTTGAGATAGATTGGGTCCATGATGGCCCCGGGGGGGGGGGGGCGCAGCCCTTTCCCCACCTGTCATATTATTTTAGCAGCAGTGGTGTTACTAGATCACTACATCACTAGAGGCGCAATGGTCTGTTCCTATTGGTCGAGTCGTGCGTGCAGCCGACATGATGGCTCGTTTAACCCCACAAATTGTCTACTTTTAAGGATGGCATCTATAGATGCCATGGAGGGCACTGTAGCACGAAAACTATTGCCACGAGCCATGATTGGTCAGAGTCGAAAGAAAGAGATAGACTGTGGCAGAGTAAAGGATAGAGACACTACTAGGATCGTGTCACGAGAAATCGGAATGGATTCCAATGACGCTTGCACCCCAAGATTTGAAATATTCTGAAAAAATATATATTTTCAATTAGTTATTCACAGAAGGTATTTAAATTATATAAACAAAATAAATGAGTACTTAATACCGCATGTATCAATAGGAAGTGAAATAAACAGCAAATGAATACGATATTAATAAAGAATATATTATTGAATAAATAATATTATATTCCTTCATTATTATTTCTTGTGAGTATATATTTTAAAAACCTATTGTATGTATGGTATTCATAATCTCATTTATTCAGTGTGTATTTTTTATTTATATTATATTTATTTAGTATTTATTTCTCTTCGTATCGGTATATAATGAATATAGTATTTTTTTCATTTTGTATTAATATATGCGGTATCAAGTACTTATATGTTTTAACCACATAATTTGAATACCGTCTGTGTATGACTAATTGAGACTATATACTTGTTTGAGAATATTTCAAATCTTGGGGTGCAAGCATATTTGGAACCCATTCCGATTTCTCGTGACCCAACACTAACATAGCAGAAACGACACCACGTGGATTCCCCCTCTTCCTTTTTTTATGCTAGGGATATTAGTACAGTGCAGTGATCACTTGATGGCGAGGCAAGCCGATTGGCTGTCGCATATTAGCGACACCTTCAGTCACACGTATTATATTCATTGGCTGAATCGGTCACGAGTGCAAGTCTATTGCGTGACAAAGGATGCGAAACAAAACACGTCGAGGTAAAGTGAGATAGGACGACTTGGAACTACAACTGAATCACATTGGCGTAAACCTAATTTTTTTTCTCGCGAGAATGTGGGGAAATCTTGAAGAAGCTACCTGGCAGGGTCCGCTCTCGCGAATCCTTAGCGAATATGAAGGACCTACTACTATGCATGTAGCATCCAAGAATTGGGAAGAAAGATTTTCTACTGACTAATGGGCGGAGCGAGCGACCAGCTCCCCTTGCCCCTGTGCCGTTCAGCTTGTGGGGCGCTCGCCAACAAGTCATCACTGCACTGTACACGAGGGACAAAACTTATGCGTGAAATAGATGGCGCTGAAACCACCCGTTGTGAGAGTGTTAAAGAGGTATAAGTTTTAATTCCGTGCCCTCCTTACATTATAAATGCCTTTTTCGTGTTTTTACGTGATATTTTCTAAGACCAAAATAAAGAAACCCCCCTTTTCGGCGTCGCTAGAGGGAAAGATTAACCTAATTTTGTACCGTAAGTATATGTGATACGTACTGATATAAAATGGAAAATGTTTATACATACTTTGTAAATTTGTTGCAGTTATCATCAAGTACTGCTAAGCATAAGATAAAAATTAATATAGAATTTTGTGAAAAACCACAAAAAAGAAAATAGAATGTAAAATTTAATGTAATGGGACTTAAACTAGAGGACCTTTGGATTTGCAATCATGTGTTTTATCACAGTGCTAATGGTTTATATGTGTGGATGATCATAACTTCTGCATTTACTGCAATCAAAAATGTAAGAATGAAAATATCAAAGGAGTGTCGAGACCCCTACATCATCGGGCAGAAAAATATATTGGATGATAGGTCTATCCTGTACCTCGTCTGTGGTATTACCTACGAGCATGTAGCTGCCTGTTAAATTCGAGATGCGACCCTTTTCGTTTTCTTTCGTAAATTCATCAAGAAATTAGCTGTTGGTTGTGTGAATGGCAAGGAGGGGCGGACGGATTCATCTCAAGACAGAAGGGTTACCATGAATCGGCGGCAGTGTTGCCGCGTTGCCGCTGTTACAATTCATCGCAATGATTGCAAATCACTTCAAACACGATATCATTTTATGGTTTATACGGTTGAAGAATGAAACATAAATATTAATAATTATGTTACGAATTTCACACGCCTAGAACGAAACTTTTATAATTATACTCAGTAAATCATTTCATTTATATTTTCATGGTAATGTAAGGATGGTGCGGTCAAAATAAAGTTTGTCAGGGCTAAATGCAACGAATATTTTATTTCTTTGCTCGGCTAGCGCCTCGTCGTCGGTCGCTGAGCTTTCCGTCCGATCCGTGTAAAGTCTAAAAACAATCTGTTCTCGAGCTAGCCGACTCGCCAGGTCTCGTCCGCAGGCCACGTTTATGGCCCTACCGTCAAGGGTCCGCTCGCTCTTACAGTTTCGGCCAATCCTGACCCCGAGTCCGGCCTCGGACTCGCTTATTCAAACTAAAAAGTGATATACAATATACCATATCTTATCCTAAACAAAATTCAACTTAAACCTAGACGATATCCTAAATTTTACATTTCTAAGTAATATACATCTTATACTGAACGCCACGGTCGCATATTGGCAGGGGACCAGGTACCTTGGTAGGGTTTCTGCGTATTTTGGAACCCTGCGATATCGGCTACAACATACCGATCGTTCCGAAGTTTTTTGTGATCTCGTAGGGTCCCTTAAACTGAGGAATTAGTTTTTGGGAAATTCCCGGAGTACTTTCAGAATTTTTTAACATTACATAGTCCCTGACCTGGTACTCGTGAGGTGGTTTATGTTTCCTGTCATAATATTTTTTATTATATTCTTGCTGGTGCAAGTTTTTTCCCTCTGCCTTGTGCCTAACCGTTTCGAAATTTACGGGTTTGCGATTCACCTGTTGCTGGAGATACTGACTCAACGAATCCGGAACTTTACCCCTTTGATCAACCCCAAACAAGAGCTTATAAGGGGTTTCGCCTGTCGCTTTATTAACGGTATTATTAAGCGCGTATTCCGCATCTTCTAATACTTCATACCACCGCTTACCCGGGCAATTTTCGGTTGTCTTTGCGAGTATCGGTCGTAAAACTCTATTTACCCGCTCTACCTGCCCGTTTGCCTGCGGAGTCGCTGTGGCGACTTTTATATGCTTAATATTATTTGCCGTGAGGAAATCATCAAAGTCTTTGGATGTGAAGGCGCTACCCCTATCCGAAATGACCGTCTGTGGTTTACTATAGTACGCAAAATACGACTTTAAACACCCGATTGCTTCCCTTGCCGCGGTTGTCTTCGTAGCATACAATTTTACATGTTTTGTAAATGCATCTATAATTAAAAATACGTACTTCTTGATATTTACATTTTTGTCCACGGGGCCGAAATGGTCAATATGTATCACAACAAATGGGACATTACCTTTAGGTATGCAATGTAAAGTTCCCTCAATTTTTCCTGCTGGCGGTGAAAATGCGATGCATTTTAAACAATTCTTAATATGGTCGGCAACTTTAGTCTTTAATCTCGGGAACCAATAGTTCTGCATTATGGTACTACTAGTTTTATCCGTTCCTAGATGTCCCATTTCATCGTGATACCTATAGATAACGTTCTTCTCCATACTTTCTGGTACATAAAATAACAACTCACTCCCATGCTTTCTATACACCAGACCATTCCGCATCTCAAAAAAACTGTTCTCGCAAGACTCTAACCTTTCCCGTATTCTGGCGATTTCGGGATCTCGATTTTGCATTAGTGCTAAATCCAACTCGAACGTGTTTCCTTCTATGATTAATACATTAGTAGACCTGCTGAGCGCATCCGCATGTGCCATTCTCGTACCCGGTCGATGGATTATTTCATAATCAAAACTCTGGAGCTCCAATGCCCATCTCGCGATTCGCGGATTTACTTCCTTCTTATTCAACGTCATTTGAAGCGAACTACAATCCGTTAGTATCTTAAACCTAACACCATATAAATAAACCCTAAAACGTCTTAACGCATAGACTATAGCCAGTACCTCAAGTTCAAAGCTGTGATACCTGCTCTCAACCTCGGTGGTACGCTTTGAGAAATAAAATACCGGATGGAGTTTCAAATCATTTTTCCGCTGCATGAAAATTGCCCCATACCCCAATGAACTGGCGTCACAATGAAGTTCGGTTTCGTCCCTTGGGTCATAAATGGCTAAAACCGGAGCTTCTACTAACTTTGCCTTCAAATTGTTGAACGCTTCTAATTCTTCCTTCCCAAATTTAAACTTAGCATCCTTACGCAATAAATCATACAACGGTTTGGCAACGAAAGCAAACCCCTCAATAAACTTACGGAAGTATGAGCTGAGACCCACAAACCTCTGTACGTCACGGGTACTCCGCGGTACCGGGAATTTTTCGACCGCTTCTACCCCGCTTTTCGGCGGACTAATGCCCTTCTCGGTTATAAAATATCCCAAATATTCTATCTCGTTATATAAAAATTTACACTTATCTAGTCTCAGCTCCATTCTATTCTCTACGAGCAATGCAAAAACGCGATTCAGAATTTGAAAATGGTGTTCTAATGTTCTTGTCGCCACTAAAATGTCATCTATGTACACCACAACATCCCCTGACTTGATTAGCTCTGAAAAAACTTCATTAACGAACCTTTGGAACCGCGATGGTGTAGTTTTAAGACCGAAAGGCATCCTCATATACTCGAACTGGCCCAAAGGTGTGACAAATGCCGTATATTTCACCGAATCTTCCGCCACACGGATATGATGAAACCCATCCTTGAGGTCTAACAAACTAAAGTATTTCTTACGGCATAACACATCGATCTGATCCTCGATCAGTGGTAGCGGATAATTATCGCGCATAAGTGCCTTATTTAAAGTTCTATAATCTACACACATGCGGAGCTCCCTATTTTTCTTCTTAACTAAAACGATCGGTGACGCGTACTCGGAGTTACTAACCCTAATAACCCCTTTGCTCAACAAACCGTCCAATATCTGCCCTAACTGTTCTTTCTCCGAATAGGAAATTCGTCGCGGCGAGGTGTGAAAAGGTTTATGATCCTTTAGCGTCAATTTTAACTCAGCGTTAACGCGAGGCACTATTGGGCGCGGTGGTTGTAAATATGCTTGCCTAAAAATTTTTTCCAACTTTTCATGCTCGTCGAAAGCTATTTGCGCATTAATATTTAACGACTCCACTATCTCATCTTCCACCGGACTTGAAAGAATGTTCAAAATCTCCAAAACAGCAGGGTCCTCAACCTCCGGTTTGGTCAAAGTCATACCGAATGATTTTAGGGCATCCCGACCTAGCACCACAGATGTAGCCATAGTCTGATCCGGTACGACTAACAACAAAATGTTCTTACGAACACTATTGAATACAATCGTCGCCCGTAATGTGCCCATCGGATTCAATGGCGACTTATTAATTCCCACAAATCGCGTACGCGCGCTATCCTCTATTTTGTCTATTTTACATGGGACAACCGATTCTTTCATGAAACTTACCGGACTCCCGGTATCAAACAAAGTACGTAATCTTACTTCAATATTGTCCATAACATACACGATATGTCGGTGAAATTCTTCCTCCTGTGACGGGACCTTCTGCACGCAGGTGACTTGGGGTTTTTCTTTCTTCGGGCAAGCAGGTAACAGATGACCCATTTCCCCGCAACCAAAACAGGACCCCTTTTCTCTCCTTGGTCGATAACACTCCTGGGCCCGATGACCTGTCCTGTTGCAATTGTAGCACCGTATCGCCGCTACCTGCTCTACTGTCCTCTTCGTCCCCGCTGACTCCAATACCCTCGACCGAACCGTTGCCATGCTCGGCATCGCGTGAGTCCTCACAATGGGTGGTAACTTAATTTTATTAAACGCAGTCAACACTGCAGTTGCCGTTTTAAAATTACTCATGCGTGCCTGGTTTTGCAGGTGAACGTCCGGTATCCCGTCAATTATGAAATCAACAACTTCCTCATTACTGACCGGCACACGATTGGCTAAAATTAGTTTTTCGTGAAAATATTCACTAAAGTTTTCATTATTAGCCCATCTTCTATTTTCAAATTTCCGGCGAGTTTCCAATCGACTCTCCCGATGGCCAAACATAAACTCCATTCGGTCCAACAACTCATCCGTTGCAATCTCTATATGCTCCGTTTTAGACTGGAACCAGCTCAACGCCTTTCCTTTGAGCTTCGACCCAATGAGAATCTTCATTAAATTTTCGTCCAATTCATATGTAGCAACCAATAACTGCAACTGTTTCTTCCAATTTGGAAAAGAATCCTCAGACCCACTGAACTCTCCTAATAGCTCACCAACTGCTTTTACACTTGGTCCAGCTCTTCTTTCAGACTCCCGACTAGAGGTCGCGGAACTCCGTAATATCTCATTCTCCCGCTGAAGAAGCTGCAACTCCCTTTGCATCAATTCTCGCTCTCGCCGCATGAGATCCAATTCCACGCGTAAAAGGCGGTTTGGAGTGGTTTCCGCTGATATCTCTTGACCTGACGGCGGCGTCGGACGAGGATTGCTTGTTTCAGCCTGGGGATCGTCCGTAGATAATACAGGATTGCTAATTTCGACACCTTCTCCGCCTCTTCTGGTACGCGAAGGTATATCACCCTCCCATTCCCGATCCGGGAAGTTGTCATCTAAGCGTTGCATCAGTTCGGCTTTATTGCCCGTCGTTGACAATCCGTGCGACCGCAGTACCTCTTTCAACTCCGTTAGTAGGAATTCACGTTGGCTTTTTCCCGTTGTGTACGACATAATAGAAAACACAACAAACAATCGCTTCGAACTTTTAAAAGGCGTTGCACCGAATTGCCACTAAAAAAAAACTAATAAAATGTCACTAAGAAAACTTAAAAATAGTCACACAGAAAGTCACAAAATGTCACTCAGAAACTTGTACATAAAATATCGCTCCAAAACGTAAAATTGTCACACAGAATCAGAGGACCTCGCGAAAAAAACTCACACAGAATATAACGAGACACTCAATAAATTCACGAGCTAAACAGAACTTTATCCCACTTCTGAAATTTGTAAGGATGGTGCGGTCAAAATAAAGTTTGTCAGGGCTAAATGCAACGAATATTTTATTTCTTTGCTCGGCTAGCGCCTCGTCGTCGGTCGCTTAGCTTTCCGTCCGATCCGTGTAAAGTCTAAAAACAATCTGTTCTCGAGCTAGCCGACTCGCCAGGTCTCGTCCGCAGGCCACGTTTATGGCCCTACCGTCAAGGGTCCGCTCGCTCTTACAGTAACAACATATTATCATAACTATTATCCTGAATTATTTTCAGACTTTTTGGAAAGGTGCGCTATAGTTAAAAAAATCAAAAACCAATTCTTTCGAAATATATCATGAGAAAAATCAATATTCACTTTAAATTTCTATATATCCTTTATGCAGTGAGTACATTACGTGCTTTTTAATATAGGTACACTCGAAAGAACAGTGTATAAATAGAAGAAGTTGCAGATTCAGTCAACTGAAACTATTTCACTTCTTTATATACTACAGCACAAAAAACGAATTTAGCGATTTGATTGCACGAGTGGTTTGTGAGCCAATTGTGAAACTCATACTAAATATTTTAGTCGCAAGTTTGCGCCTTACAAAAGTGAATTTTATTTCTGGTACATTTCCATTCAATTCTTTTCACTATATGACAGTTTTGTTTCCTTCACCAGTTTTGCTATTCATATACCGTGCTAATTATAGAATTATTTAGCTTCTCTGACAACTCCAATAAATAAATAAATTTTAATTTACTTATCATTAATAAATGGAGTTGGATTGAAGTAAAGATGCGTGGCGTCATTGCATAGTATATTTATTTGATCCAGGGAATGTTAAGTAATACCCATAAGTAGAATAATCCATAGCTAAAGAAACGATCGCGTAATATGTGCTCCAAAATTATTTCTCGATATAGGTTAGAGTAAAATATTATTAGAATTTCTTTATGGGGCTACATAAGTACACCTAGCGGTAGGAAAAGTTAGGAACACTTTGACTACTTTTTTTTATGAAAAGAATATTTGATTGAAAAATCTCGAACTACATCTTATAGTGTATAGTTTAGCGTATATTTTCAATAAATTTCATTTGAAATTCTTCAACAATGCATCTAGTCGAAGTTGTTTTGTAGAGGCTGTTGTGTGGTAAAAGCTTCTACGGTACTCATGATATTTCCTGGAATTTGTATCTGAAACAAGGAATAAGCAAATTTTCTTGAAGTGCATAAAAAAGTGAAGTTTCTGTCGTAGTCGATTTTTTAAATATTGATTTGTCATGAAATGGCGACCATTCCAATGTGGACGTATAATTTCCTACTGCAAAAATCGCGATTCTTTTGTTTATAAAAAGAACTATAATGTAAAAAAAATCCTACGGCAACTACTAGATAATTATATAAAGAAACTCTTTGCAAAATTTTAACGAGATTGGTTCATTAGTTCTAGAGATATTTTGGGCGCCGTTTTGAAAAACATGATTTTGGGGAAAACGCGTTTAAAGATTTAGCCACAGATGTCTACACAAGAAATTGATTCTTTTTATACTTACATTGAATCATTGATTCCGGGACCATATAACGGTCCTTCTGTGGATGTTGAAGCTTCAATTTGATCTTTTTTCAACTTTTTCGATATCGTTCTGGCCTCTTTGGTGGTACTCTCTGTAGCGCCCTCTGCCAAGCTCAGCCGCCGATTGTCGTCGAATGAAACCCACTGATGCGCGTTGACTCCGTTTCGAATCTTCATACTCGGCCGTAACAGTTCTTGATAACCAGTATTCGCAAGATTTGTAAAAATTTGATTTCACTTGTATACCAAGAACTTTTCCACTAAACCATCCAATGAGACTTGATACGCCGAAGAATGAAGTAAATCCGCGTTTCTTCCAAGTTCCGTCCCCAGAAACTGTTAAATGCACACTATCACTACTATTATTTTGTGCTGTCAATGACTCCTCTTCTTTTACGGCACTCCTAAATAATGGTTCACACACCGCGAATGAAGCTCGACGTATATTGTTCATTAGTACATCGTATGTGCTTTGTGCAATAGGAACTGGTAAATGCATTATGCCACAGAACTTTCTAGAGCCATTTAAACAAACACCTATTAGCCTCATTGCATAAATAAAATGTCTATTTATTTCATAGGCAGGGCCAATATATGGGCACGACAGAATTAAGACAGGATTACAGCCATTGCAAATAGTCATGACTCTAAAACCCAATCCACGAGTGCTCTCGCACTTAAATTTCACATTACCATAACACTGCAGATTTCACCCATTGTGAAATAGTTTTAAAATCTGTAAAAAAAATTGAGAATTTTGTACGCAATACCTGAAGCACGGAGGAATTGATTGAAGCGCGAAGAGTCTGATGTGGAACCTGTCTACGATAGGCTCTGACTTCGTCTATTTTACGAATTTTTAAATAAAATTTGAACTGTATATAGTTTAAATATCATACAATCAAAGAAGCATATTTTTTTGTGAAAAAGTTTTTTTTTACCCATTTAGGTGTATATAGCCCTTTAACATATTTTTAAAATTATTGTCACTTATTGGTATATTGTACAATTAAATTTAAGTGGAAAATGCGCTTGTGAGGAGTGCGATTTCATGACCAATGGGTTCCACAGTCTGAGCCCGTAGTCCAGGTAACGTGTGCACCTCTATAACTTCCAAAGGTGTTTCAAGGTGTACACTATGTGGTGCACTTACTTTTTTTATAGGTGGAGGCGTTTCAGAGATTTGAACGTCAGCTGTGTTTTTTTAAACAGAATGCTATATTTTTTATATAAGAATATGGAAGAATATCGAATTTTGAGTAAAAAAGTATTGACCTTTATTAGCCCTAAACCTAATAGTTAACGAGTACTTTCACTTTATTTCTTGAAAATTTTCTTCAAGTGCTCTCAAGTTGGAGATTCAACCATATCACAGATTTCCGCAGGACAGCGATGTTTACGGGACAATGTTTATCAGCACAACGTCAGATGGTACGCAATCTTCTATCACGTTCGTGATACAGTATCGAAGTTACCTTCAGTGTTTGTATGTAATTATCAGGCAGATAAAAGCAAAAATGAAATTTTGTAATAGCAAAATTGTTGACATGCTTTTAGTTTATGGTGAGTGCCGTAAAAATGCATTAGGAGCTAAAGCTGTGTATGCCGAAATGTATCCTGAACGAAATCAGCTATCTCCAGCCATATTTGAGAGAATGTATGAATTGCTTCGACAAACCGGAAGTTTTAATGTTACTAGACGTAACGTAACGAAAACTACTACTTCTGATGGAAATACTATTGCGGTCATAGCAGCGGTAACAGAAAATCCTCATATTAGTACACGGCAGATATCACGAAGTTCTGACATTAGGAAAACAAGTGTACTATGAATTCTTCATAATGAAAAACATCATCCATATTACGTAGTACTTCATCAGGAGCTCCATGAAACGGATTATGAAAACAGCGTTTGGTTCTGCCAGTGGTTCCTGCATCAAATGAGCAATTATAATTTTTTTTACAAAATATGTTGTTCACTGATGAAACAACGTTTACTAATCGTAGGCAGATTAATTTGAAAAACATGCACTATTGGGCACCAGAAAATTGCCACTGGATGAGAGAAGTTGACCACCAACGTCAATGGACTGTTAATGTGTGGTGTGGAATAATGGGCAACCAATTGGTGGGACCATATTCTATCGACGATCGGTTTTCAGAACAAAAATATGCTATCTTTTCCGATGAAACTTTAATGCCCTTATTAGAAAATGTATCATTAAATATCCATACACAAATCTGGTACCAGCATGATGGTTGTCCTGCACATTGCGCACGTAATGTAAGGCAAGTACTGGATAAAATATTTCCCAATAGAATGGTCGTGGTGGATAATTTCTGTGGCCTCACGCTCATCAGGCCTTACTCCTTTTGACTTTTTTTCTGTGATGCACATTAAACGGTACATTGTATCATGAACCACCAATCTGAGAATATGAAACATCATATTCGTGAAGCATGCACGCTCCACTCAGAGCGGATATGATTAAGAATGCAGTTTCTTCATTAGTTAATAGATTACATCATTGTATTAATGTCAATGGGTATCACTTGCAACACTTACGTTAGTTGCGATAACCTACTAGGTCACTCATGCTAATATACATTGTCACGTAAACATCGCTGTTCTGCGAAAATCTGTGATAAGGTTGAATCTTCAACTCGATATCACTTAAACGAAATTTTCAAGAAATAAAGTGAACGTACTCGTTAACTAGTAGGTTTAAAGCTAATAAAGGTCAACACGTTTTTACTAAGAATTCGATATTTTTCCATATTTTTATATAAAAAAAATGTAGCATTCCGTGTAAAAAACAAAGATGACGTTCAAATCTGTGAAACGTCTTCACCTTAAAAAAAAGTAGATGGACTACATAGTGTACACCTTAGAACCATGCAACTTTTATATAGAACATTTTTTTGTGCAACGCATACTTTGGAGGTTATAGAGGTGCACATGTTGCGTGAACCATCCTGTATACATACACAATATATGCATGTAAATATAACTTACGTATAGCAGGGTGCTTGGTTTCAGTGAGTACAGGAGAATATCTTGCAAGGGATTGAAATTATAAGAAAATATATTCGTACAAAAATTGTTTGGTATGATAGGGCAAATTATATAATATTAATGTTTTTCTCATTGGTTGAATGATGGGTGAGATTGGAAGGTCTAGTTAATTTCTATAAATAGCACCATGCCCTTTCTCATATATAACATGATGAATTTTTAGACAAATTCAATGACCTGCCATATAATGTCATTTTGTGGAATGAGTCATAAATTAGAGCTTATGGCTTATACATATGTATACTGACATACCGTTGTGTACATGTTCCCGTCCCAGGGTAAGGTCCACGATTTTCATATCCCAGCAGACGTGTTAAACACGAAATATTTTATATTATGCATTTTCAATAGTCCATACTGGTACATCATTTTATCTGTTTTTATTACGTACAGAGATTTAACACAATGTCAGGGAAATGTTGTTCTTGCACTTCAATGAATGGTACAGTGCAATACGCTTATTATAATTACGGTTAATATTATTAATCGGTTATTATTATCTTTATTTAAAATTAGTTAATAGCAATCCGTCTACTATAATCGATCTTCGGTTATTGGTATCAATTATAATTGCAATTGAGGACAAACGATAAGAATTCTAAGCAAATTCGTTATAAATGGACCTGTTGTTCAAAATATACTTTTAACCGATGCATACCTTCTACCTTTTAGTTAGCGTGTATGACAGGAATTTTTGATAGACTAAAGGGGAGGCTAGAATTGCTTATAACTAGAAAACGAAGTCTCAAACACAAATTCATATTTTTTGATTTTCTGTTTACTTTGGTTCATAGAATCTACAGTTTCTTCTAGGACAATTACAATCTCCGCGACGATGACTTCCCAGTCTTGCTTTTATTTTTTATCTCATTGTGGCGCGCCGTTTCTGCCCTTAAATAGGAAACGCGCGCCCCACTTTTTCTTGGGGGAAAACACCACTGTGGCCGGTTCTACGGGGCCTGGTCAACGCCGCACCGATGTGGGAGCGAGGATGATCGGGTCTCGCTCGAGTTCGGTCCCGACGCTCGCTGAGTCATATGGACTTCGAATGTTTTCCCGATTTATGACGGCCCTTGAACGGTTCCGGCCGTCGTTGCTAGACTAGTGCCGCATCGCCTTATTGTTCCCTGCTCGCTCTTACAATCTCGGCCATTCCTGATCTTTAAGTCCGACCTCGGACTAACCCATTCACGCACACGTACACGTACAAAGTATAACTAAATGGTTAGCCTAATCCTAAGGTTTCTAACATAATAAGGGCCTAGACTAGTTTGAACGCCATGGTCTTATGTTCGCAGATGACCAAGTACCTCGGTACGGTCTCTGGGTGTTCTGGAAACCGTTTATGTCGGCTATAACGTATCGGTCGATTCGCAACTTTTTTACAACTTCATAGGGTCCTTTGAACTGCGGTAACAATTTCTGGGAGACACCTGGAGTACTTACAAAATTTCTTAACATTACGTAATCTCCGATTTGATACTCGTGGGGCGGTTTGTGTTTCCGATCGTAATACATCTTATTGTAATTTTGCTGTTGCAAATTTTTTTCCGCGGCTCCGCGACGGGTCTCTTCTAAATCTGAAAATTCGCGATTCGTTTCTTTTTGCACGCAATTTTTTAGTGTGTCGGGAACTTTGCCCGTTTGATCCACTCCGAATAATAATTTGCACGGCGTCTCACCCGTGGCTTTATTAACGATATTATTTAAAGCATACTCGGCGTTTTCCAGTACATCATACCATCGCTTTCCCGGACAGTTCTTGGTCATTTTTGCAAGCATGGGGCCTAATATCCGATTAACCCTTTCTACCTGCCCGTTTGCTTGCGGGGATGCAGTGGCAACTTTCGCATGCCTGATGCCGTTTTCTGTAAGAAAATCCTCGAAATGTTTGGAAGTGAACGCACTACCTCGATCTGAGATGATCATATCTGGCTTGCTCTAATGAGAAAAATACTTTCTCAGGCCTGCGATCGCTTGCCTTGCAGCGATCGTGTTTGTTGCATACAATTTTGTATGTTTCGTAAACGCATCTACGATTAAAAATACATATTTCTTTTTGTTCATCGCTCTGTCTATTGGACCGAAGCGATCTATGCGTAGCGTGGCGAATGGGACATTTTCTTTAGGGATGTTATGTAAGGATCCCTCGAGTTTTCCCGTTGGCGGTGAGTACGCGATGCATTTCAAGCAGTTCCTTATATGGTCATGGACCTTTTTCTTTAATTTTGGGAACCAGTAATTTTGCATCACGGTACAACTAGTTTTATCTGTTCCCAAATGTCCCATTTCGTCATGATGACGATAGATGACACTTTTTTCCATTTTGCGCGGCACGTAGAATAATAAATCATTTCCGTGTTTCCTATTAACGAGACTGTTCCGCATTTCGAAGAATCCGTCTTCCCTAGATTCCAACTTTTCCCGTATTTTGGAGATTTCGGGGTCTCGGTTCTTCATTAACGCTAAATCTAACTCGAACGAGTTTCCTTCTACCACGAGGACGTTGGTAGATCTGCTCAGCGCATCCGCATGCGCCATACGTGTGCCCGGTCTGTGAATTATTTCATAATCGAAGCTCTGTAGCACTAATGTCCATCTCGCGATTCGCGGATTCACTTCTTTTTTATTTAACGTCATCTGAAGTGAATGGCAATCCGTTGAAATTTTAAATTTCGTACCATGCAGATACACCCTAAAACGTCTTAGTGCGTAAACTATAGCTAACACCTCGAGTTCAAAGCTGTGATACCTGCTTTCGACCTCCGTGGTACACTTTGAAAAATAGAATACTGGGTGGAATTTCAAGTCACTTTTTCACTGCATGAGGATCGCGCCGTAGCCTATTGAGCTAGCATCGCAATGAAGCTCGGTTTCGTCCCTTGGGTTGTAAATTGCCAATACTGGGGCTTTTAATTATTTCATTTTTAACTTGTTAAATGCTTCTATTTCTTCTTCCCAGAATTTAAATTTCGCGTCCTTTTTCAGTAGGTCGTATAACAGTCTAGCGATAAAAGCAAATCCCTCTATAAATTTGCGAAAGTACGAGCTGAGCCCTAAAAAACTCTGTACGTTACGGGTATTCTGCGATATCGGAAATCTTTCAACAGCTTCTATTCCGCTTTTCGGCGGGCTGATGCCTTTCTCTGTTGTGAAGTATTCTAAGTATACTATCACTTTATATAAAAATTTGCATTTATCTAATCTTAACTGCATCTTATTTTCTACTAGAAGCGTAAAAACGCAACTGAGGATTTGAAAATGATGTTCTAACGTTTGTGTTGCTACCAATATGTCGTCTATGTACACAACTACATCGCCTGACTTAATTAGATCCGAAAGAACTTCGATAATGAATTTTTGGAATCGAGATGGTGCCGTTTTGAGACCGAGGGGCATCCCCAAATACTCAAACTGACCTAGGGGAGTAACAAACGCAGTGTATTTGACCGCATCTTCCGATATGCGGATGTGATGGAACCCGTCTCTCAAATCTAACAAGCTATAATATTTTTACCCACACATAATGTCTACCTGGTCCTCAATTAGTGGTAGCGGGTAATTATCGCGAGCGAGAGCCTTGTTTAGAATACGATAATCGACACACATGCGAAGTTCTCCGTTCTTTTTTTTTTACTAGGACGATTGGCCACGCGTATTCGGAATCGCATGCTCTAATAATACCTTTGCTTAATAGTCCATCAAAAAGCTGCCTAAGTTGTTCTTTCTCGGAATAAGAAATTCGTCGCGGTGAGGTATGAAAAGGTTTATGGTCGTTTAGGGTTAGCTTTAGCTCGGCATTGACACGGGGCACCGTTGAGTGCGACGGTTGTAAATACTTCCGTCGGATCTGCGAGAATATTCAAGATTTCTAAAACCGCGTCGTCCTCGACTTCTGGTCGCATTAATGTTATTTTAAACTATCTAAGGGCATCCCGACCTAGCACCACTGACGCGGACACTGTTTGATCCGGTACGACAAGAAGTGACATATCTTTTCGGAGATCGTTTAATACGATCGTTGTTTGTATGGTGCCTATTGGATTTAACGGCGATTTATTGATCCCTACGAAACGGTTGCGCACGCTATCGTCTAGTCTGCCTATAACGCCAGGGACAGACGATTCTTTTATAAAACTCACCGGACTCCCGGTGTCGAATAAAGTACGTAGCCTTACTTCTAAATTGTCTATCATGTATTTAACATCTTCGTGAAATTCGTCTTCTTGTAGCGGGCGATCCTGCACGCAGGTGATTTGAGGTTTCTCTTTCTTCGGACAGGCAGGTAACAGGTGGCCCGTTTCCCCACAGCCAAAACAGGAACCCTTTTCCCTCCGTGGTCGGCGGCATTCCTGGGACCGATGACCCATCCTGTTGCAATTGCAGCAGCGTACCGGTGGTATTTGCTCCGTTGGCCTCCTCGTCATTGACGGCTCTATTGTTTTTGGTCGGATCGTTGACGTCCCTGGAGCTGTCTGACCCCTCGTAGCGGACGACAGATTTTGTTGAATGCTTCCAACAATGCCGGAGCTGTCTTGAAGTTGCACATACGTGCTTGATTTTGTAGATTGGTGTCCGAAATCCCATCTATCAATGAATCGACAATCTCTTTGTCGGCAACCGGTACGCGATTTGCCAAGATTAGTTTTGCGTGGAAATATTCACAAAAGTTCTCCGTGTTGGCCCATCTCATGTTTTCAAATTTCCGACGAGCCTCCACCCTGCTTTCTCGATGACCAAACATTATTTCCATGCGCTTAAGCAATTCGTCGGTTTTGATTTCCAAATGCCCCGTTTTGGATTAAAACCAGCTTAACGCCTTCCCTTTAAGTTTTGACCCAATCAGGATTCTGGCTAAATTTTCGTCCAGCTCATACGTGGAAACCAACAGTTGGAACTGTTTTTTCAAATTTGGAAACGAATCTTCGGCACCGCCAAATTCTCCTAACAGATCGATCGCCATCACACTTGCACCTGCGCTCCTTTCGGTCTTTCGAGTGGAGCCCGGGGAACTTCGGAAGATCTGATTTTCGCGCTGAAGGAGCTGCAATTCTCTTTGCATAAGTTCTTGTTCTCGACGCATGAGTTCGAGCTCCATGCGTAAGAGGTGATCTGGGATGGTATCTGCTGATGCACCTTACCATGAGGGTGCTTCCGGCCGAAGGTTGTTCCTCTCGTGTTGAGCATCGACGTCACCTGTCGTGGTGTTGCTCTCGGCGCTCGGCTCTCCGCCTTTTTTCGAACGTGGGGCTATGTCGCTTTCCCATGCTCGATCCGGAACGTTCTCGTCCAAGCATTGTATCAATTCGGTTTTATTGCCCGACGTCGGCAGGCCACGTTGACGTAATATTTCCTTCAGATCAGCTAGCAGAAATTCACGCTGGTTTCTTCCCGTTGATTGTGACATGATAAAGCTGTTGCAGATTAGTCACTTAGAATTTATATCCACCAATCGTTCCGCACACGGTAGCGCGAATGGCATCACAAATAACACAGCGAGGCTGACAGGATACGTTCCACAAGAGCTTACGTGGATAGTCACACAGACGCTTACGAAACAAATGTCACACGGCGAGTCATATGGACTCCGAATGTTTTCCCGATTTATGACGGCCCTTGAACGGTTCCGGCCGTCGTTGCTAGGCTTGCGTCCCATCGCCTTATTGTTCCCTGCTCGCTCTTACAATATAAACCTCTCGCGATGCCGCTTGCTGAGCGCAAAACAAAACGAGCAGCGAACCATTGCAGATGGAAAGCGTCATCGTCACATATACAAACAGGTTTCAATGTAGTAGTACAGCAAGTTGCTGCTACACTCGCGCCAACTCTCATTTGGTCTTTACAATTGGGCGCCTCCTCGTTGGAAAACAGTGAACTAAACTTGACACGTATTTTGCTCTGTATCATCATCAATAGAGAGGAACCATACGGGAAAGCAAGCTTCTGCGGGGCACGACTTTACGTCCTCATATGAGAAGGTTTTAAGTAGAACGTTAGTTCATTTGGAAGGGACAGTTTCAACGCACCGTGCTTTGGCACTCGTTTCATTTAGAACATTCTCTTTGTACCAGAAAACTGCTTATAGTCAATGATTGTATAGCTATTGCTTTTTGCTCCACCTTACAACGGTTATATTACTAAACATCAACATAGTCCAATCAAACGACGACCAGAGCGCGCTGCATTGAAATCTCCCCTTTCGAATGAACCAAATTTTTATCCAAAATTCTCGTTCAGAAGAACAAAATTTATTTTCTCAATTCTATTGAACAGTGCTCGGATTTGAAGGAAAGGATAACCAAACGCTATGGTTTTATTTGGCCGTCGGTTTCTGAACGGCCATTTATTTATTTTAAAATTACAAACGTGAACGCCTCATTTCTGGATCGAAGTCAATACCCTTACGTTCGTGAGCCTGAAACAAAGATAATCGGTGTAAACACCTATTTCTTACGTTAATCAAGTAAGATTGCTCTGCACGTACGTCTTTTCTGTCTTTTTCCTGATCATGATGTGCATGACAGATGGCGAGGCTTACTGCTGATACTAGACGCAAGTAGAGGTGAGTGGACTGCACTGTACGACGCTTCCCGCGTAAAGCAAGGGAACCGTAGTTTGCAAATGTACAGATATGAATTTATATCCTGTATCGAATGCAATTGAACAATAGTCGATTGCCTCGAAAGAGCTTACCGCTAATGGAGGTTGTAAAGCTCCAAGAGGGGGTTCCGTGAGGTTGATGACCAGCGGCTACTAGAAGACTAGTCATTGGTCTTACAACAGGAAGATACAGGATCACTGCCACTGCACATTAAAACGAATTGGGCGTAGAAACGGTGAATCCACCGACAACCATAGTACCTGCCACGGGGGCTGGTCTCCGATTGTTCCTATATCGAGGAACAATCGATAAAAGAATCAGGGGAAACCCACCGATTTGATTGCTTAGTGTTCACTCGTGACGAACACTGTTCATGTTCGTGCCTGGAATACGGTGGTTGAGAACGCGTGCGGTGTCAAATGTCACGAAGACTACGTAGACTAAATAATAATAATATAAAATATGGATTAAAGGTTCAGAATCGCAAAGTGGACTGTATGGTTTTTAACTCCGATACGCTGTCTATTTAGCGTCTGTCCCTACTACTATTTTACTCGCCTCGGGAGCTGGTTCTACCACGAGGTATACGCGGAGGAGTCTCGTTCAGATCTGACTCTTTCGTTCTCGCGAAAGCTATCATCTCTCATATTTTTGCTAATGCTTGCTGATTGGTTCTGTTAGTGTTTTGGCAATTACCAATCAGCAAGTCGACCTTCACTGGTCACACCCTCCCTTGCGCCCTGGACGCGTTACCCTGGGGAAGAGTGTCACCGTGGCTCCTATGTGTAGGGGTGGGGTGGTAGCGAGATCTGACAAGGCTGAGAAGATTCCTCCAGGTACCTTTTGCCCGCGGTTTCTGTACCGTTACAAACAGATGTCAGGGTACCCTTCGGAGCCTTCCCCGTTTATGACACGTCTTCGATTATTGAGGACGAGCAACGCGAATTTCTAAAACTAAGTAATAAACGGCGCCTTTGCTCGCCAGGAAATGTGTAAATCTAAATTGCATGCCGGCTGTAAACGAAAATTCCTAAATCTCAAAAATAGCCAGCTAGGCACGTCCGTGCCATAAAGAATATTTGTGTTGGGCGCTAATAGTTCAGTTAGTGAAAACTGAAGCGACAATCGTGAATCGGAGAGCCGTATGACACGAGCCGCCGTCTTTGTCAGTGCGCTGAATTGTAGTCCAAAATGTATGCGGATTTTCGAGAGCGTATGAGATGATGCTCTTGCTTCATCGAAAATCACACAACATAATCTCTTTCGGGAACGTTATGGTTGGGACTCTAACTTCCTCGAAATTGTATGGAATTCTGAATTCGGAAGCGTTCGAGATGGAGCTCTAGCTGCCTGGAAATTTTAGAGAGGACTGACAGACACACCGTCAGCTATGATTACGCGAATGCGTAATCTCAATGAGATGCCGATCCCGGTCTTCTGCGCAAAACCTTATGGTATGCGCGCTGAAGTAAAACTACACATAGTGCGTCCGTCCATACCCTTATATTCATGTCATTCACCATACTCTAGTCAGTCAATTTTCGTCGTCTATGTTCTTTTTTCTCTTTTAGATTTGGAGCCTGGCTTCTAAAAAAAAGGCTACAAAATATCCATAGATTTTTCCTTGCTTAGATTCCATTGGTCTTTCAATATTTCTTTCTAGTTCTTAAATTTCTTCTTTCATGTTTTTTTTAGATTTCCTCTTTTCTTTTTGTTATATTCGGCATTTTTACAGTCTATAGTCTACATCTTCTACGTCTTTTAGACATTGACACCGCTGAGAGACAACTATTTCTTTCGTGACTAACGACGTGACGCAGCAGGCCTTAATGGTTTGACCTTATTCGAAATATTGTACATATACTTCCTCTATCAAAAAATTTACTTCATTGAACCATAGTTCGTATCTTAGTCTATTTCTTTGTTTCTTACTGTAATGGTTGAAATATTTGTGACGGACTGTCGAGCGTTCTAAAGGAAAGTCCCCGGGTTTAGATTTTCCGAAGGACCGCATGTTGCGTGCGACCGAACTCAAGTGTGAGCAATAAAAGTGAAATTTGCCGGAACCTCGGTTCGGAGGAAAGGACAGTTTAGAGGAGCACAAAAACGACAGAACGTTCCGAGCAATCGCCACGTTAACTTCGCGCGTTAGGAAACACCGATATAAGCTAGTTAAGAGCAATAAATATCATTGTTTATTACTGTTCACCAGTATAATTAATATACCGCACCCACGTCACATCCCAAATATTATTTACACTTTTGTTCACCCTGCTGTTCCATTTTGGTAAACTCTTCCCATGTTTTTTCCTTCTCCTTCTTCTTTAGTTGTGATTTGCTTTACTGCTATATCTGCTTTTTCTTTTCCCCTGACTCCCGTGTGGGCTGGAATTCAAAATATAATAATTCTTTTGCCTGCGTGGGTGCTGTGTGTCCTTTTCCATAGAAATTTTCTACTGCTTGTTGTATTTCTTCTATCCAGGGGCTGTCTTTTCCTTTTTTATATTTCTTTGTAACTGTGTCTGTATGTTTTCTTTTTTTGCTGATGCAATTTTAATTTCTATTGAGATTATTTTGCGTTACTACATAGCACGATGTACATTGTACAATAAAATATACGATATGAATTTATACGTCTTTACCTTAGATTGCTAAATTACAATTTTTTAGGTGTGAATTGATAACATTACGAATCGCCGTCGTGAGATTGAGTAGTAAGGTAAAACACGATATTGGGAGACAGAAATTTAGTTTGTGTGGTTTATTAATGAAAATCACTCTTTGATTATAAAACAGAGGACATTGCCATAGCACATGATTAACGTCTTGTTTCTCAACACCGCATCGACACCTTGGATCGCTTATTATCCTTATCCGGGCAAGGGAGAACCCGAGATTATAATGTCCCGATCTACATCTATTGATGGTCATTACGATTTCTCGTCTTAAGGTTTAGCCCGTATACCATGGCTTAGCTTTTTCGTTATGGAACGATTTAAAACAATCAACTCCTTTAGTTAACCCTACTTTGGTGATAGTACTATGGATGTTCGTAATCGGTGACGTCTTGGCGATTTCTTCGAGATTCAAGTATGGGATTTTAAAGGGATTCATTGGTATTCGTTTTGCTGTGCTTTTGGCTAAACTGTCTGCTTTCCCGTTTGCGCGGATCCGTATGTGTGTTGGTGACCAATAGAATTTAACAGTACTATTGGTTAGGACTTTAGTATAGAATATAAACTTTTCCTTTCTTATTTCTAGTATATATATATATATATATATATATATATATATATATGTATATATATGGATTTGTTTATATACACATTTTTGTTTGGTTTAAGGAAAGCAAAGTACTTAATGAGCCGGAAAACGGATCGTAATCCTCTGCCTAACTCAAACCGTAAACGAGTTAATCGAGAAAGGTTTCTGTAGATTATAGTCACCCGTAATGAACACCAGAGAACGATTCCCAAGTGTAGCTGAAACCCTGGTTGCGAAATGATGCTTTCTTTTGTATGATCGGTAACCGATCTGTGGGCCGATGGCCTAAATCGTCAACACACAGCAGGCATTGGGTTATAGTCGAGGACCGAGGCTGGCAAAAGAAGCGCGGTAAAATGTGCAACGGTTTAGGGTATCGGCCTACAGTCGACAACTGGCGCCAGTGTGCGCGTATGCATGAGTTCCGCGGGTTAACGATCGACACCTGACGATTCGACCAACAAGGAGGGATATTTCCCTTCCGAAGGGCCATATCGGTAATCGTTGATAAATAGACCGCGGAAGCGCGAGCTCGGCAGAGCGAATTTTCCGCAAGTCTATTGTGATCTAGTGTAAAGAACGAGCGAGGAACGAGAAAGCAAAAAACTCTGCGACAGCGAACGGCACAGCGAGTCGAATGAGCAAAACAACGAAACAGAACAGCGTCAAAAGAGACGATTAAAGGCGACATTCCCAACAACGATTCCTACACTATTTTAAACGTGTCAGGCTCAATACTGACGAACGGCTTTTCGCCGCACAATTGTATATCTGTTTTTGTTGTTTTCATTTGATAAAACAGGGAAAAACATATGATCGTGCGACTAAAAATCGCTTGTCTGCATCGAACAATAATAAAATAAATCATATTTTTCGTATTTGTTACAAAACAAAAGCAGTTTGTTCTTATTTTTTTATTACAATTGTTTATTAGGATTTAAAGATTCTGATTTTCTGGGTAGAAAACCCGCTCGTATCAGGTTAACCGGTTTATATTTGCACATGTAGTGGCTGGTTAACCGTAACCCATATCTGTTTCGCTTCTCAATAACCCGCTATATTACGGAAGGTTTCCGAGAACCGTAACCAACACGTGTTAGGTTTTCGATCCCTGGTTCAGATTGTTTGAGAAAGATTTCCATGGCGTTGTTTACAGCAACACATTCAGGCGTGAAAATTGACGACATTTTGGTTATAGGTCGCATTACCACGGTGCCTAAATCATTGCACACGCACGCAGTTTCTACAGAGGCTAACACTTTCGACTTGCTACTGTCTGTGAAGATGGCATACGATTTTTTCTGCATCGTTAATTGTTCAATTAAGATGTTGGGGTCATTTAAATGATTCTCCGAATTTGGTATTTGTATCAATATTACTTACAAAAATATTAGAATCATATTTATAAATAAGATAATGGTTGCTTGAATAAATATGATCGATTATCTTCTCTGAGTTTCCTATACATGGATGTAGTAGGTGGTTACCAAATTTAGGTTTTCTATACTTATTCGCTATAATATTTCGAAAGTGAAAAATGGTTTCTTACACCAGCAGCTTCTTGTTAGAATAAACTTTGTTAAGGTAGCAGCTACATTAGGATGTTATCCGTTCTTATTGTGTATAAGTTGGAGTTTATATTCTGATAGGAGAATGTTATTAGGAGTACTAATTCTATACCCGAGAGCCAACCTTATAGCCATGTATTGGGTTTTTTCAAGTTTTTCTATTTGTCTTTGCTACGTAGGAAGGTATGTAAAGCATCGATAATCTATGATTGAACGGACGAAACTTATATAATTGTGGGATTGGAAGGTTTTGCAAAATCAAGCTCGCGTATAGCGTAACGCAATATATATATTTAACTAAATGAAACTAAATGAAAGCAACTAAAGTAAACTATGCTAAATATCCTATATACGGCCACTCGATACCACGCTGTTCTACGCTATGCCTTTCCGTTCTACTCTCTTTGACTTCTCAAAAGACACTCTCCACTTTTCCCTCGACGACCACCCTTGTCGCCAACCATTCCTCTGTTTCTCTCTCTCTCACTCTCTCTCTCTCTCTCACACACACACACACTCTCTCACTCACCCTCGCACTCTAAACCTAAACAATACACTTAGCCTAACTAAACTATTCCCGAATGCTTGGGACGCGGTTCCGCAGGTCATCGTCGCTCGCCTGCAAACCATCCGCGTCCCACACGGCCCGGTCTTGCATTGCTTAAACCTAAACACTCTTAACCATAATGCGTCATAATTCTATCCGGACCCCACACTCGGCCGTCCTGCAGGAATATCTGACCTCAGATATCTTATTGTCCATCACAAGTTTCTTCGGCGTCACTACACAGGTCATCACTGTCTTCACTCACCCACGGTTTAATGTAGTCTACCACTGTGGATGTCTGATGTGGCCCTTCGTGTTCGCCGATTTTCGCTACAATATAACGGTCGTTCCGTAGCACTTTTGTTACCTCGTAAGGCCCGAAGTATTTCGCTGCGAATTTAAGACCTGGACCCTGTTGGGTCCGCTTAATTGCGACCAGGTCACCCGCTCGATATTTTCTACCCTCGACTCTTTTCTTATTATACGATTTTTTATTCTCCTGCTGTATTTTGAGGATATTCCGTCGCGCCTCTTCCCGCCATTCGTCTCGATTTTGCTGGAATACATTTTCCCATTCATACTCAAGCAACTCGACTATCTGGGGATCGTCTCGAAACCTAGGATCTACTCCGAATAATATTCGAAATGGTGTCGTCTTTATACTTCGGCTCGGAGTAGTATTAAAACACCTTTGACACCGGTCCACGTATTTGTGCCACTCTTCAGCTTTCGGCGCTGACAATTTAGCTAATAGCGGTATTAGCGTACGGTTGACCCTTTCCACTTGACCGTTAGCTCGCGGCGTACCCGTGGTAGTCAACACATGCTCTATACGCTCGTGTTTACAAAAATTTTCAAACGCAACTGATGTGAACGCCGCGCCCCTGTCCGATATAATCCTCCGAGGATTTCCAAAAAGAATCGCTTGCTTTTTCAAACGGTCTATTACTTCTGCCGAATTACAACTTTTCGTGGCGTAGAGCCACACAAATTTTGAAAACGCATCTCGCTTTCTTTCCGCGAGTATGCAGTCAATGCAATTCCGCAGCACCTTGTCTATTTTCTCCCTCATATTCCGGAACCAATAGTCCTTTTTTAATAAGGCTTCGGTCCTTTCGGACGCGAAGTGACCGTTTTCATGCGCGCGTTTAATTACTTGGGTCCGCATCGACTTTGGCACTACTAGGCGTATATCTACCTCAGTTTCTTTGAATAGAAGGCCGCCCCTAATTGTAAAACCCTCAGCTCGTCACGACTCTACCAACTCAAACATTTTCTGGATGCCTGGGTCCTCCCGCTGCGCTCGCCTTAACCTACCGCTCATGCTACTCTCGCTCTCACCTACGAACATGCACGACGGAAGAGGGTTACGGCTCAATGCGTCTACGTGCGCTTCCGTATTGAATTCGCCGACCGTTTTATTCGAGTGCGAGCCTATACCGCGAAAATACACGTCGCTATCCCTCAACGCAGGTACCCTCGGTCTAAGTTTATTGTACTGATCGCATCGCAGCAAACACAAATCGCTGCCGGTGTCAATCAGAGCGTTAACCTCTCGCTCGCAAATGAATACCTTCTTATAATATTTATCGGACGGTGTCCGTCGCACGGCCAGGCTGCTCTCCTCGGTCGCTGGTGCCTTCTTTGTCGGACAATTGGCCGCAACATGTCCGAATTCCCTGCACTCGAAACATTTCGATCCTCTGCTCCTCATTGGACACTCATAAAAAAAATGATTAAGCCCGCCGCAACTGTAGCATCTTCGTGGCGCTGCATCCCGCACTTCTTGCCGCTGGTATTCGCTGTTGCGTCGCTGTATGCCGTTGACTCGGTGCTGTGCCCCGTCGTCCCGTCGCTGTGCCCCGTTGCCTCGTCGCTGGCTGCCGTCGTCGCACCGCTGCCTTCCCGTATCGGTGCGCTGCACCCCAACATTTCTCTGCCAATTCTGCTCTTGTACGTCCGCGCTATATTTTGTACCCTTATATGCAGCAGGTGGCAAGGTCACTCCCTTAAATGCCTCCAATAGCAACGCCTGCGATTCGAATTTTTGCAACTTCGCATGATTTTTCAAAGAGTGATCCGGTATTCCCTCGATTAAATAATCAATAAATTCTTCCTCATCCATACGAATGCGATTTGCCAAAATCATCTTACGGTGGAAATACTCGGCAAACGTCTCCTCCTTTCTCCACACTCGACTTTCAAATTCTCTGCGCGCCGCTATTCGGTTTTGCCTGTCACCGAAAATGCCTTTTAATTCTTTTATGAGATCGTCGACGCACATTCCGATATGTTCTGGCTCCGAATGAAACCATTCGAGAGCCTGATTTTTCAGTCGTGATACTGCTAATAATTTCGTCGCGTTGTCGTCTAGCCTGTACGTTGCCCGTAGCAGGGTCAACTGCCTCTCCCATACATCGAAAGTGTTGCCGCTTCCGTCGAAATAGTTCAGCATTGCTTTCATTGGTTCATTTACTATTATCGGCATCTGCTGACCCGGATACACTGTCGTGCTCTGTAATGCGGATGGCTCCCCGACGCTCAGTCTCTGCATTTCGCGCATCATTTCTACCTCACGTTTTAATAATTGTACCTCACGTTCTGCGAGTTCCTTTTCCCTTCTAAGGATATCCATTTCTCTGATACCCCTTGCCTCGACAGCTGATGGAATTGGCGGTCTTGGTGAGTACTCGCTTGGCGCCGCACTCACTCCCGAATCTTCACTCGCTGCCACTGTCACAGTACCGCTCGTTTGTTCGTCCATCCACGAGCCCATCGGATCGCTCAACATGAGTCTGCTAAACATTTCTTGTTTCGTACCGATCGTGCTTAAACCTCTCGCTTTTAAAATGTTCTTCAGCTGTGTCACCGTAAATTCACTTGCACTCTTCGCGATATTCATGTCGTTACGTTCACAGTTTGCTCGATTACCGCTTTCACAGTTTTTCACTTCTCAGGTTTTTATGCTGCACAGTTTTCAAATAATCTACGCGACCGTCCAATTTTTATAGTCTTCACAGTCCACTCTTACACTTACACGGCTTGATTTCACTGCTCACTCAATCCCGGACGAGCCCCCAAAAAGATTGTGGGATTGGAAGGTTTTGCAAAATCAAGCTCGCGTATAGCGTAACGCAATATATATATTTAACTAAATGAAACTAAATGAAAGCAACTAAAGTAAACTACGCTAAATATCCTATATACGGCCACTCGATACCACGCTGTTCTACGCTATGCCTTTCCGTTCTACTCTCTTTGACTTCTCAAAAGACACTCTCCACTTTTCCCTCGACGACCACCCTTGTCGCCAACCATTCCTCTGTTTCTCTCTCTCTCTCTCACACACACACACACTCTCTCACTCACCCTCGCACTCCAAACCTAAACAATACACTTAGCCTAACTAAACTATTCCCGAATGCTTGGGACACGGTTCCGCAGGTCATCGTCGCTCGCCTGCAAACCATCCGCGTCCCACACGGCCCGGTCTTGCATTGCTTAAACCTAAACACTCTTAACCATAATGCGTCATAATTCTATCCGGACCCCACATAATATTGTTCATGTTTCTGGATCCGCTACCCACCACGTACCTCTTACAAAGACTATATTCATCGCCCGTGAGCTCTATTTTTTTAATTTTATCAATGTGTTTCTTGAATGTCATTTTGTGATCGAATATTACGCCCAAGAAGCGTGCACATTCACTTGATTTAGTAATAGTATTCTTGATTTGAATTTTTGTTCGTCCTTGCCGTATGTATGTTATGCTTATTAAAGTGTACATGGATGGTCTTTTTTGTCGAGATAATTCCAATCCTATACTCCATTGTGTAGACCTATAGCGGTAAAGGCCAGGTACAAGCGGTATTCCGGTGCTCGAAGGCGCGAGACCGGAAAAACCCTAAGCCGACCGTGGCCTGGCTGGCTCGTCCCAGTCCTCTACCGCGTGTATTTTGTAGGCGCGGAATTGTTAAAAATGGGAAAAGGTGAAGGTGCGAGGAAGCGCTGCGTCGCTTCGAGATGTAATAAAGTCAGTCACAGTGTAGACCCAGGCCGTGAAGGGTCTTTCATTTGGGTATTGCCGCGCCCGTACGACGAAGCCATCACCTGACGACAAAATATATATCTATACACAGTGGTACAAAAAGACCCTGTCTTGTTTTATTTCTCACCCTGTTAGCATCCTGCATTTCCTTCGGTCGTTAATTTTGATAACGCGAAGTCTATAATTGGTTATCATGAATTAAAGAAGTTTCTTTTCCCAGTTGCTTTTTGCATTTACTCATGAATCATATATTGCAATATATTGCTGTGTTGTCTGCAAATTTAGATATTGTGGCGCTTTTGGGCAAATTTTAAGTTATTTTGGTTATGAAGATATTGAACAATAGCAGAATTAGAACTCCTCCGTGTGGAACATCCCTGTACACCTTTCTAGCCTCATTTTCTATAGTGTCAGAGTAAACTAATCGTTCATACGTTAGAAATTTGATAAAATTGATTGTATTGATAGAACATCCAATTGTTCTTAATTTTTCTATAACGATACTTGTGTTTACATTATCAAATGCTCCATTGATGTCCAAAAATGCTGTTAATATGTTTTTCTTACTACTAAATGCATCTTCAATATTTATTGTTATATTGACTAAGTTTTTAATAGTAGATTGACCTTTTACGAAACTCTAATTGTGACCCGGCGAGGACATTACTGCGCTTCATCCACCACTCTAATCTGTTTTTCAACATATATTCAAAGAGTTTGCAGAGGAATGATGTCAGAAGCATAGGTCTAACACTTTCCCTATCTGCTTCATTTTTAAAGTATACATATGATGTTTTCCATTGCTCCGGGTAGTCATGTGTTGTGTATATTTCGTTGAAAATATCTAGGAGGATTAGTTTAAGTTGTATTGGATGTTTCCGAATGATCTCCTAATCAATCTCATCGATACCGGGAGCCGAATGAGTATTTCTACTGTTGAGAGCAATGTTGATTTTTACAAAGTCGAAAGGCGAGTTTAAAAATTCATTATTGTCGCAAATTGGTAAGTATTCCTGGCTGCTAGGACTCCAGAGAGGATTGATTTTGTTTATGGCATTCCTGGTTTTATTCTCTTGTTGGTGGTTTTCGGAGATGTGAGATGGTTTAATTTTTGCCCATTTATTTATTAGAATTTTGTTGGTATTCCAAACAGAGTTTCTGCTACTGTTAAAGTTTAAGCTTTTTGCAAATTCTCTAAATTTTTCCTTTCCTTTTTTTTTTAAACAGTTTTCTAGCTAAAACTGAATGTTTTTGTGTTCTATGAATTCTTTGATGACTTTAGTAAATTGTCATTTCTTGAAAGCTGCCTTCCTAAGCCTTCTGATATTTTCGTACTCTCAGTCCCACTACGGTACTGGGATTGTATGTAGTTTGCTGTTAACGATTCTTGTTCTAGGCATATTTATTTTGACAGCATTCGTTGATATTTTTGTAAATAAGGAATATTTTTCGCTGCTCGTTAATTTACCATATTCGGCTAATAAAAAGTTATGATAATTATTCTCTAGACTTCTATACATTTTTATCCAATTGAATCGCGTCGACTTAATGTTGAAGAATTTTGTATAGTACGTAAATGTTTCCAGATGAATGTTTACAAATACTGAATAGTGATCAGAGCTCCATATTTTATCGCTCACTTTCACATTAGTTTTATCAGCTACATTAAGGGAGGAAAAAATTAAGTTTAAATTCGATACTGTACTATTACTACTTTACATGTACGTGGCGGATTCGGTATTGTTGAGAAACAAATTAAATCTGTTGAAGCTATTAAGCAGTCTCTTGTCGTTACGGTCATTTTTTTACAGTTCCAATATTTATGGTGGTCGTTAAAATCGTGGTGGGCATTAAGATTGTATGATTTTTTTTTCGATGTTGTCGGAAAGCTTGTCCCATTGGAACAGTGAACGTGTAACCCCTGGAGCCCTATAGCACACAATAACGTCGACCGCAGGTTTACTCTTGGTAATTTTAATAGCGGCTGACGCAATAGATTCATCTGAACTCTTAAATTGACTAAGTTCTACACATGGTAAGTTATTGCAAACCAGAATGATGATTCCTCCTCTCCTTGAGTGTGTTCGATCCTTTTTGGAGATTTTGAAATCTCTGTATTGATAGCTTTTCTTTGTGGTTCTCTTATCAGATTGCCAGGACTCCACACATACACAAATATTCAGGTTAACAAGGATCTTTGTCAGTTTTTCTCTTCTTTTGACGATACTCCTTGCGTTTCAAAGCATTAATTTCAAGTCTTTACCGTGAGATATTGGCATGGTGCGTGGATGGGTTGTTGAGATGTGGTTTAAATGGTAAAAAGTGGAGTTAAAGGTGGTAAGGGTGGTGTTATTTCAGTTAAAAATCGGATTCACAGTCCGTTGACACTGGGGTAGAGTTCTGAGATATGTTGTCGAGAGTATTTAGTATATCGGACGGTGCGACCCCTAGTCTCTTCGCAATTCTATGGATCCTACTTTTTATGCTGCGATGCTTAAGATGTGGGTAAAGCTCGCTTAGCGTCCGAACTAGAGCCGGTATGTCGTTCGTGAAATTGTGTACTACATCTGTTGGTTTATGTACTCCTTTGGATTTTTCAATGAAACTGAGAAGTTAAGTAAAATTTAGTGGGTAAGTGTAGTTGTTACTGTCGAGTAAGCTTCTAGCTGATTCTAAGATTTCGTCAGTATTAACAGGTTGTGGAACACTGATGTTCTTCCGCTTGCCATAGTTATTTCCTGCTCTCCCTCTATGCGACCTAGGTGCTCCCGGTATTATCATGATCTGCGTAGCTGGATTAATGTTATCGACAGGGACATTTCGGTTGTATGTGTCTTCTGCAGACGTAGAATTTGCTCTCTTCGTGTTGATATTTGGCTCCTGTGATAAGAAAGGTTCTTCTATTGTTGCAGATAGAGGGATAATATTTTGTGTAATGTCGTCGAGCTTATTTGTTTCCTTAGTGGCGATAGACGCCAGTGTATTGTTAGTTATATATTCGCCATTGGGGCAGTGTTTCCCTATATGTCCTTTTTTGTTGCAGTGGATGCAGTTTGGTTTATCTGTCGTAGCAAATATTCTAAATTGTGTTTCGTCGTGTGTAACGATAAATGATTTGGGGATACTTGCGTTGTTTCCCGCATTGACGTATACTTGTCTTCTAAAACCCAAAATATGAAAGGAGGCTAGTGCTTGAAACCCTACCATGAGAAAATAAATTTTTGAGGTGGTTTGAATGTTGTTTTCTTTAAAGATGTTTTCTGTAGTTTCATTGAAAATTGTTGGAGAGACGTTTGAGAGAATGATTCGTTGCGACGGTGTGATGAACAGTTTCAGTTCTACCATTGATGTTATTGATATTTATACTTTTATGTATAGCCGTTAGATTAGCAACTGTCTTTATGGAATTTAGGTAGAGGCAGACCCCTGTATTCGATATGCGTGATACAAATTTTATTGCGTTTGGTCCTGTTATTCTTGCAATGATGTTTACATAATCTTAAATCAGTATTCCTTTTATTGTTTCTGAAACTATGGCCTGCTCCTTTTTAGGGTAAATGCTGTTGGTAGCGGTTTTGACGTACGATCGTCGGCTAGTTATTCTAATTGCTGGAGGCGTGGCATCGGCTAGGTTATGTCGACATGAATTAGAGTTACGATTCCTGTACTTAGAGATCATTTTTTCACTCGAGACATCGTGGAAGTAACGCAGACTATGTAAACTTCACCGTTAAATTTAAACATCAGAGAAATTGACAGTAGAATATTACACGTAAACACATTCAACAGCGGTACTCGCGGGCAATATTATCGCTACGGCGCAGCGGTTTGTATCGAACTCCTGTATGTTTTCTTGGTTCAGTTTTCTTAAGACTAATTTCGATTCTGGAAAGATCATTAAGTTTTTGTATTGTGTATTAGAGTATAGTGAGCAACTTTCTTGCGTTATGAATGACGATAGCTTTTCTGGAGTATAGTGTTACGTATGGATAATATTTCAAACATATTACTTCGTTTACTGGAACTTCTTTCAGCTCGCGTCTGGAAAGGAAAACGGAAGAATGCAAGGTTTATAGTTTTGTCTTTCTTGGAATGCAAGGGGGCCTGATCTCGAATTACTGGATACAATTACTTAAACCCAACCTTCGATCTTATAATCCAAATAGAAATAACAATCTCACACGATACAGCTTCACCGCTCGAGCAGGTTTACGCAAACTTGCCAATCCCAGTGACTCTCTGATTTCGCATCAGATTCGTCTACATCCTACAGCTCCCCGATTTCGCATCGGCTTGGTCTGTGAATCTACCAACCTCCTAACAGCTCGTCGATATCCCATCGAGTTCGCCTGTTAATTTTTACCAACTTCCGAGCAGTTCCCTGATTTCGCATCGGGTTCTTCTTCCCGGAAATCCTAAGTGACTCCCTGATCGTTCGTTTCGGGCCAGTGAAAGGAGTAACTCATATCCGAGTTCTGTTAATAAATTGTAGGTTAAGCCTTTTAACACTCTTCATTCTTCATTCTGTTTTCGATTTCTAGTCCTGTACCACGTATGGCTATATCGTCAGCGTATTGTAACATTATTCCATCTTCGTCTTCTAATTTTGCGGATATGCCTGGGATGTATATGTTACAGAGTGATTCCTTGTGGCACTCCTGCTTTCCAATCTATTGTTGTGGACGATACATACTGTTTAATGAATGTTACCGACCCTTCGTACTATTTCCTCGTTTGCTACGAAAACTTACTGTTCTAAAATATTGTTGTTCGTTTCCTTGCAGTTTCATTTTGCATTGTTTACATTGAAATCTCCCACTATTAAGGTTATTTTCAGTTGAATACATTGTGTTGAAAGGAGTTTCTCATTCAATACTAATTGTGTTTGTTGATGGATTTCGGTATATGAAGAATATTTGGTTTCCTTTTGATAGGTTTTCTTTACTTAGGTTTATTCCTAGTATCTCACAATCAAAACCTCTGATTTAGTTACTTATATTTATCTTTTTCTACGTGCAGCATATTTTTAACTACACAACATGTACTTAGCTGTACCTTTATCCTTTACTTTTCCTTTGGTTTGTTGTATGCAATACGATTATTTTGTACATTTTGAGGTGGTATTGCTGTAGATTGGTCGTCCATATCTCTACTACTCCCATGATAGAGTAATTATTAACGTTGAGTTTTATTTCATCCTATTTGTTTCTTGGAGTCCTGATTTTCATTATATGTAATTGTCATATTACAATTATGTGCAACTTTCTATCATCTCGTTTACTTGTTACACGAGGACGCCAACTTTTCTTATGGTTGGTTACTCTGCTGGTTTCATCATACTTCTGTTGTAGATCACTTATCGTACTTTGACTACACCCTGTCATTTTTGCCACTTCACTTTGGCTATTTGCCTGCTTGAAAAGTTCGATTATTCTTAAGTTTAGATCGTTTTTGTACAATTTACGCAATAACATATTGCATACGTCCATCTTACTTCTCCACTAACAGGAATGTTATTACATAACTTATTTAATGCCTCAGCAATGAACGCGTTTGTTTACGTTTTCACGAACTCGAGTTGTGTTTACATGCGGTTGCTCTGCTTGACATACTCATAGAGTCAGTTATTTCAGCCATGATAGGCAACTTTTTTTATAACTCATAGTGATAGGAAACTTTTTTCCACGTCACGATTTGTTTTCATTTTTGTTTGCCTTAAAAAATAAATTAAAATTTGCATTATTTTATACTTACTTACTTTACTTACAAGGGAAGTTCGATACCTCGAAAATTCCGATTTTTTTTAAACTTTGCAGGTTTGTAGGGGACCTCAAGGGAAGTATAGCGCAATTTTTCTTTTTGGCCCAATTTCAGTTCTTCAGGGAGAAAACACCCCCTGAAGGTAGATAGGTATTTCCATATTTCCCTGTATATCTTGTTACGTGTGGGTAATATTTGAAAATATTATTTCGTTCACTGGAATTTCTTCCAGCTCTCGTCTAGAAAGGAAAATGAAAAGACGCACTGTTTAGAGTTATCTCCCCCGATACGAGGGAGCTTGTCCCCTAGATTGCTGGAAGCAGAACTGACTCAACGTCTAACCCTTTCATACATTTCCTTATATGGAAATCTTCAAGAATTCCTCGCTCGATTTCGGTGTATATAAACCCCCGAAATCTAAGCCTCGTGGGCAGTACCAAGCAAGAAGTCAGGACGTTACTCTGCTTCGCGTACGTTTGAGAATCGTCTGTTCCAGCAAGATCGGGCGCAAGTTCCCTTTCGGACCAACATTAAACCATATAGGATCCGCGAGTCGGTATAAATCCTATTACGGCAACTTCTACAATCGTTTCTCGAATCAAACCCCCGCATTGCCAGTGCGTCAAAACCGAGCATCAAATAGGTAATATATTTTAACTTCTCAACACTCTACATTCGCGACACTGACAATTGTATAACACTATTCAGTAATATATTGTTCATTGCCCGTGATAACTTAAGAGTCGTTAATTAAACCCAACCTTCGATATCATAATCCAAATTGAAGTAACGATCCCACACGATACAGCTTTACCGCTCGAGCTGTATCGATATATTAAATAATTACTAGTTACGAGGCCTTTACTAACAATCCTTGCGACTCCCTGGTTTCGCATCAGGTTCGTTCGCAACAATCTATATCCAAATTAAAGCTCATTCCAACCTTAGTGGCTCCCCGATTTCGCATCGGGTTCGTCCACGCAACTCGCCCATCCTAGCGGCTCCCTGATTTCGCATCAGGTTCGTCCGCATCCTAGCAGCTCCCCGATTTCGCATCGGGTTCGTCTGTGAAATTACCAACCTCCCAGCAGCTCCCCGATTTCGCATCGGGTTCGTCTGCGACGTTGTACCAACTTCCTAGCAGCTCCTCGATTTCGCATCGGGTTCGTCTGCGCCTTCACCCTCCTAGTGGCTCCCCGATTTCGCATCGGGTTCGTCCACGACGTTTCAACCTCCTGCGGCTCCCCGATTTCGCATCGGGTTCGTCCGCGCTTAAACCACACTCCTAGAGGCTCCCCGATTTCGCATCGGGTTCGTCCTCGTCGTCAATAATCCTAGCGACTCCCTGGCTTCGCGTCAGGTTCGTTCGCGCACCAAGCTAACAAATTCACACCGTATTCCTAAACAAAACTCCGCCGGCCTCTCGCGCTGCTCGCGGCCCGGGCTCGTAACAATCTTTAAAAGTATCGTAGATATAAAAAAATGGTTATGATAAACTTTGAATGGTTTTTAATGCTTTATAATACGAGGCAATTAAATTGATAAAAATTCTATGTTTAAATAAAAAAATTCCCCCCACCACTGTTATTTTGAAAAATGTTGAATTCTCTATCACTTCAAAAAATACGTAGAACCTCATTACAAATGCAGATATGTATGCTAAATTTGTCGAAAAAAGTGGTATTTAAATAATTTTAACCGCTTATAATTGACATTTTAATATTTCTTGTATAAAGTGAGCAGATTAAGTGTTCTTTAGTATTTCCTCATTCATAAGAATGATACATAAATAAAAATAAGTAAGCTAATCAGATAAATTAAAAATATGTCCGTTATATGCCATAAAATTGAATGAAGTACCATGAGTAACGGTGGTCGAGTCAGTAAGAGGCAATTGTTCTTCGACCTCCGTAGGAGCAGGACGTGCCCCAAAGAGCTTAAGAAAGTGCCTTCGTATAAGTGCCTTCTAGTTAGAGTAGAGGAGCAAAATCAAATTTCAGTGCTAGGGCATATGCGCATAAGAAATCGCACACTATTACACAGTGCAGTGTATACAGAGAATCAAAAAAGTGACATCACTAAACAAAAACTACAGTACATAACTAAAAAAACGTGAGTGGATAAAATAGCGGGTGTCAACAACTCGTCACAGGGTGAATCCCCGACAATCGGGGATTCCCCTTACGACACACAAAGTAAAACAGTGCAGCAAAATGCCAAAATCATCAAGCAACAAAAATATCCAGCGAACATGTCAAGTGAAAACCAGATAATAAACACAAATGAAGAAAAAATACCCCATTACTTCAAACAAATGACAAACCCGATCAAACAGGCAAATAAGTTAAACCCGGCACCATCAACAACAGTCAGGGCAAGGAAAAGTAAATCAGAAACAGAAGCACAAATCACAATAGAAAAAATGGAAACGGAGCCCACCAGCGCAAACAGCCAAACCGAAAATTAAAAAGCATCAAATCTGAAACGAAATCCATCATATGAAGAATTGCTGAAACAAAACATTAAACTTAATTCGCTTGTAGCAGAATTATTAAAACAAATCGAAGAAGAAAAAAAAGAAAAAAAATGAGAACCAACACTCAACACCGAGGCGCGATAAGGGTGCGCTATTGGAACACATGGACACCAACAATAACGACCCCCTACGAAAAAGAGACGAAGAGAGAAGATGGATGGAAGTCAGCTCAATGAACAAAAGAAAGCGAGCGTCCCCAACCATCAACCCAACCGCGGACAAACGAAGGCCAGTGCCCAGCAACACACCGCAGCAAGGAGGATGCACTAAGCAGCCCCCAACACAAACTCCAAGCAGCCCAAATACCAGCGCAGGTAATAGATTCCCGAATGCCCCCAATGATATAAACAAGAGCGAGGCCAAACCACCCCCAATAATTCTACACGAAAATGCGATAAAGCAAACAATAGATTTATTATCAACAAAAATAAAGGAATTTTATGTAAAACGAATAAACGCGAACAAACAAATATTACAAACAAATACAATAGCAAATCACAAAATCGCATGCGAAACACTAAAGTTTAACAATATACACTTCTTCACATACACACCCAAAACCGAAAAAAAATAACAGTATTATTAAAAGATCTAGAGAGAAATTTTGAAACAGACACTATACGAAACGAATTAATCAACAAAAAAATAGACATCCTAAATTTTCTATCAGTTAAAAAATTCACAACCAAACGTTCAATAAACGAGGGCAGAACCCTTCCGATTTTCATAGTACAATTATCAGCCAATAGCAATATAAATAACATAAAACAAATAAAAATACTTTTACATACATTTATAAAATGGGAAAAAATAACATTAAAAGACCGCATACAATGCAAGCGCTGCCAAAGAATAGGGCATGTAGCCAGTAACTGCAACTTGGAGTATCGCTGTGTAAAGTGCGATACGCAGCACGAGCCAGGTAAATGCCCACGGACGGGACAAGAGGAAAAAAGCGGCCCGGGCCCCTACTGTGTAAATTGTAAAAGCTTCGGACACCCAGCCTCGTACAGGGGGTGCCCAAAACTAAAAGAAATTAAGCAGAAAATAGAAGAGAAGAAAATAGCGTTAAAAATAGAAAAAGAAAAAAAGCAAATTGCTATAAACAAATACATCAAAAAAGACATTTCACTTAGTTCAATAGTAACAGGTAACACAAGCAAACCAAATAACACAACGACAAACAAAGTACCCGAAATGACATCCAACACAGAACAACACACACACAATTCATTCATAGTGCAAATAAAACAGATAATAGAATCCACAGTAAAAGTACAAATGTCTCGCCTAATCGAAAGAGTAGAATCAAATTCCAATAAAATCAACTCAATTGCAGACGCACTAGACATAGAATTTTAAATGGCTCCTCCGAACAATAGTATCTACCCCCAAAGCCCTAGGGTAAACAAAATAGCTTTCAATAAACTAAAAATAATACAGATAAACGTAAACTCAATCATCACAAACGAGAGAAGAGCATCGCTAGCAGATTTTTTAAATAAACACGACCCGGATGTAGCCTTACTATGCGAAACTAAGCTAAATGAAAGACACCGCGTCTATTTTACGAACTACACATTTATAAGAAGAGATAGACCGAATGCTAAACAAGCGGGGGGAACAGGCATCCTAATTAAAGCAATATAAAATTCAAGCGCATCCAGCTAGGCTGTCTCGAACCCACGACCCTTGAAACTACAATAATTAAATTAAAAGTCAAACAGGAAAACCTATTCCTAATAGCAGCATATGCTCCCAGTAGCGGCAAAAAAGAGTTCATGGCAGAGCTTAACCTCATTTTTGAAAAATTAGACCTTGTAGCGCGGTCGGCGGAAAGCGGGGCTCCGCGGGGCAGAGAACGCTGTTCGGTGACGGTCGCTACGGGGGGGGGGGGGGGGGGGGAAGGTGGGGTCACCGGATCGGCAGGACGGAGGGAAAGGGTTTGTACAACAGGATCGGAAGGCGAGCAGGAGGGGTCCAGGAAAAGAGCCGGACTCCTAGAAGAGGAGCCGTCTGCTGATCACAGGGAAAGGAAGAACAGAGGAGCCGTACTCCGAGAGGAGACGTCTGCCAAAGTTCTGTGGGGTGACAGGAGAGGTGGTCGAAAAGGGTCCGTACTCGAAGAGACGGACGCCGGTTCGGAGGAAGGGAGCCGTAGCGAGCCGGTCGGCTCCACGTCTGCCCTAGAGGGGGGGGGGGGGGTGGTGGTCGGAGAGTCGTCCTATGAGTCGAGCCGTAGACACCGTGGAGGTGACGCGTCTGCAACTCGAGGGCTGAGCTCAGGAACTGACGAATTGGCAGGGCGCGGAGCCCCTTTTATACAGGCCGCGAGGCGGACCCAAACCCTGAAGAGGGCCCGCCGAGCGGAATCGCATCGCTCGGGCGCGTTCACGGGGAAGTGTGTGCGCGCGAGGGGTTACTAAATTAAATTTTTGGGGGTAGGAGAAGTCGTGCACGCTACAACCTCCAAAAAACAAAAAATTATATTTTAATATCCGGCGATCTAAACGCCAAACACGCAGACTGGCACAATCCAACAGAGAACAAAAGAGGAACACCTCTAAAAATTTGGCTACAACGAAATCAATTAAAATATAAAATTAAATTATTAAACACAGCAGTCCCGTCGTTCCCAAAAAGCGGTGCTTACATTGATATATGCCTAGTAGACAATAGAATCAAATTTCACAACCTCCCCATCCCTGACAGACTAGAATCACACGAATACGACAGTGACCATAGAGCAGTTGAAATGACAACCTCCCTCAACACAGACGAACCCATGGAAATTCACGAATCAAGCCGAACTATCAAATATAACTTCAACAAAGCTAACTGGCAAGAATTTAAAACCTGTTTAACGGAAATAGACGACACATACTCGTACATACCAAACACGAAAAATCTGACACGTGACGAAATTGACAATTACATAGATAAACTAAACGAAAACATCAATACTGATATAGACCGCACAATACCGCGCATCACAAATGACCACAACTCGACAGACAGATACATCACCCCAGCCATAAAGAATCTTAGAAAACAAAAAAGCTCGCTAATAACTAGACTAAACAGACTAACGACAGTTAACAACTACACCCCCACAAATGACCCACAAATATCCCTGCTCAAACATGTACTGAAGAAAGTCAGATATGAAATTAAGAAAGCCTTCCATAGCTCAACAAGCAACTACTGGAAAAACAGAATAGCAAACATTGCAACACACAAACCCAAAAATCTATTTCCGGAAATAGACACAATCTTCCGCTCAAAAAAACCCGACACCATAGATACATTAAAAATCTACAACACTGATACCGAAATCATTACGAACGCTGACGTACACCACGACAACGTACAGAGGGACGATGGCGGCAATTTACAAATCATAGACACGAACGATAAACTAAACATTCTAGGCGCATACTTCGAAAAAGCGCATACACAAAATAACTACATGGGAAAACCACAAATAACAAATATAATCCTACAAAAAGTAAAGACAATAAAATCTGAAATAGACGAAGACAAACGCAACGACAAAACAGTATGCACATTTTCCGACACGAACAAAGCCGAAAACCCTAACCCCAACACAATTCCACCAAACTTTTTCACCTCAGTTTCCAATCTAGCGTCTACTTTAAAAACCCTAAATAGTAAAAAATCACACAGTTTTGACAACATCCCAAACATCGTACTTAAACACCTACCACCTCTATACATATATAACTATAGTATAATTTTCAATAATTGCCTAAATAGATCATATTTTCCCACAGCCTGGAAAACGGCAAAATTAATAGCCATCAAAAAGAAAGGGAAGGACAGCAGCAATCCGATCAGTTACCGGCCAATCAGCCTTTTACCAAACATAAGCAAAATATTCAAAGTCACCATAAACAAATCAATAAATTCTTGCTGCACAGACAATAGTTTAATACCCGATACCCAATTTGGATTTAGATTTAAACACTCAACAGTTCACGCAATTAGTAAATTCACATCAGACATATGCTGGGCCAGAAATGTCGGTAACTGCGTCGGAGCGGTGCTTATAGATTTAGAAAAGGCGTTCGACACAGTCTGGTTGGATGGGCTTTTCTTCAAACTGTTAAAAAAAAATTCCCAATGCACCTCATTAAATTAATATGGAATATGGTGCACAATAAAAAATTCTACGTCTCAGAAGGTCATAACACCTCCTCCAAAGCATTTGAGGTCAAGAATGGCCTGCAACAAGGAACCGTAAATTCCCCCATCCTGTTCAGTCTTTACATGAGCGATCTGTTACAAATGTACGGCCTAAATAGAGACAACGACAAAGGTGCCATGGCATATGCAGACGATCTTTTAATATACATCAACGATAAAAAACCGTCAAAAATAAAAATACAACTACAGGACATATTTAATAAAATTCAAGACTATTTTAACACGTGGAGACTAAAAATAAACATAAACAAATGTGAAACGATTTTATTTAGACCATACATATCAAAAACTTCAGGAGCAAACTATGACGTACAAAAAACTCCAAACACTTTCAATTACACGACAGCAACGACAGAAATAAAAAAATCCCGCACAAACAAGTTGTTCGATATTTAGGCGTACATTTGGACTTCAGATTAAACTTTAACGACCACGTTAACATCAAAATTAACAAAGTGCAAAAAGCATTTGCGGCAAACAAACGCATCTTCTACTCTAAGGATCTTAACAATAAAGTAAAAATTCTCTGTTATAAATTACTAATACGTCCCATCATCACATATGGCATCCCCATTTGGTTTAATATTAGTGCCAGTACCATGGAGAAAATACGCATCCTTGAAAGAAAATGCCTCAGAGCCTGCCTCAGTTTATACAGAACGCCAGAATCGAATTACACAAAAAACGTAAACAACCACAAGTTACTAGACAAAGCAGAAATCATTCGTATAGATCTTTTTATGTTAAAACTAATCAGAAACCATTGGGCAAATATTCGAAACATAAACAACAACAGTATCATACAAAATTTCACCCACCCCAACCCAAAATATTTTGAAAAATCAAGACAAACAGGATATACACCACCAGAATCTTTTATTTACCTCGACAGTACAGGATTCATACAGAACGCTAAAAATCAACCATTACTTTACCTTTATAACAGAAAAAATTTTAACAAAAAAATCACATACAATAGTGATATAAGAATAGACGACCCGGAAATGCGATTCCTAGACAAACTCACAAAACATGACTTAGCAGATAAGCATAGGGACGATACCGAAAGATTCTGGTTGTTAGACAAAAACGCTAGCTAATCAATTTCTAACAGAAACCTACCAATTAAGTTTAAATTGTATTGTACAGTATAGATATAAGTATGTATATAAGTAGGCATATAAGTAGATATATGTTCCTTCAAAAGGCTCACTCACGTACTGTAGATACCTACACAGATGTATAAGTATATATGTAAATAAGTATGTAAATAAGTAGATAACATTTATTCATAGGTTAAACTATACCAAAGTTTTATATATATACAAATACTAAAACGAATAACGCGTCCAACCCCTCAATAGTATAATAGTAGTTAGTATCCCCGCCTGTCACGCGGGAGACCGGGGTTCGTTTCCCCGCCGGGGAGAAGTTAAAAGTTAAAAAAAAAAAAAAAAAAAAAAATATTTTAATATATCTTAGTAACTTTTTCATTACTATTATTATACTAATTTTTATTGTTCTTTAGTTAAGATTATAGCCTAAGATTAGCCAAAAAATAGCCAAAGAGCCACACCTCCTAAATCTACGTATAGCCTAGAAAGGAAAACGAAAATATGCAGCCTCTGTGCCTCGCTGTATATTAGGATCAAAAACAAAACCAAATATAGATAAATTTTAGATTGATTTTAAATAAGTAACTGTAGCATTAAGTGCAATAGTGTAATTACATTCAACGTACAGTCTATACGAGCTCCGCGGTTTGGAGCCTTTAGCCTAGTTATAAGTTTTATTGTTATAATTTTGTTCGTTATGTTTATTGTACCCCTATGTAAATATTTTTTGTTTGTTTGGCACAATAAACGATCTGTGTAAAAAAAAAAAGAGTCGGTATGAGGCGTAGTTGGGGAACCGCTGTGATACTCTTTTGTCGCAGGTTCAAATCCAGCTCGACGTCACTTTTCCTTTTTTTTCAATTATAACTACATCAGTACATACGAATCAAGAAAATTTATACCAAAAATGTTTAGATCATTTTAATATTATTTTAACTTGAAATAACAAAAAAACAATTTTTATTTCAGTAGCCACTTATCCTCTTAATTATGGTATTTGAACAATGCTGAATTTGTGAACTTTAATATGATTTTGTTCAATTTTATTTTTGGTTAGCAGGATATAATAATGTATTACAATTAGTATTGTAGAGAGTGTTAATCGAGTATAACATACATATGTAATATATCTTATATGTGTACAATACACACAAACATACTTTCGCACGCATATACATTGTTGTATTTTTTTATCGTTCTATAAGCACTTATTTTTTATGGTTTGTATTCGCTGCAAAAATGATATTGATAAAAAAAAGTGTTGGAAACAGAGATACTTTTTACACCAGGCACATCGCAGCAATGCAGGTTTTCCGCACATATCGGTTAAAATTATTTAAATATCACTTTCTTCGACAAATTTAGCATACATATCTGCACTTATAATGAGGTTCTACGTATTTTTTGTCGTGACAGAGAATTCAAAATTTTTCAAAATAACAGTGGTGGGGGGAACTTTTTTATTTAAACAAAGAATTTTTATCAATTTAATTGCCTCGTGTTATAAAGCATTAAAAACCATTCAATGTTTATCATAACCATTTTTTTATATCTACGATAGTTTTAAAGATATTGAGGGAAATATGGAAATACCTATCTACCTTCAGGGGGTGTTTTCACCCTGAAGAACTGAAATTGGGCCAAAAAGAAAAATTGCGCTATACTTCCCTTGAGGTCCCCTACAAACCTGCAAAGTTTAAAAAAATCGGAATTTTCGAGGTACCGAACTTCCCTTGTTAGATCCCATCTATTTTCCCTATTCATCTAAACTATATATAACAATATTTTATAACTCTAAAACACGATTGTTTTCTGTATATTTTACATTAATGCATCTTTGAAAAATGTAAAGTAAATTAACAGTATTAGGTATTGTATTTTATTTTATGAAAAACAAAAGTATTCTTATTGGCCCATTGGAATCGAAGTGGAACTATATAAACATATATGTTATAGAAAAATTAATCTGTAGTATGCAGAATCATCTTATAGCTATTAGAATAGTGAAAATATGTCATTCCCGCCGCCAATGCTTTGTTAGATCCTCATAACCACAGACGAGGTACAAGATAGATCTATCATCTTCTTGCGGGAGTTTGTCTCCTATGATCTGAAACCAAAAAGAAATCAGAGTATTTCGTATGCTACTCGCAAATTAAAACGGTGCATTTCGGAATCATCTTCGCGCAACAAAAAAAGCAAATTTAATGCATGCTACTCTCTGAAAATTCATACCGTCACAGGCAACCTGGCCATATTGCATCCCAGAATGGATCGTATATGTCGTGCGTAGATGCCACTTTTCTATTACAACCTCACCCATTAGCACAAAACGCAGACTTTTAACTAATTGTAAGACGTTTGGTATGGTAGCGGGTATTTTTACGTGATGCGCCAATTTTATAAAAGCTACTATTATGGAAATCCATTTCTCGTAAACAGAAAGATAATTATAATTTATGACAGTCAATTCGGTGGACAAAGAGTTAAGAACAATAGATATCAGAAATGAAATGTTTACAATTTCTACATCATTTGTGAGCTAACAGATTCTAAAGATGATTCCTTCTAAGTACATATTTGTTTATTAAGAAATGATACAAAATGGACGGGAAAACTTTAAATTTTCTCAATATATCAGAAACGAAAAAATAACATATATTTTTCACTTTTAAAAATACCTTTTTCTTTCATTTGTTTCCTTCACGTTATGTTTTTAAACTAATTGACCGAACACGATAACTTTGTTTTAAAATCCTGAAAGAAACTCTGAAACAGTTCAGTTTTTCTTAAGTAAAAAGTTATACGTACAATGACAGGGACATAAGTAGTAACATTCTATCTACGTAATTCACATAATGTTATAATTAAAAAGAAAGTACGTAAAATCTAGGGATGTTCATTTGCAGTATGATTTTGATTAGTGCTGGCATTATCCAGATAAACGAATCTTCGAATATCCAGGGACTGACATCAGGAAATATTCGTAAACCGGATTTCGAATATTCAAATTTTTAAAAAAACATCCAGATATCCAAATATCGGTTGGATTTACATAATTACGTCTTTGAGCAAAGATATTACTCTATCTATCATATTCAACAATGTAGACTGAATGAACCTACGCTACGACTTACAATCACACACAAAATGATCTGCCTACCTTTTCCTGTCTTCAAAAAAATATTTTTTTAGTTACATGAACATAATAACAAACATAATAAAACATAGTTCCTCCTACAATCTTATTATAATAGCTGTAAGGTATTTATATCATATTACTCTCTCAAGCGTAATAACGCTACAGATTCAAACTAAAGTCGTACTTCTACGTATTTTGCTTCTTTTCTTATTATTATCCGAACTATTTGAATATTTCCTATTAAGATATTTTTACCTACCCGCATTATTTTATTACTACTTCGAGGATTCAAATATCTGATTTATTAGAATAATCAAAAACTCCGCTCGATATGCCCAGTCCTAGCATTAATGTGACCTTTTTCATAACGTGAATACAGAATTCTCTATACACGCAGGTTGAACCTCGAATATTGCTATATTAATGTAGGACATACCGTCTGTAATTGCATTTTTCAAAGCTAAAAAATGTAATGTTTATTTTTTCAATACTTTACCATTGTATGCCTTTCTGTGACCTCATCATCAGTTGCATTATTACTTCCATTAACACTTTTTTAAAACTATATTAATAGACAAACTCAGCCCGACAATGAGCTGTTTAAATTTTTCCCTTCAACATCTGAGATTTCGTTCAAAATGGATTGTGATGTAGTTTATGTAAAATTTGGTGTGGATTAAATCGTTGTTTTACTGGTTGCAAATTGGTTTGAAGTGAACGGGAGTTTAAATTTTAAAATCTTTACCTAATTTCTTAAACAAATGCTTATGCTTCTGAATGTTGTCCTCGAAAGCTATTTATCAGGGTATGACTCTGCTGAACACTGCATATAAAATCTATGCTAGAATCTATGCTAGAAAAACATATCCTTAATGATATGCTAATAAAAGATCTGGAGGGAAAACGGAGCAAGGAACAATTGGGTTTCAGAAAGAAGAGAAGGACTGTAGATGGCATCTACATAATTAATCATGTAATTAACACTGTGTTAGCGAGGGAAATAAAGAAAGTTTCCATATTTTTTGTTGACCTGAAGTCAGTTTTTGACAGACTGGTTAGAAGGGGAGACTAAACAGAATGATGATCCTAATGGGAGTAGGAGCACAACTGACAATAAGTGCAGAAATTTAAAATCTTTCGATTTTATCAGCTCAATTTAAAGGAAAAATATATAAATAGACAATCAAAAAATATCGAACATAGCTCTTATACAGTATGATAAGAGTTTTTGGATCAGAACTCCACCATATTCTACGGATATATTATATAATATTAAGAGTTTTGGAGCATCGATTTGCAATTTAGTCTCTATGGATTTTTTAATGTTAACTTACGACCAAAGACAACTTCCAGGAGCTGATGTACTGTCTATTGTTGAGCAATTGTCCATTTTGGTTTCTGTGAATGCTAGTGGGATCGTTTCCTATCGTTAGTGAGTTTCAAAGTGTAAGACAGAAATCATAATCAGATCAATAAAATCTTGAGTCGATATTGGTTCCATCCTCTGTTTGCCCTAAGCTAAACATTAAAGGTTTAAATGGTAAACATTTGACTTCGGATATTTATGACATCTTTAATATGTGACCTATGCTCGCGATATTCCGAGTAAGCAGAGGCATAATTTAAGAAATGTCCCGGTCGTTAGAACGTTCTAGAGACTAACGTACAGATTAACAGTTAGAAATCGGGAGAGGGTATTTTACATGCGCGTGAGAGAGAGAGAGACAGACAGAGAGAGAGAGAGAGAGAGAGAGAAAGAAAGAAAGAGACGTATATGCACCAAGCGCTTAAATAAGGGGTGCAAATCCATTTCGAGGAATTTTTCCTATTCACTTTTGAGCAAACGTCTGATACGGATTTTCAAAAGCAGAAAGAGACGTATTAAAGTTAAGAGTGAGTTCGTGTTGCCAAGAAAATTGTGTGAGTCCAAATTTCGAGTATGTTTTGTAATTCATGTCACTTTAACAGGCCAGTTCTTTCGAGAGTGCTCGAGAGTCAACTCGAATTTGTGCACTATATTTCACAAACTTAAAAAAGAGGCCCGAATTCAAATGGTGGAGGTTTTCGCTCTTCGAATTCGAATGAAGGCCACATCGATACACCCGACAGTCGCTAGAAACCTTATGTTTTACGAGGGTTACCGATAATTTGGGTCATTCTTTCACGAACTTTGACCATGGGAAAAAGAAGCCGATTAACGGTCGATTTATATTGTCCGTTCGGGCATGCTTCGTGTCTCACGGGCGTAGGTGATGAAAAGAAGAGCGGTATGCATTGTATGTATATCATTCTCCTTTTCATCAATTGCGTTCGTCGGAGATGGAACGCGTCTGAACAGATACTATAAATCAACTTTAATAGACTGTATCAATTACTAGCGGCTACGGTTAGCAAATCTGAATGGAGAAAACCCGAGCTTTTCTTGGCAAAAATGTGTCAGAGCTACGTCACACCAAATCAGAAAGTACCACAGGTTTTTCTCCACGAAAATTTAAAAGAGCTGCAAGCGCCCGTCGACTACGCTCAGACAGCATCCGAGCTTTACTCGGTGGAAACCTGTGCTTCTCCGAATAGTACCCCTGAAATAATGCTCGTTGGGAATTTCGTATTTATCGGAGAGCAGCCGACCGCAGTTCTCTGCGGAAATTTGAATCGATCAAAGATTAAAGTATATAAGTTAAATGTAATTCTACTTCACGTAGATTCTTACCAATAATATTAGCCGCGTTTTCTATCAAGTTTTAATCGAGAATTTCGATTATACGATAAACTAGGCACACTTATATGTTGACACTTTTGTGATATCAATGACGTATAAATAATATATTGAAGAGGACTGCGGGCACCCTTCTGGGGAACACCCTGGCATATCACCCTGTGGTCACAAAACGTTGAATCGTTAACGATTAGTCTTTCATAAGTTAAAAATGTAATAAATTGAAATTTAATAGCCAGCACTTTTCTATTTTGATTAAACACTGCAACTACTTCGAAGGTTAAGTTAGCTAAATTCTCAAGACAAAATCTATCATTTCTAAATCCATGCTGACCAGGGAGAATGATATTGTTTGTTTCGACTCACCATTCAAACCTATTCTTAAGCGTGGTTTCAAGAAGTTTACAGCTACAAACAGCTTTACAGCTTTACAGGAATCGACATTCGTTTCAGCAGTTGTGCAGCCTATATCCGTTGTTTCACACAACTTCTGAATAACTACTTTTTCCGCTGTTTATTATTTTGAAAGAATAGGATAGAAGAATCGACATAGGATGTGACATTGTATAGTTTCGACATTCATCGGCAATGTAGATTCTATGTTACGCCGTAACACGACACAAGGACTTATTTTTTTACACTAGCAATCAAAGTCAGCGAAAATTCTCAAGGGTCAGTTTATGACATGGACGTGCTAGGCAGTTTATTTCCATCCTTAACTTTCGCCAAAATTTCCGAGCTTTATTCTTCTATAACCGGCAATTTCTTAATCTCTTTAGTAAGGTCCGGTCAGTCAGTTAGAGTTTTTCACACAATAGCTTCAGAATTTACTTATTTCGTCTTTAGAACCGACCAGGTCATAAACTTGGAGTTTCCGAAGGGGCGTTCAACACATGTGCGTAACGGTTATTCAATTAAGAGTCGACCTGGAAGAAACCTCCCCTGCATCGCTGGGCCTTTGGGACCCCCCAGACTCGGACATTGCCCTCACTCCCGCTCGAAAGGGGGCCGGCTAAGGGCGTCACAAGTCCTGGAATATTTTCCAAAATTGCGCTGATTGGACATGAAAAGGAACCAATCAGCTCACTAAAAGAAACTTCGAGGTGTCGTAAGCTGGCACCGAGGAAGAGGAACCAGATTAAAATTGACACTTGGGACATCGCGCACCGCACCATCGAAACGGGCAACTTCAAGAATTTAGCCTAAGTTCATTTTCACATACAAATTCACTATCGTGTACCTATCCGTACTTTTAAGTTATACGTGTCATTGAACATTCTTAGAATAAATAATCTATGTAGTAACCATGCATACAATTAACTAGTTGCATAAAATTAATTTGGCGTGCAACAGAAGCTGGACTTTACACCTCCCGCTACAACATTCTACATGTACGAAATAATGTCATTAATCTACATCCTTTTGAACATAATCAACTTCCGTCACCAAGGTATCGCAATGAATTTGCGTATATGTGGTACGAAGGTAGATATATTGATGGAAGACCAAATGAATTTGAAAATCCGGTAGAGTTTACTTTTTCCCCACAAAATTTTCTACATTCGCCTAGCTGCTCTATATACGACAATCATGCTAGCACATGGTGTGTGTAGTGCAATCAATTCCCATGCTTAGAGATTTTTTTAGCTAGTTTCATCACCATGAACAATTACTCTTACTGCTAAATATCCTTAACGTATTCAAATTCCTGGACTCTCTCATATGTTTGGCGAAAAAGCATTGAAGAAGTCCGACAATTAAGTTAAATTACAATATTGTAATAAAACTAAGTTGTCCTCCCACCTGCCAGTTTCAGTCACCTATTACACTGTACAACAAATCAAAACTATTTTTCTGTTTTGCAACATCCACTGGGTGATCATTATAAAGCTCCTCACCCCAAAGACAAATCCGGAAGTGAAATTGCTCAATCACCCTCAGTTTTAAAAAAACACGGGTTTTTGTGAAACCGCCCAGTTTTAGGCAAAAATGAGGTATTACGTGAAAACGAAAAACACTAGAAGGTTCCCCTTATAGAAAAAAGTAAGAGTTTTCTGAATAGATACTATATAGAATTATTATTTTTGGTCAGTTCTGAATACTTACAAACGCGCGTCAAAGTTTGAAAAAGTGTCAATGTGCATGGTTTCTACGCAGTATTTTTGCATTTTTACGAAAGCTTGTTTCTCGAGCACAGAAAATCTATACAGGATCGGATTCTGTAGACATTTCTAAAGAGGAAACCATACCGCAGAAATGTCGAAACGGTTTTCAGTTCGCACAGGTGGAGAAAATATATATCGTAGCGTAGCTACGACACTGCTGTGCCGTCGCAGGCGAGCAATGGCTACCTGGCGGCAAAACGCCGCGTACTTGTTGCCGATGGATATTTTCTCCACCTGTGCGAAATGAAAACCGTTTCGACACTTCTACGGTATGGTTTCCTCTATGGAAATGTCTACAGAATCCGATGCTGTTTAGATTTTTTGTGCTCGAAAAACAAGCTTTTCTAAAAATGCAAAAATACTGCGTAGAAACCATGCACATTGACATTTTTTCAAACTTTGACGCGCGTTTGTAAGTATTCAGAACTGACCAAAAATAATAATTCTATATAGTATCTATTCAGAAAACTCTTACTTTTTTCTATAAGGGGAACCTTATAGTGTTTTTAATTTTCACGTAGTACATCATTTTTGCCGAAAACTGGGCGGTTTCACAAAAACCCGTGTTTTTTTTAAAACTGAGGGTGATTGAGCAATTTCACTTCCGGATTTGTCTTTGGGGCGAGGAGATTTATAATGATCACCCAGTGGATGTTGCAAAACAAAATTCGTGTTGTACAGTGTTATCAATGTGTGAAAGGAAAATTATATGAACACTAAAGAATATCATACATGTCTGTACTTTGTAGTACGAACTATTTGCTATTAAACATTGCTTTTCGTAATCCTTACGAATGATTTAATGAGATCAAATAGTTTTTTGACTATCGACAAATACAGTTCAACAATAGAACATACCTTTTGTCTGTATCAAAAAAGAACATTTATGTTGTTTATAAAAATTTGAACTACTGTCTGTAAGGATGATCGCTTAATACTTACAAAATATACCGTTGATTTGACCGTTCGCCCAGTCTCGTTCTGCACCTTCACGTTGCTTTGAACCTACGTGTTCTCTTGCTGGACCAAAAAACCGTCTCTCGCTGTGTACTCATTCACCCTTATACCCAGTCCCGCGCTCTTCCCTTTCACGGGGGAAAACCCTGTCGTACGCCGGGAATATACGTACCCTGGACAGAGCTATCCTCACGCGTTTGCAACATCCAGCAACAGATATTTAAAGATTTATAAGGTGAATTTAAATTTATATTCTGCGTACGAAAATATGATTATCAGTTAGTTTCTTCAAATGAACTAAAGTCGCGGTCAGCGGGATCCGCATCATTGGATAAAATAAGATGTTTGTTTATCCTAAATATACGACGTTTTAGCCTTCTGTTGGCTGATTGACAATATTCACATGTATCAACTAAATGGCAATATCACTGTACGTGTTGTTCAATTTCTGTTTTTTTACAGTATTTCTATTCTTAACGGCTCTAGTTGGTTGATTTCCTTTAAGTTCAGAATCGTCACTTACATTAGGCGATGACGCAGAAAGAATTCATTTTGCACTTATGAGATAAAACATAGACTGTGCAATATCATCATTAGGAGTGTTTTGTTGTTACTTGCATTGGCGAGTAGCACGGATGCAGAAGGCTGTGTATTCTTGAAAAATTTAATCAAGTGGTCTCCTGCTTGACAGAACTAGGAAGCACGCGAGCTTTTCAGTGTATAGATAAATCTAATACTCGGTAGCATCATAATTAATTAATAGAGATTCTGATATCTTTGAGATCTCTTCAGTGTGAATATGCATTTACCTACCAAATCTTAGAGTTTGGGAAAAACCATGTTCATTTAGACCCGCTCGAATGAAGATAATGGCGTAGCCGAGTGTATACTAAGCATTCCAAATTGTTCCAATATGATTAGATACGGAATTATCGGGCAAACTTTGAGCAGGATACCTCGTTTTGTTTTTAAAATTAAAGGCTTGAGTTCCAATAGAATAATAAACATTTCCCAATGTTCAGTTCGCTTCGAACCGTCGATGAGCACGGTCGTGTTGATAAACAGTCCGGAGCAAGTTCTACGTGTATATTCTGTGTATCCTACGTATACTGTGTACTCTACCTCTAGAACCTTTTATTGGCCACTATTTAATAGAAATCGGAGTTAACAGTGTCTAGTGAATATCCAGGGGATTTCCCCCTGAGCTTACCAAACTGCAAGCCCCTCCACAAGACTCTACTGACTACAGTAGAGTACTTGATAACCTAGTGTCCAACGACATGCATCCATTAGGAAACAACATCCCACCGAAAGAACAAGAAATGAACTATGCTAAGACCACGAAAAGCCAAAGTTTCTCGAAGAAGGACCAGGCGATAGTTATAGATGCTCCTGAGGGACATTCAATAAGCGAATATGTTAAAGAAATAGCAAAATTGACTAATCCAATTAATATGAGATTTATATCAAGAGTCTCTAATAATAGAATTTGTATATACTTGTCTACCAAAGAAATTGCTGCTGAATTAGTCGATAAATCTATATTTATAGGAAATGTCAATCTTATAGTAAGGCCATTGATCTCTAGAGCCTAACGTGTAATCTTATCAAATGTATTCATTTTCACTGGACGAAATTGAAGAAATCAATAAACGACTTCTCAAGCCATACTTAATTGTAGGTGACATTAAGAGCCAAAATACGATGTGGAGGTGCAAAAGTGCAGACACAAGAGGCAAAGCCATTGAACAAGCAGTTTGCAACCATGATATGGTACTAATAAATAATGATAAAAATACTCATTTTATACAAGCTTCAGGCGAGGAAAATACTATCGATCTATCCCTTGCCTCACCCCAAATTGCAGACAACTTCATATGGGAAGTGGCTGATGAACTCTATGACAGTGATCACTACCCTATAACAATTCCTATTCCCTCCATAAACTGTATCAAAAGTGAACAATCTCACAAGCGGAACTGCAAAAAAGCTAACTGGGATAGGTTTGAACAAGAAATAGAGGAAAACATATAAAAAATCGGGGAACTATGTATCAAAAATAAAGAAAAAATCGATGACCTATTACATAATTTCGTCGAACTAATACACCAAAGTGCTGACAAATCTATTCCTGTAATCAAAGTCAAACACAAAAATCAAGTTCCATGGTGAAACCCGAAATGTGAAGAAGTCCGCAGGGCCAGTAAGCATGCTTTCAATGTCTACAAGAGTCACAAAACCTATATAAACAAAACGGATTATAATAAGGCGAAAGCTATTTGTAGAAGAGTATTCAAAGAAAGCCAAATGAAGTCGTGGATTGAATTTACATCCCATATGAATCAACATACTCCCTTACCAGAAATATATAACAAGTTAAGACGGATTAATAGGAAAAAATTTCCAAATGTGATAACTAGCCTAATCAATATCAACGGTGACATTATCCATCAACCTGCTGACGTTGCTTTAGAACTAGCAAAAGCATTTGCTGCTAATTCTTGCGATTCCAACTATGATCGAGAATTCTTAAAAAATAAAAACAGTCTAGCGGGAATTAACCCCGAAATAGATGAACAAGACGACCCAAAAAGCAAAAGTATGAATAGCGAAATCACTATTAACATCATCGACAGTATAAACTAATGTAAAAATTCCTCTCCAGGGCCAGACAGAATCCCGAACCTAATTCTAAAAAGTCTACCTCCTCTTGGCTTACAATATCTTCAGAAACTCATAAACACAATTTGGACAGGAGGAGTACTCCCGAAGCAATGAACTGAAGCAATAGTCATACCTTTACCTAAACCGGGGAAAGACAGGAACGTGTCCAAAAACTATAGGCCAATCTCCCTGACGTGCGCGACGTGCAAACTGATAGAGAAGATAGTCAACAAAAGGCTCAAAGCCCATCTGGAAATCAATAATATCCTAACCTCCGAGCAAAGCGGATTTAGACAAAGAAGATCATCCACTGATCACTTAATTAAGCTTGACTCCCATATCCTCGATGCATTTGCAAAAAACCTGCACTCAATCATTGTCAGTTTAGACATTGAAAAAGCGTATGAAATGATCTGGAAGGAACGAGTCATAAATATTTTGGTCCAAAATAATATAAGGGGCAGAGTTACTAAGTTCATACACAATTTCCTGAAAAACAGATACATTCGAGTAACAGTAAATGGCAAGGCACCCCCCCCCCCACCCCATTGAAACCAAAAACGGTATACCTTAGGGATCGGTGCTCAGCGTGACACTGTTTTTGTTAGCGATCAATGACATCCTAAAAAACTTGGAAGCACCCGTCAAGTTTGGACTATTTGCGGACTTCTCAATTTTTGTAGCGGATAAAACACCCTAATTACCCAATCACTGCTACAAACTAGTCTTGACAATCTATATAAATGGTCAACTAAAACAGGTTTCAAATTTTCCTACAACAAATCGGAATTCATAATATTTACAAAAAAAAGAATTCACTCAGGTCAAACTCCATATAAATCACAAACCCATAAACGAAGTCAAAAAAATGAAAATATTAGGTGTAACATTCCATCGGAAAATGACGTGGAGCTCTCACATCACCAAACTCAAAGCCGACTGTACAAAAAGACGAAATATCATTAAAATAATAGCAGCAAAAAATTAGGGGGCAGATGGTAAAGTTCTTATAAACACCTACAAATCGCTAGTGCTGCCCAAATTAGATTACGGCTCAATAATATACGGAGCAAGTAACATGTGCGAAATGTTAAATACAATCCATAACCAAGGTATGTGGATAGCATTAGGAGCATTCCATACGAGCCCATCGTCTAGCTTACTGGCAGAAGCAAATTTAATGTCCCTCGAATACCGCAGACTGAAATGGGCCAGCAACTGCATATGTAAAATAACAGCCTCTTCCAAGAATCCGAGACAAAACGACTTATTGAACCTCAAATCGAAAGGAATATACAACCACGTAAGGAAAAGCCACTGCCCGTTGATAATCAGGCTGGAGAAGTTTTTTAATGACACAAACCTACAGTTTCCTCCCATCAGGAAAACACCTATCCAACTTCCTCCTCAAACAATCAATGCATTAAATGGAAACCAGAGATCGGAACACCATGCAACGAGTACGATACATACCTACATCGAAGAACAAAACAAACACTCAATTAATGGTATTGTCATCTATAACAACTTACGAACAAGGTACATCTTTCCGCAGTATTTCTCTAGGAAATCCTCCACTTTCTATCTATCATACTCACTATCGAAAATCTTGTTCTTAATTCAGACTCTCATATTCAAATAACCACACAGAATCCCAATTTACTTGACGACATAAGTAACCTTTTCAACTCTAACTCTTTAATCAATTATCTCCAACACGCCCTACACAAAAACCGATACTTAACTATCTGTGAGGAAAAGCTCTCCCTTAAAACACTGGCGGAAATGCCTTACGAGAGAGAAATAAACGTCGAATTGCATAAAGCAGCAACACCCGCCGAAGACGCTAAAAATTAATATCAAGTCACATCCTAACCAAATGGGACCAAGCATGGAAGAGCTCTTTTGAAACCAAACTCCATACAGTACGAGACAACGTTTTCTCAAAAAACCCGGCTCTCTCTTTATCTAGACGGGAACAAGTTGTCCTAACCAGATTAAGGATCGGTCACACCAAATCGACCCACCAGTACATAATCGACCAATCTACTCGGCCACTGTGTAGACAATGTAATATGACAACACCTATCAAACATATTCTTCAATACTGCGTAACAACGAACCCAATTAGAGAAAGAGGAAAACCACCAGGAACCCTAATACAATGCCTAAACGATAATAACTATATAAAAGGTATGTTCTCCCTGCTAAGACATACCGAATTAATCAATGAAATATAGTAAATTATATTAGAATCTGTAATAGACAGCTAAGACCAGGTAAATAATCGACAGCAGACACAACCAAAGTCACATATACTTCAATTGTATATACATTACACAAGTTTTCTCTCACAAATAATGAAGTTCAATAAAAACACGAGTAGTATGATTAATATCGACGTATCAAACCACGAAACGCAGATGTACACATATACAGAATATCATATAATAACGTTAAAATGTATTTTACGACTGTAATGTCACTAACGTGGTCGCTAATCGCTAGGTAAGCAGATGGGACCTAAAATAAATCAAATAAAATAAACAAAATTTCCCAATGGTTACCTTCGTATAATTTTTCGTCAGTTTATCCGCCTGTTCTTTGCTGCTTACATATAAGCCGACTCGGCCTTGAGAAATATAAGAAACAAATTTCATATTAACTGGATCATATACGGATACAATAATATAATTTTGAATAAAAATGCCTTCTATTGCGTCTAAAACAATTTCCTAATCTTTTGTTGAGAGTAGCACTTTTTGTGCAATCTGAGCGTAAGAAACTTAAGGCAAGACATTCTGTGAAGCTGTGTCCATGATTGGATATGTAACGTTAGGAAGGGTTTCAAGTGAAAGTGACTGAACCTAGTATCATACCTTTATTTTTCTGCAGATAGGCGGCGTACACGGATTCGCACTCAGACTAGCGTAGTCTCTGCAATCTTGCGATGTAATCACTTTCTCTACTCTTTTTCACACTATTCGAAAAGGCGTCACCTTTTCCGAAGACGCGTGGGTGTAGTCTTTTTCCTGAGCTACCGCCCTGTTTGGCGGGGGAAAAGGACTCCACGTCGCTCATTTTGAGACTTTCCAGGCCGCGCTAATCGCGGGCAGCCCCTGGCAGCCCCATAACGGTACACGGCAGACGATGTTTTCCCCAGCGAAGTCTGCTGCGCACGTGAAACTTATAGAATCATGAATTGTCTTTCCGGGCTTGCAAGTATCAGGAAAGGTTTTTGGGCCTAATCCCAGACATCTGCAAGCAGACTGTTTGTTACGGTCGCCAACCGTGTGCCGCTACAGATAATTAATCAGTAACCTTGGTTTAGAAGAAAGAAATCGTGTAATCAGAGTGTTAAGGGATGTAAGCCCTTGATTATTGCACTAGTTGTGCCATCTAAGATGTTCTCGAAGGACCGCCCAATGGTGATGGATTGGGACCGTGAGTTTCTGGATGTGGTGGTGACGTGTGAGATAGTTTGTTCCGCGTTCTTGATTGAAGCCACGCTCGGTCTTCAATCGACGGGAGCCTACTTGCTCCGGGTCTGAACTCGAAACTTCTGTCCGTTCTTCTTGCTGTTGGTTGACTGACTTTTCAGTTTCGAATGCCTTCCGATTTTTGCCGTCACCGCCAAAGTTACTAATTTTTGATTGCTCGCTGATTGGGTCCCCTTTCTGTTGGGCAGTCACCAATCAGCGAGCCTGTCCCAAATCGCAGACACACCTCCTTGCGCTCTTAGCGCGCTCGCTTGGAGAGGGGTATCGCGATGCTTCCGTGGGCGGAACATTTGGCAACGTTGGGGAAATTCCTCCAGGTGACGAACTCTCTCGGTTCTTTTACCGTTACAAACACGTGTTCGACCACCCTTCGGAATTTCCCTGTTTATGGCACGGACACAGCTATTGAGAGGCGAGAGAAGCGGATTTCTAAAGCTCGTACCTTCTGATTCCTAAATGACCCTCTCTCGCCGGGACTAATTGAGGCTCTAAAAATATTCGCATTGTAAGTAAATTTTCTAAATCTCAAAAATAGCCCTGTGGATTCGTCCGCGCCATAAACATATTAGCGACGGTCGCTAACACAGAGGCTCCACCGATGGTACTCTCTACGTCGGTAATTTTAGCTGGACGAAAGTCACAAATGAAGCAGTAAAAACACCGCAATTAAGGAGAAATACATTTAACCACGACTACAAGTTTTAAACGATTTCCGAAAGCATATATACTCGCGAATACATCCTGCTTTGTTGACAGTTCGCACAAGACTCGACCTATCTTTATAATTGTATCAGAGAGGGTGGGTTTATAGCCATCAGACCCGCATTCCTTTGCTAACTCTTAAGGAATGATCCCCAACCCAAAAATTCTTGTTGTTGTCTTAGTACTTTGGTTAATTCGAGTCACCTACTGGAGCCTTTCTATCTCTCGGAAAATGAGCCTCTTTATACCTTTTTGTAATGCAATCTTAAACGAATAATTGGTTGGATCGGTATTTCATTCTCAGTACTCGATATGAACATACCGGCACTCGCTCGCGCTGCAAAGTAATAAAAAGAGTAGGCATTTTCTGATCACAAACTGCTATTCTACTAAGCCGCAAAATGATTAATGAACTCAAGTTCTCCAGTAGCTATTTTGTATATTTTGTTCTAATTTTCTACAGTATTAAGAAAAAGTATGGTTTCCAATCAAGTAACTATATTTCTACTTTTCTAACAAATGAGTAACAGCACGTAGAGGATGCAGTATCTCCGTAATCTAAATTCATTTTGGACGTCGACAATTTTTCTTTGTGCTAGTTTCCATTCTGAGTTAAATGAAGTGTTTGTAAAATCGTAATTTATGGATTATATTTTCATGTAAACAGACTTCACCCCCAGTTTAATAGATTTCCTTGGTCACAAATTATACAGTTTTTCCGGTTTATTTGGAAACATGTAAATACTTTAAACAAATATGATCGAAATGATGCATGATACGAAAAAATGATTCGGTTGAATGTTGTAGAATATCAAAGGGAGTGGGGGGGGGGGGGGCATGTCATGTTGATTATTTGATCCTACACTGACCTGGAAATGCTTTGCGAAGGTCACACTTTGTTAATAGAGCACTGTGTTAAATAACTCCTCTGCTCCTAACGTAGGTTCGGATATTGAGGGAGAGGGATTAAATAATCGTGAGAGAGTTTTGTTTTTGGCCGACGGTTTCTGGTCGGCATTTTATCTATAAAAATAACAAGAAACCAAACTCTATATATATATATACGTTTTTACAAAAAACCAAAAGCAGAAAAAGGAGAGCTTCTCGCTATTGCGATTGCCGGGTCCTCCGGTTCCGCGGGCAGTACAGTGAACTGAAACAAAAGAACGACGGTGCAGTTATAAAACTACGTAACCGTAAAGGTTCTAACACGAGTTCTGTTCGCACACGCCGTGCAACGAAGATCGACCTGGGCGGGGAACAGAATCTCTCTGCAGATTGCAGGTAGAGGCGTGGACTGTATTATCAACATTTTTCAGTAGAGAACGGTCGGTTGCAAACGCGCCGAATTGAGCGTAACTTACTCTTGGCTGAGAATGCCTAAATAGTCAGTCATCTCGAACAGGTCTCCGCAGGTGGAGGTCGTAAATCTCCAAAAGGTTGACTCCGTGAGCGAAAGAATCGCGGCTACTAGAAAGAAGTAGTCCCGGGAGGCCGTTGGCGGCAGCCTATCTCAATTGTCCGTTCTTCACACGACGCTTAAAATGCGAAGTGAAGAGAATCGGAATTGTGGTGACACAAAGCACTCAAAAGTGTTCGAATACCACTTTTAAACTCCCGATCTCTTACAAGTACCTTGTTAGGCACTACCAAAAAGTGGAGGCCGTAGAACTATGCGCGGACGTGTAACTCTACGTCCACCGTATAATCGTGCATCTATTCGTCACTGGCGGTTTAAATGGACGCGGCCACGGCACACTTCCAACGGAGTCCGTTTTCTATTTAAATAAAAGAAACTTTCTCACGTGGGCGTGGAGTGAGGAGTGCACTGTCAATCGGTTATCCACGAAAGAGTGATCTCCGGCGCTCCGATGTCGAATAGCAATTCGACTAAAACTCGAAGCGAATTAAAAAATGCACTGAGTCTGATTGTAGTTATCGTATAAGACGACTACCGCAAAAGGCGTACTGCTGTCGGTGATCTTGCACGTTAAATTGTAGCGTGATCAAGCCGATGGAAGAGCAGATCGCAAGGAAAGGTAAGGATTCGGAATTCGACATTTCGGGAGCTCAAATGTTACCGCACTATTCTCACCGAAGGGGAGCTGTCAAATTCAACGAAACGCGTACAGAGAGCTACTTTGTGCGACTGCCACTCAAAAGGGAGTCCGCTCAGCTGTCCGCGGCGCTTAAATAGCGCTGATCTACTATCCTTGTTTGTCTAACTCTTCATCCCCCTCTCTAATGTTCTCGCGTCCAGCGCGTTCTCGAATAGTCTTTTCAAATCGGAGGAGGCTCAACCGACTCCGCGTGTACACGATGATGACTCACGACAAGACCGAAAACAAGCAAAGTCGTTTTCGTGGTCATTGTTCGGCACGTATACGAGCTAAAACTATAATTAGACACATACACCAGCCGAACTCGTGTTTCGCGACCGATAAATAATTTCGGGAAAATGTAACGTCTTTTATCACACTTAGATTTTTATGCATCAGCCGAAACCGCACATAAAAAGTAGTAACTGCAACCAATCGGACACGTATTCCTTAGCCTCGCCTTCTTCCAAGTTCTTAATAGTACGTAAATCTATCCTGACCGTGCAACTGACGTGGAACGAATCACTTCCTATTTACCTAATATATCTGCTTTGGCGAAGTTAACAAATTAACAAAATTTCAAGGATTACTAGACAAGTAATGAAATTCTTTTACATTTACCAGTGTTTTTAATCTGGAGTGTGTACTATTATTTGGACAATGTACTACAGTAGGCAGTCGCCAAAACCGTATAAAACTTCTCTGTATGTGTTAATATTACCAGGATTTTGCGATTATACTGTATCCGGTTTGTAAGTTGACATTTTCCTCAGGCGAGACGGATACGCTTGCTACTTAAGTGCGAAATCCGTTATATGTTCACATTTCTGATTCTGGGACAAAATCTACAGTGTTTCGTGCTGTGGATAATATATACATATGTACATATTTTGGTCTGTAGTTCCAAGGATCCCAGGTCGCCGTGTATGCGTGTACCTACTTCAATTGGAAATGCTAACAGGAATCTTATGTTTGAGAATCTAACAACTGGGGAAAAAGTTTCATTAAAATCAATTCCAAATATCTGCGAACATCCCAAGTTTTTTACCACAAGGTAATGTAGTCAACTTCCAGACGTTATTATCGATCATGGATTTTAATTCATTATTATTATATATTAGCCAATTGCTACTGTGACATCTCAGATGATCAGAACGCTTCCTCATACGTTACCGGTTCATCAGCAATTGTAAGATATGCGTCATGTCTGATCATGCCTAGGAACTCTCTTGTTTTCGTAACGCGTAGGGGATATCGCCTGTTTTCCATTGCATTTCGGATTCTTCAAGTGCTTCAAAGTACGAGTCATCACTGGACGACGAGATAACAATTTCGCCATGATTGTCTTAAGGCTGTTGTATGTGACCATTTTCTTGAAATTCAATTCTCGGTGGCACTTCCTTAGGCGTATCATAAGATATTAAAAATGTCAATTCATTTGCGGAGATCTCGTTGGTTTTTCCAATATCACATACTCCTATAAGTTGATCTTCTAAAAATTCGACATCTCTTCCTTTTACTGTTAAGTTGGGTTTTGCAGGATCGCACAATCTTTAACCTTTAGTGTTTGTGCAATATCCTAAAAATGTGCATTCTTTACCTTTCGCATCGAATTTTGTCCTTTTATGCTTAACTACATGAAAAGTTGCTCTTCATCCGAACACTTTTAAATGACTGATGAACTCTTCTTCCAGACCACACTTCATGGGAAATTCGTCCTTCGATGCTCCTAGACGGTAATCTGTTTTTTAAGTAGGTAACCGTTCTCACCGCTTCTTCCCAAAAACGTCTATTAAGTTTAGCATCACGAAGCAGGCATCTTGCCGTCTCAATTATTGTCCGCTTTGTCTTTTCGGTGACACCATTCTGTTCCGGATGTATGGCGCAGTGGTTTGATGTCTGATACCTTCATGCAGCAATAATGTAGCCATTCCTCTGTTAATAAATTCGTTTCTGTTATCAGTGCGCAAAGATTTTATCTTTTTGCCTTTTTCGATTCCTACCCAAGCCTTAAATATTTTAAATACTTCGTAGATTTGACTCTTATTTTTTAAGAAGTAGCCGAATGTCATGCCAGAAAAATTATCAACTATTACAAAAATGTATTTTGCAGCCGATCAGTTACATTAGGGAATCGGACCACAAATATCAGCGTGCAGTAATTGCGATAACTCCGTGGTTCTTTCTGTGTCTGTGTTACGACAAGTTTTTTTTATTACTTTCCTCGAATCAGGCAACGGATGGCTTTTTATTTGAATTACCTACCGATAGCAAGGCCACTTCGTAGTAAGTTCATCGATCTATCATTCAAATGACCGAGTCGCTTATGCCAAAAATTATGATTATTTCCGGCAGCGATTGCCATGTTAGCACATGCTATGACGGTATCTAATTTATATAAACCATTATCAACACAGCCTGTTGTCACAGAATTACCAACAATCTTGCAGGAATTCTTTAGATATGTGTTGCACTTTATGTCACTGAATGTAACTATTAAGCCTTTACTTGCTAACTTACTAACCGACAAAAGATTTGTTGATAATCCAGGTACATGCAATACGACTGAAATTCGTTTGGGTTTGGAGTCACCTGGTATGTTTACTTCTACATACCCGCAGTCAGCAGCATTCAGGCTCGTATTGTCGGCAACGGTTACCGCCTGACCGTTTTCTACTTGAAAATCCTGCAACCAATGTTTATTTTCGGTCATATGCTGTGTGGCACCAGAATTTATGTACCAATTATTTTTGTCCATTTTTGCCATAAGTGTTGAGAACATACTCCAATCCTTATTTCTACTATTTCGATTCTTGGATTTAGTATTATTACACTTCGCGTCTTGAGAGAATTTCGTGCACTGAGGTGCTATATTACCTTCTTGATTGCAATGGTGACAAATGACCATTTTTTTATAGTTATTTTTGGAATAGGAGGAATATTTTGGCTCACCTTTGCTCGCGAATGCCGCTTCGTCTACAGTAGGTTCACTCTTAACTTAAATATCGTCTTGTAACAGTTTCTTTTTATGAGTTCAGTGGTGATTAATATACCAGAACCGTCTATTCCCGTGATTAAAGGCTAGTATTCCGACGGTAGACCTGTTAGAATTAGTATCGCGAGTAGTCTGCCAGTGTTAAACAGCGAGGACTCGCACACCTCTGATTTTAAGAACAATTATAGAAGCATCCAGCATACAACACATAGAAATTAACTTACTTACGATAAATTATATTTTATCAACAGAGATGAAAATATTCAGTAAAAAATAATGATTATAAACAACAGGTGGGAAATGTTGAAAACGAGGGATAAGCATACTCGACTACGACCCACGTCGCCCATTTCTACATGCATACACACATAGCCACAATGATTTCACGGACTTACTAATCTCTATGATCTCTTACTGTGTCAATGTCTTGCACGTTTATGCTTCGGAGTGTTGATCCGCACTACTTTTATTGTATTTTAGTCGTCGCTCTCATTATCATTTGGTAATGCGTTATACTTTCACACATACACATACACATATTCTCTAGACACTCAGTACAAACAGGTGGCCGGTTCAAAACTCACCGTTGCGAATCGGTCCTGTACAACTGGAAATCATGAATCTTTGTCTTAAGGGGTTACATACACCTAGATGGGTCAAAAAAATCGATTTTTCAAAAATTGTATGATATTTAAGCTATATACAGTTCAAATTTTATTTAAAAATTCGTAAACGTGACGAAGTTAGAGCCTATCATAGACAGGTACCTCATTGGACACTTCGCGCTTCAATCGATTTAAACGTGTTTTTCTCAAACGTATCTTTTCCAAAGCGGTGCCCAAAATATCTCGAGAACACATGAACCAATCTCGTTAAAATTTTGCACAGACTTTCTTTATATAATTATCTAGTAGTTGTCGTAGGATTTTTTTAAAGTATAGTTTTTTTTATAAATAAGAAAGCACAATTTTTTAAGTAAAAAATCATACGTCCACGTTGGAATGGTCGCCATTTCATGAAAAATCAATTTTTTTACATACTTTAAAAAAATTTGTTCATTTGTTCTTTTAGTTAAAACTCCATGAGATATCATGGGCACTGTAAAAGCTTTTATCACAAAACAGCATCTACAAGACAACTTGTAGCAGCTGCATTATCGAAGAATTTCAAATGAAATTTACTGGAAATATACGCTAAACTGTATACTATAAGATGCAGCTGGAGTTTTTTCAATGAAATATTTTTTTCACAAAAAAAAATTATTAAAAGTGTACCCAACTTTTCCTACCGCTAGGTGTATGTAACCCCTTAATCTATACTTTGCACGTTATAAGCTGTTCTCGTGTTATAAGTCCAATTTCAAGGATTATTGAAATTTCCAAATTGTATTGGGGCAATAGATGAAATGCACACTCGAAAATTGTGCACGAAGTAATGTACCATTATACTTTTATTAGAAACATTATTTCTCCATTGTACAATTGGCCATAGCTGATGTTAATTACATATTTATCATTGCTGATGTTGCTTCTTACAGTGAAAGAAGGAGATAGTGACATTTTTCGAAAATCAATTATGGATTACTATGCTTGCTGGGAAGACTTTCATTTTCCTCTTGAAAAATTAACTTCTGGATCTGACATAATAGTGTCACGTGTAATTGTGGATAGTGAAACCATACACAAAAAAATCAAGTTGCACGAGATACCATGGAAGCAATTTTAAATTATCGATTATATAGAGTGAAAAATACATTAGAATCAAGAATGTCTTATCCAGGGAAGTCCCAGCCGTTTCAAGTGTACCATAGGGCTCAATGCATGGCCCTTTTTAATTCATCATATTCATATGTAAATAATTTACTTGACATCTTTGAGAATCTGAAATATTGCTGTTCGTTGACGACCTTAAATTTTTTATGAAAATGAAAGATTTTCATGATTATGTTAAGCTTCAGTTTGATTTAAATCTATTGGCAATATGGTGCTAAAAAAATCGATTGTACCCTAATATTCCAAAGTATGGGAATATTGCGAAAAAGCAAGAAACTAGTTATGTACTATGTGATTCTTCCTTAGCTGTGATTCATAACGTACGAGTCCTTGACGTTCACTATGATGATAAATTATCGCAGGTTAACCACATTGTGAAAACTGTCAATGATGCTAGTCGACTACTTGGGTTCGTATTTCGATTCTGTAAAAGTGTGTCCCCACTGAGTCAACATTTGCTGAACGGCTCTGCCGGTCGGCAATGCCAAATAAGTGTGGACATTTTGGCTTGGTCTGTATGGCTTGAAAAGCCAAACGGCACAGTTGGATAATAATCGGCGTCCCGAACGGCTTGCCGATTAGCTCAGTATATGTTACCCTTGTCGCGTGTCAAAACAGCAAAATGTTTAGTGTTGCTGAAGTTATGATCGCTGCTACAGCATTTATGGTAACTGTTAAAAAAGATGGAAGCAAAGAAAAAACAAAGGTTTTGGGTATATCCGAGATTACACTGTAAAAATATTTATAGTGCAAGTGGTTTTATAAACAATTTGGAGGATTCAGAAACTATTTTAGAATGTCAAGCACGGCATTCGAACATTTATTAAATATGATCGGCCTCAAATTATCTTAAAGGGATACAAATTGTAGTAAAGTAATTCCTGTAAAAGATCGTCTTGCTTTAGTACTAAGATTTTTAGCGGCGAGGGATTCGTATCACTCCATCATAATACGTAAAAGTTTAAGGCGGCGACTATAAGTCGACTGTTTATAGGGGACCATGAGTGATGAACTTCATCGTGTATAACACAATTATAATTTTCAGAAAAATCAACTAAAATTCACTATTAGGTAACGACTGTTTTTGAACTGAAGAAACGTCCTTTACATCTTAGCAATATGATCGTGTGTTGGCATAGCAACCAATTTATCAAGTAAATAGTCTAAAAATTAATTTCATGAAGAAGTTACTGGAAGTAACACGGATCTGTCCGTGGGTGTCCATGATTTAAGCATTATCTGCGTTATTAATGTCTTCCTACACTTGGGTTTTCCTATTTTATTGGAGATAACGGCCAACTCAGCGCAACCAGGCGGTGCATTTATCTGAATCGCCATACACCGCGGCATTTGGCGGACTGTGCTGGTCACAGTTTTGAGTGCTCGCAAAATATGGAACAGATTTTTTAAGAGGGAAGGGCAAAGAATATCGACAATTTTTTTTTAATTTTTCGAATAGTTGGAGCAGGGGTGAAATTTACAAAACGGAAACATTTTTAAATTTTTTTGTAGAAAGAATGAACTTGCGAATGAGATAAAGGGTTGATTGAAAAGAGCAAACTTTTGCGATTAAAATAAAAAAAATGAATTTCATACCTTCAATAGTTTCAGAGATAAAAATTCTTTTGAGAAGATTATTTTCGTAAAAATGATGCAAGAAAAATGATGGTTTAATCCCCCCTTCCCCTCGCCCTATTTTCGCATGTAGTATAACATATTTCAATTTGAGCATCATCGTAGACATCGAGTACAAAAGTGAACGATTTAGCGTTGAATGAGCTATTCTCAACAAATACCAAGTTTTTAATTCCTTTGATTTTTACCGCAACTAGTCGATAAAAGGTTGACATGCCGTTTAGCTTTTTAGGCCGTGTGGCCCAAGCAAACGAACTTGCCAAACGGCGTTGTCGATTGACGATTCCGATGCAGTGGGGGCGCGTTGTCATATACCAATGCCAAACAACTAAAATTGTTCGGCAACATGTGCCGTACCGTCCGGCAAATGTCGACTCAGTGGGGACACAGCTTAAGGATTTTAAGGATGCATTCACTTTTTAAATATTGTATAATTCTCTTGTAGCGAGTATTTTGGAATATGCTATCATTATATGGTCTCCCGCCAGAAATATTTCAAACAATTGATTGAAAAGTTTCAACTTAATTCTTATAACTCGCATCCTAACAGTTAGAGCACTAATTAAATAGATTCGATCACATTTCCGAATCAATAGTACGTAAATTGAATATGATAGTCCTATAAAAAAAAACGATCTTTTGTGGAGGTCCTTTTTCTTTTCAAAATTGTTAATAGAATTATCGATAGCCTGCCGCTATTTCAACTTGTGAACTTTAAGGCTGGCTTACGTATTTTAAACAATAATATACGTTTCCGTACTTTGCTATATAAAAGAAACTGCAAATTCTGTGATTCAATACATATAATATGCGATGACGCCGATGGTATTGTGGACCATCTCGATCTTCCTTCAGGTTCAATTCAATTTCTACTTGTAGAAAAAGGAGTTCATATTCCGATCTTCTTCCCTAAATGTTCAAATGGACCATTATTTTGCAAAATACATTCCGAAAACAGATTTTTTTTAGTTATCTATATTCCATACCATGTAATACGAAGTCCCATAAGACGATAAATCTACCCTGTACCTCGTCTGTGGTTTAAGTTTCTCCTAAGCTAAAAGTTTTTCATCATAAATAGGTTAATACCTTTACATATATAATTACAAGCTGGATCGACTAACATGATAAAAAATATGTAATTACATTTAAAAGAAATCAACTTGATGTTCCTTACACATGTACTTACAAAGAAGTGAAATGTGACAAACTACGTCGCCCTTGTAACCATTCAAGTTTTGTCTAAGGTATTTGTTACAAAAATCATTACCTACGAAATAATCGAAGTGGTTCCAGTTATGTGAAGTTATTTGAAGATGAAAAGAAAAAAAGAATTAATATTTGGCTGAATTTACATTAGGCAAATTTTGGTTGTTTAACCAAAAATGGAACAATGGGCAATTTCTAGTTGAACGATTAACAATCATTTTCAGTTGATTAAAATCATGTGTACACGGACAATTTTGGTCGATTTGTGGTCGATCAACTCGGTTGTCCAACCGAAAGTTGCCTAATATAAACGCAATTCTAGGTATAAAATCCAACTTATAAATGTGATTTTCTATCAATATTTTCTTAATTTCATTTCACTCGACGCAGGGTAATCTACGTTACATATTTAAATGAGTAAGAAAAGCATGAAATACACAAAAAATGCATGCAAGGTTCGTGAATTACACAATGTTGAATTGAAATTATAGGAACCTATCAGTTGAAGAAGGCATAATAAAAATATTTTTGAAAACAACACTACAATTTTGTCAAAGTTATTTTTGTTCTAATTCCGCTGCAACACATAATATAAAACTGAAACATTTTTACATGGTTCTACGATTATGGAACACACTTTACTTTTCTCAAAAGAAATGAGTATAGTCGTTTCGATGCTTATTTTATAATAATAAGTACAGAAATACATGAAAGTTACTTATTCAACATTATAACGTAATTACCTACATTAGCGCTATCAAACAGTAATGGAAATTTCTTTATTGAAGTATCTTTTCATTTGAGAAAACATAATATTAATTAGCAGTTTCTAGATAAAATATTTTTTCCGGTAAATCTTGAGAAATGATAAAAGAATTTGTATACATGCAAATGATACACTAATAATTTTCACGGGTAATAATTTTAAGGGGTGGAAATTAACCCTCGGCTATCTTTGATTTGATTGCTATCATCTGAAAACTGTACCAGTAGAATGCAAGTTGCCAAACAGAGGTTGTTTCTTTGATCCAGTATCTGTAATGTAGTAAATGATTTGTTATCCGTGTAAGCAATTAAAAAAATTGTAAGACCCCTCTTGCCCCTGTGCCATACCGTGGGACCTCTTTCCAGCACAGGAGCACTGTACATCTTGCTGCAATGTGCAAAATATATTTATGCGGTGAGATATCGCGACTGGTCTATCTCACATGTTTAGCAAAGAAGCATCGAAAAAGTATAATGTTACGTTAAAATAAAAGATTTTTATAAGAATAAGTCCTAGCTATCTAACGCATTGTACTTCCCGCAATGGACAAATGCCGTTTATGCAGCGAGATATCGTACCTGCACTATTTTTCAAAGCAGTGGAAGGGATCGATAGATGGGTGTATTGTTTCTAAATAATGAAGGAAAAATATTCCTTCTGCAAACGCTTATAAGTAATATTGTTCCGTCCCAAGGCGGAAGGGTATTTGCGTCTATTGCACCGGCACCACTGTTGTACCACTTGGACCCTACATGCGCCGGGCCGCGGAAAATACATAGCGAACTTTCAACCAGCCCCGTGCCAAACAGACGCCTCCTTTTCCGTGACGGCATTCCACTGACCACTTAGTTAGAGGTGCCAAAATGTCCTTAAAGGGGAAGACTCACGGCAAAACAGAGTGTCGAGGTTACCGACAAAATGAGCCGAAAATATGGGTTTACGAGTTTCGACTTTTCGTTCTTATATCAGAAGATTTTGCGCCGAACGATAGCTCATTTGAAAGGGGAGGCTTCAGTGAAGCGCGCTCTGGTCGTTATTTGATCCGGTTATGTTGATGCTCAATAATATGAGCGTAGTAATATGGAGCAAAAATTTATAGATTGACAGCCCCCGAATCTAAGTAATTTTCGTATACAAAGAGAATGGTCTCAATGAAATGAGGACCAGAGCGCGCTGCGCTGAAGCCTCCCCTTTCAAATGAGCTATCGTTCGACGCAAAATCTTCTCATATAAGAACGAAAAGTCGAAACTCGCAAAAGCATGCTATCCCGTGTGATTTCGCCATATTCATGATAATATAGAGCAAAATGCGTGTGAACTTTAGTTCAGTTGTTCTGTACGAGGAGGCGCCGAATCGTAAAGACCAAATGAGACTTGGCGCTAAAGTAACAGCAGCCCGATGTACTTCTGCCATTGAAGCCAGTCTGTACGTGTGGCGTCACGCTTTTCGCTTCTGCAATAGCTCGCCCCTCGTTTTGTTTTGAGCCCGGCAAGCGGCACCGCGATATGTTTATGCAAAGAAAAGCGAAACGAACAGCGCTGCTTGCACGCGCAACGTGTCCCCCGCACACTTTTAGACGAAGTACAATGTGATTGTACAATCATTTTTTTTACATTTTCAAAAGTGATATATGGTAATATATGTTGATGAATGTCTTCAAGTTTTTTTTGCTGCAAAACTTAGGTGTAAAAAATGAAAAACCCTATAAAAATCTTATACTTTTATCGTAATAACACACTATTATCCCCAATTTTTTTTTGATTTTCTGAAAAAGTGCACTGTGGTTCAAAAAATCAAGAACCAACTTTTTCAAGGTGTTTAACGTGAAAAAGCGACCGATACTTCAAATTTTTATATGCCCCTTATGCACTGAGTACCGCACGTGATTTTTAATATTTCTACATTCGGAAGGAAAATACATAACCAGAAAAAGTTGTAGATTCACGAAGGAAGTTATCAAACTCAAAAATTCTGAAACTCGGTAAACAAATAGTGTAGGTCCCCAGTAACACAAAGCTATTTTTCGTTGGTGTTAATTTTCACTTTCAGGGAGTGAAATCAACTCCCAAAGGTTTAGTTTTTTTACCATTTTGACTATAATTTTGTAATGATATCGGATTGGACAAAACTTTAACAGGATATATTGATCAGTTTTTTATGTTCTACAACCTTGCTTGCTATCTCACTCTAAACGCTAATTCATTTTCAACGGTCGATGGCTCGGGGACCCAGCATGGTCGCCAGCCATCTCCTAGTTTCCGACTTTATAAACAATCATGCGATACGGCTCTAGGGCGCCAGACATCGGGGGATGATGTCTGGAAGATCTCGTGCGCTAAGGGCATTTTCCCCGGCCACACGCGGCCTAAGTCCCAATTGTAAATCTTCCAACGGCGACAATGCGTCGCCTGCGACCCTTGGCCGCCGGAAGATACGTGGACGCTAACATATATGTATGTTCAGAAAATATTTGCATTAACTAACTAGATAAATATGTAAGAAATAAAGCAATATTTGATATATGGGAGAGGGTGATCGCGATAATCACTCGAGAATAGGCGTTTTTGCAATATATTTCATGTACACGTGTAATACAATTTTTTATATAAATTTTTAAGTATAGAATATATAGTCGACCATGAAGTATAATAGAAAATTCATATTTTGCGCTGAAAAATGCAAATAGAATGGAGAATCGGCCGAAAATATAGCAAGATGCGTATAACGGTAATTAATTGTTTTTAACAAAGACGCAAACAAAAGAATTATTTTATTTTAAATTTCGTTAAATCGCTCAAAATGGAAACTTTTTAGTATAGAATAATCGTTCCATTAATTTACCATTATGCACAAATACAAGTAATTTGTTTCTTTAAAACGAATTGGACGATAGGGATTACTTTTATTGTCGCCGGGTTGTGGATTATAAGAAAACTGAATAATTTCTTCCTTTGAAGTTTTGTCCTATTTCTTACCATTATAAAGTTATACTGAGAAAACTAAGAAATACTAAAACTTTGGGGGTTGATTTCACTCCCTAAAAGTGAAAATTAACATTAACGAAAAATAGCTTTGTGTTACTGGGGACCTACACTATTTGTTTACCGAGTTTCAGAATTTTTGAGTTTGGTAACTTCCTTCGTGGAGCTGCAACTTTTTCTGTTTATGTATTTTCCTTCCGAATGTAGAAATATTAAAAATCACGTGCGCAACTCACTGCATAACGGGCATATAAAAATTTGAAGTAACCGTCTTTTTTTAGCGTTAAACACCTTGAAAAAGTTGGTTTTTGATTCTTTGAACCACGGTGCACTTTTTCAGAAAATCAAAAAAAATTGGCGATAATAGTGTGTTATTACGATAAAAGTATAAAAATAGTGCTCTTACAAACTTCATTTCGAAATATGCATTTTTCAGATTTTTATAGGATTTTTCATTTTTTACACCAAAGTTTTGCAGCAAAATAATTCGAAAATATTCTTCAACATATATTACCATATATCATTTTTCAAAATGTAAAAAAAATGATTGTACAACTACATTGTACTCTGTCTATAAGTGTGCGGGGGACGCGTTGCGTCTACAAGACACCGCCGTTCGCTTCGCTTTTCTGTGCATAAACATATCGCGGTGCCGCTTGCTGGGCTCAAAACAAAACGAGGTGCGAGCTATTGCAGTGGCGAAAAGCGTGACGACACACATATAGACAGGCTTCAATGTGTAGTAGTACAGCGAGCTGCTGCTACACTCGCGCCAACTCTCATTGGGTCTTTCCGATTAGGCGCCTCCTCGCGGAGAACAGCTGAACTAAAGTTTACACGTTTTTGCTCTGTATCATCATCAATATGGCGAAATCACACGGGAAAGCATGCTTTTGCGGGGTTCGACTTTTCGTTCTTATATGAGAAGATTCTGCGTCGAACGATAGCTCATTTGAAAGGGGAGGCTTCAATGCAGTGCGCTCTGGTCCTTATTTCATTGAGAACATTCTCTTTGTATACGAAAATTGCTTAGATTCGGCGACTGTCTAGCTGTAAATTTTTGCTCCACATTCCCACGCTCATATTATTGAGCATCAACATAATCGGATCAAATGACGACCAGAGCGCACTGCATTGAAGCTTCCTCTTTCGAATGAGCCGTACCTCGACCCAAAATTCTCTTATATGAGGACGAAATGTCGAACCCCGCAAACCCATGTATTTGGCTCATTTTGCCGGTAAAGTCAACTCTCTGACATGCCTGGCCGCCATTGGGGACTACCGCCTTAATACACATAGTTTCGGACAAGGGTCGAAAACGTAATCCGCAGCGGTTTCGCTTCTCAGAAACCTACCTTCATATAGGCTGGTTATTGAGAACGAGAACCGATATTGGTTACGGTTAACCCGCCATTACGTGTGCAAGTGCAACCCAGTTCATCAGATAAGGGCGAATTTTCTACTGAGAGAATGAAAAATCTTTTAAACCCTAATCAATAATTGTAATCTGTGTAACTGTATCTCCAATTAGTTTTAGAGTTTTAATTCTTACAATGAAAGATAAAAGCTAATTGCGTTGTTTTGTAACAAACTCAAAAAAATACGATTTACTTTATTATTGGTCTTTTATTAGTTTGAATGTGGAAGACTCTGCTCTGTATAAAATCCTCGATAACATCGTGATCTTCCTCAATTCATTTTATGTATGATGCGGTAGTTTTTTTTTCATTCTGCTAACTATTTGTTTGTGAGCTATTAAATGTAATAAAGCGACAACGTTACAATTTCTTTGCTTCGTCTCTCGCACGTCCCACACCTCCGAAATCGTCCACAAACTTTGTGGTAGACAAACATAGAATTTGTTTTGTTTATAATTCGGTGGTGTGAAACGTGTTAGAGGAGCAACGTGCTAACGTAGATCTTCTGATGTAACAATCGCAACGTCGTAAAGTCGCAACGTCGTTACCAATTATTATTGGAGTGATCATTCCTTAGAGTATCGTACAATCATTCAATTACTTGAAGAATTAATCTATTTATTTACTTGTGAAAACCTAAAGTGTAAGTTAAGAATAAAACAATTAATTTTCCTTGGTTTCTTAAATTGTACAGTTACTCGTCATAAAGAAATTAAATTACTATAAATGCTAGACTATTCAACTAAAATGGATAATAAGCGCCCTGTGCATTAATATTTTTATTATGATGCAGATATTCAAAAATCAATATGTCGTATTAAAGATACTGGCGGAAAATTAATGGTATGTTGAATATAAAATTTACAAACTATAATTCCATATGATGCTCATTATTTTGTATAAAAGTACATCTTATGTCTAAAATAATTCTGTTCGAATTTATTCTTAGGGAAAACATGCCGGTAATTTGATGCGGCATTTGTAATTTAATCATGCAAATGAATATACTTCAACTATGATGAAAAAACAGGTGATACAGAAAAGAAAATCTGAATAAAATGCTTCTGAAACAGCGGGTCCGTCAAAAACATTAAAATTGTCATGTGCATCACAACTACAAGCGTGTGTCGAACTAGAAAAATGGTAGACCCCTTAGCATTATCCAAGACTCAGGATTTCGAAAAATCATCGATCCAATTATGGAAATTTCTACACCTGGTTCTATCAATATCAATATAAATAAGATTCGGTATGCGAGTATTAAAAAGACTGTAGAATTTTGAAATTTAATAAAACTTGAAGTGAAAAATAAAATAATTAGTCGAAAAATTGATTTTGCAACGCGACACTGGAGATTATTTTTAGGTATGAACTTGGAAGATATTATGTTGATTTTTAGCTAGGTTGCTGCTTGAAATGAATTGAGACGACACTTCTTCACTCATTATATACATATATTCACACAATAGATATAATTGAAAAAAATAACAAAGAATATACACAAAACGAAACTTAATAGTTACGAACGATCTATTAATATTGAAAATAATTGTTTTCTGTTTTACTTTTGCTTTGTGCAAATATGTTAAAAATGATTCGACTTGTTGAAGATGAAATTTATAATAATAATTATAGTACGGATGATGAAAATCTATTTAAAAGATGTAAAGGTGATTTAAAGTTAGATGGACAATATTTCTCTGATACTGATAGAAATTATTTTTAAGCAGCAGTTGTAAGATGTGTTGCACACACACTTCAATTTGCTATACATGATTACATCAAACAAAGTGAAATTGATGATATTTAAAAAAAAATCGTTTGTTAATAAAAAATTGCGAACTTCTTCAATTCTTATTGCATTAAAAACAATGAAATTATGAATGCCTATCTTAGCCTATAACACAGTGGTGTTCAACGTTTTAAGTGCTAGAGCAACTTTTAAAATTGAAAGATTCTTGTGTAAATATGAACGAAGAAAATTTAGAATATATCGAGCATCTCTGTACAAGAGTTAGTGGATACAATAAAACCCGCTGCCATTGCAACAAGACAATTACAATACAAGCAGCTGACAATGTCAGATTTTTATGCGGTATGGACGCAACTAACGCTAAAAATAAACAAATTTCAAAACAATTATGCAGTCGTATTAAGCAATATAAATAAATTACGAGAAAAAATGTTCCGTGAAAATAATGTATTATTATAATAGCTTCAGTTTTTCTGGATCCAAGATATAAAAATTTATTGTCTAAAGAAGAAAAAGGAAAAGCCATAATTCATTTAATGCAGATATGGGAACACTACCAAAAAATATGCCCATCACAAGCATCAGAAACTTCTAAAATGATGACAAAATGTAATGACACTATTTCTTTCGAAGCAGAAACTGATGACATAGAGAAGTTATTAGAAAAAGACCAAGAAGTTAACCAGGGGGGTGATCACTCTGTTTTTCATCTTAGGCATTACTTAAGTGCATTTATCCGAATTCCAAGAGTAGACAAATGTCAAAATCTTTTAAAACATTGAGAGTATGAAAAACAAATTCATCCAGAATTATATACATTACCACAAATTGTACATGCTCTACCAGCCACTCAAGTCTCAGTTGAAAGACTGCTTCCAGGGCTGAAATATATGTACATTAAATAGTCACAGGTCACGCTTAACTAAAGGCATTATGGATGAGATTATGATATTGCGAACAAATAAACTTGATGTTTAATATGAAAAATTATATTATAACTTAATTTATATGTATACGTACATAAATGTGCCTTACTATTCCTTATTTAGATTTCCCAATATTATACAATTTGTTATGAATATTAGAGCAATATATACTTTATAACTATATTTAACAATTTTTTATTCTTTCTTAATGTTATCATTAGCGAATCAAGTTGCAAATTAGACTCGATGCAGGAGAGCGATTTTTTGCTGCACGATCGCATGTTTTTCCTTCTCTCTTCAAATGAAAACAACAAAGACAGACACACAATCGTGCAGCGAAAACACGCTCTTTTGCATTAAATCTAAATCGTTTAAAAAAATAGTAAGCATCTTTCCATAACCGGCTCTGAGCGAGTTAATCGGGGTTTTAGCTACATTTGAGAACCGTTCTCCGGGTGCATTACAGGTTACTATAATCTACAGAAATGTTTCTTGATTAACCGGGTTACGGTTTGGGTTACGCAGAGGGTTATGATTCCTGGTTTCGGAGATAAAAATATCTATATGAAGGCAGTCTTCGTAAAAATCGCCGGAATTTTTAAACTTCGAAAGCTTGTATTTTTTAAATACTTTCGTTGTTGGCAAAATAATCACTTAATCCCCCTCCCTTAATTTTACATAGACTACAACATATTTCAATTTCAATAAAATCCCAGATATGGAGGGAAATAGTTATCGATTTGGCATGGAATGTTCTCAAAGTAATTTTCTCTTAGTAAATGGATACATGAAAATTGTGAAGATTATATGTACTGTGCGTATAAAACGAATCAGCCGTTAACTATGACTTATACACTGAAATGCATTATTACTTTACCGTAATGCAATCTATCTGTAGATGCATTTCTTGTAAAAATAAGACAAAATACGGACGTAGTTAATTTTAATTTAATAACACAATTACATTATAGCTTTATAATGTCGTTATCAATTTCAAAATTAATTACGTTACTATAATGTCATAATTATATATTACAAAAAAAGCTCAAATTTCCGATTATTTTTTAGAAACACTTAGTAAAAAATATAAAATCATAAAATTGGAATATAAAAATATTGTAGTTGCACTTTTTACAAGTCCTATTTATTAAGATTATGAGACCATTGTGTCAGTAACAAAAATACCGCCCGAAAATGTTATCGAGGTCGCACCTACCGAAATATAATATTCTCTGAGTTATGCGCCAATTCAAGACTTTTTCTTCAACATCTAAAAAATTAGACAGAAGTACAGTTATTCCTCGAAGTATATATGCGGTTCGTGTGGGTTTTGAAGTTGCTGCGACTTTGGAGAATTACAAAAATTACAATATACTTTCATAAAATATGAGTAATGTATGTACACAACATATAATAAATACACTTTAGATTTTTATGCATTTATAGAAAGTGTAGATGGTTGACAAATAAATGATACGCGTAACATGCAAAAATGTATAAAGCCTCCAAAGTGCAGTATATTTTACAATATCCAAAGGATGAAAAAGATTCTATTTAGGTCATATTTGGGTATTTATTTATGTTAGGGGGGCTTATTCGATTTTTAAGAAATTGAAATACTTTATTCTAAAATATAGTATATATATGAAGAGTTGTTCGGCCCATTTCAGATGTTGGGTTGGCAGCGTAATGAAGGACGTAGGGTTTTTTTGTTGTAGAGTGATGTGCAAGTCGCGCCATTTTTTTGTGTGTTCGTCCTCCTCCTGTTGCGACGCTTCGAAAACTTAAGATGCGTGTTAGAAACTAAGAGACCTTCTTTTTTTTCTTTATATCATTAAGTCATTTTGTATCTTTAGTTATGGTTATGTATTCATTTTTTTTCTTCATTTACATTAAACTTGAACAATATATACATATATATATAAGAGAGGGGGATTAAGTCAGTATTTTGTTAATAACTCCGGGAAATCGTACTTCACTAATCTAAAGGAACAAAGTCTTAAAGGTATCATATACCGCAACTCAATCGTTCTCATGAAAAATTAAATTATAGCTTTATTAATTAAGAAATTGATGTTTTTTACACTTTGCAGGAAAATATTGATCTTTATGATCGAACTTGTAACAGTTTGCGTATTTATAAAGACAAACATATCGTCACTGATTTGACTTTATTTATATTTCAAAGTCACTATTATTCGAGTCCATTATTCTTGTATCGGTGGAAGTGATTTTAAAACTTCCTGAAAATCGAGAAAATTCTTTTTCGAAACAGTTAATTGGAAATTTTAAGTTTGTTTTAACTGAAATGTGATTATGAGCTTAATTTTTTCGTCTTCTATTTGTGTTCCGTATCCATAAGGCAGATTCGTTCTCTTCAATACTCCTTAGCAAAAGTGCTTGTGTGCCTGACTCTATATAACGACCATCATTTGTTAAACATGCCTGTAGTCTCATTTAGAAATTATTCCTCACTTAGCCAGAAGTTGATGATTTAATCTCATTGTTTAGAATGTATTTTCTATTTTCTGTTTTAATTGAGGGACTGACATGATTATCTGGCCAGACTCGATCTTCAAATTTCTTAGCTTATGCCTTCTTTTTCTTACTAACAATAAGCTAGAAGGTTCAAAGCTCATTTTGAGATCCTATTTCCAAGAATTGATGGGGATAGCGATGGACGCTAACGGGGGAGGAGAGTGTGGACGCTAAAGCGGGGACTGCGGTAATATAAATTTGTGCAAAGAGTGGAGAGAGAAGTTTCAAAATTACGTGGATTTTCAATTACGCGATACTTCAATGATTTGAATCCCTGTGTATTTCGGTGGATTAAGTGTATATTAGTGCACTTCCTGGTTCGCCCCGTAGGGATCATGTATAATCCATGAGTGGTGTGGGTGCCAGGTACTATCTAATGTCTTGAGTTTTATTTCTGCGCTCCCGTCATGAGGTTTTGCACAGAAGGCTGAGGTCGGCATCTCATTGAAATAGGGTAAATGACCCAATTACTGTCACTGTTCCTATAACTTCCACTTGAATTCGTTTATTTAATAACAAAGTAATGCACAAAGAATCATAAGTAAATAAATTTTCATACTAAATTTGGACTTCGGTTTACGTAATAACACATAGACAGTGAGTATTCATTTACACTTAATATTTCAAACGAAGTATTAGGAAGTAGATATGCTGTTGAACATTGAAACGTGACCAATGTAATTATTATGCAAAGTATGGAACGTGTAATAATTCAGTAAGGTGATACGTTTACTATATGTCTTATATCTGTTACACAAACTGACGTGTTAATATATGTAAAAATTGTTTCTATTTAAATGAAAAGTTTTCAAGTGACTGTAATAAGAACACTGGACTTTGTTGTACATTTCTAATTACGTAGTAATGAATTTACTACATTGAACATATAAAAAAAATGTTCATAAATAAAAAAAATGTTGAACAATATCATGCTCCAAATTGGAACGATCTTTAAGTGAAATACGTTCTAAAATAGTTACATAAAGTTACGCGATAACCTTAAAGTGACAGTAATTGGTACATCTACCCTATGCTGAATGAATGTGTAGGGAGCCCAGCTCGTCTTGTATTTGTGCGATGAACAGCTGACAGGTACAGTGTTTTCTATTCAAGTGCACGCAGCTCAGGGCTGATCGCACGAATTTAGCTGTCGGGAATACAAAACTCCAATTTCGTCTAATTTCTGCCGTCGCAACGGAGAACATCGAGTGCAAGACAAAGAAGGAATGAGAACTCGAGCATTCGATGAACATTCGGAGGTTAAACGACCGTGCATTAATGTACTAGTATAATGCAACATAAACACTTTTTTATTTTTTTACCTGTCTTTAAAGTAATTTATTAAAAATATTAGTGAAATTGTTCTGATTAAAATGAGACCATACATGTTATAATTTGAACTATATTTACTTAACATTTGTCGAATGGTTGTTCTGACAAACTACAGACACGGATTATTTATAGAAAAGTATGAACAGGTGAATACTATAGTAATATGAAATATGGTATACTTACTTGTAACATAATATTTACCATTTTTTCCCCCGATTCGCTTAAGTTTCACTCTCCCTTCGATTACTTTAATCACAACTTCTGCTCTCGTAAAACTTCATTTGTCGTATGCATCGACCGGTATTAAATCGAACAGATACCGAAGCAACTCATAGTTACATGTGTCTGAGATACACACATATACAATAGACGTTTCGGAATTTTTTTAGTTTCGATTCGATGTTCTGCCACGGATTCCGATCCAATTCGAGAACTCGAAAGCTCGAAAATATCGAGTAGTTTGGAAGCAACCAAGTACTATCCTTTTTCTATATTCGCTAATAAGAAACCACGTTCTACTCTCTCGCACAGAAGGCGATTCCATTTCTCAGGTTTCAAATGGCGTTAGGCACACGTTTGAACTGCTTTGTTGCTCTCGAGCTGCTCGATTCATATCAATATTTCCGAGTTGCTCGATTTTTTCGAGTTCTCGGATCGGTTTGCCTGTTCGAATCGAGCATAACCGAGCATAGTCGAGCTTTCCGACACTTATAATATACAATGTAAATACGTACTATTTAAACGATCGAGAGCAGAGCGACAGCAAACCGATGATGTGAATCGACCCTAATAGTAACCGTACGAGTGGCAGCAAAAATATGTGTACAGTGACTCACACTGAAAATCGTCCAGCATCGTCTTTTTTGTACTTTTGCTTATAATATATTTTTGAGGAACATGTAACTATTGTAACCTGTACAAAAGTATACTACGTACTTTATTTACTGATTCCATGTAAAAAGTAATGTATAATTTTCTATAAACACGAATGAAAATTAATGTTTCTAGTAACATGTGGGAAAGAGTATAACACACTAAAAGCCGCTCACCTGCTTTTATTTGCAAAACATAAACATTCACTCAAAAATTACATATATTTAATATTTTGTTGGATATTCTCTACTATTTCCTACCGCTTTGAATCTATTATACATCGATTTTACGAGATTTTTAATATAATTGCGTAAATTTTTTGTCCACTCTGTCAACAATGCCTTCTTCAGGACTTGCTTATTCCTCACATGATATTGTCTTACTTTTGGTTTCCAACTCGTGCTATGCACTTGCTATTACACTTATGTACGGAGACTGAGGTGGAGTTCCGATAACGGGTATAGCCGGTTAAGGGGGTCAAATGTGCCCCCAAACCAAATTCAACGTGCAATGAGTCATTCGATAGCTTATAAAAAAAACACTTCGTGCAAATTTTTAGCCCTGTATCTCGACCTGGAGGGTAGTAACAGGGTGAAAATGAAAATCACGTTTTTACGTCATTTCTCTTATTCTATAGCATGAAAAAAATAGAAAAACATCAGAGGCATTTCTGATATCGGCTTACGTATTTAGGAATTTTTTCATATTTTTAAATTGAATAGCTAAGTTGTGAAAAATGAAAAACCGAAAAAAAGCAGAAAAATGCCGATTAAGCATTGATGCAGGTCCAGAACTACGATTATATTTTTACAGTAAGTAGATATTGTTGTTACTATTATTCTCAATTTTTTTCAGATTTTTCGTTTTGGTGCGCCGTAGTCAAAAAAATTAAAAACTGATTCGTTCGTTATTTTCTGCGTGTTAGACGTCGAATTTTTTGATGTTCTTTGGTATATAAGTGCTCCATGCAATGTTTAACATTTTTACATTCGGCAGAATAACAGAGGAATTATAGAAAGTAAATAAATCCAATTAATGAAAGTTCCGATGACAACGTTATCTTCTGAAATATTAAGTTAGTTTCCAACAACGGCGCTGGCTCGGCGGCAAAGTATGTTACTTCAGAACGACTAGAGTCTGTTTCGAGTCTCTTCTTGGACTTTTTACTTTTTTTATTTATTATTATTTTTTTTCAATTTCTAATAATATAATAATGATCAGTATCGGTTTATAAATGTGTTAAAAATATTTTAACCTAAAATATGTATGAAAATAATGTTAGAGCGCTTTTTACGACTCCGCGTCCTTTCCCGCATATCTTATCCTATTGTACTTCTATTGTAAAAATATTACTAAGAATTTCCGCGGGACTCATTGCACGTTGAATTTGGTTTGGGGGCACATTTGACCCCCTTAACCGGCTACACCCTTTAGGACAATTATACAGCAGCCATTCTCTAACGATTGCAGTATTTTTGGGTCGTTATCCTGATAGTAATGAAATGTATTTAAAATACCCAATTTTTCAGCACTTTCTTTAAAATTTCGTTTTAAAATCTCCAAATATATTCACTTTTCCATAATTCCTTCGACAAAATGTAATTTACGAACTCCCGCGGCAGACATACATCCCCATACAATAACGGATCCACCATCATTCTTTACAGTAGGAATATTATTTATTCTTAATTTAGTATTAGGCTTTCTCCATATTGTAATCTTTCCATCCGATCAGCTTATATTGAACTTGCTGTCATCCGCAAACAGCACACTTTTTCAAAAGGAAAGACCCATGCTAATGTTATATCCATTCATAGGACCCAACCAGTCACATTCGCCAAGAACCTTGCACCGTCATGCACCCTCCATTCACACGCCAAAACCCAACCATTCGGTCCCAAACACTCTTCAGTCACTCACCAATTCACAAACATTCACACAACATTTCGTCTCCTACAGTAGCTTTACGAAACTCAAATTTTATGTAGTGTATAGTATATATTTGCTGTACCCTATCCATATTTTCAATTGTAATAGCTTATTTAAAAACTATATACATAGAATAGCAAATTAAAATAGTATTGTAATGTTAGACAAAATTGATAAAAGTCTAAAATGAAGGGGTTTACAAGATGTTTTATGGACTTTTACTACCTCACAATGGCAAATGCTAGAATTGGGGCATTTACAGGACATACCTTACCAGCATGTGTCCAGGATATTAGACAAGCCTTACATGTTGAACACAAGATCACTTTGAATCACCGGTTGCGTAAAGGGATACATAATAACGAAGCACCTCCGTGTCTGGTTTAAGGCGGTAGTCCCCAATGGCGGCCGGGCATGTCAGAGAGTTGACTTTACCGACAAAATAAGCCAAAAATATGGGTTTGCGGGGTTCGACTTTTCGTCCTCATATAAGAGAATTTTGGGTCGAAATACGGCTCATTCGAAAGAGGAAGCTTCAATGCAGTGCGCTCTGGTCGTCATTTGATCCGATTATGTTGATGCTCAATAATATGAGCGTGGAAATGTGGAGCAAATATTTACAGCTTGACAGCCGCCGAATCTAAGCAGCTATCGTATACAAAGAGAATGTTCTCAATGAAATGAGGACCAGAGCGCACTGCGATGAAGCCACCCCTTTCAAATGAGCTATCGTTTGACGCAAAATCTTCTTATATAAGAACGAAAAGTCGAACCCCGCAAAAGCATGCTTTCCCGTGTGATTTCGCCATATTGATGATGATACAGAGCAAAAACGTGTAAACTTTAGTTCGGCTGTTCTCCGCGAGGAGGCACCTAATCGGAAAGACCCAATGAGAGTTGGCGCGAGTGTAGCAGCAGCTCGCTATACTACACCGCATTGAAGCCTGTCTATACGTGTGCCGTCACGCTTTTCGCCGCTGCAATAGCTTGCACCTCGTTTTGTTTTGAGCACGGCAAGCGCCACCGCGATATGTTTATGCACAGAAAAACGAAACGAACGGCGCTGCTTGTAGACGCGACGCGTCCCCCGCACACATATAGACAGAGTACAATGTAGTTGTACAATCATTTTTTTTACATTTTGAAATGTGATATATAATAATATATGTCGACGAATGTTTTCGAATTTTCTTTGCTGCAAAACTTAGGTGTAAAAAATAAAGTCTTATAAAAATTTGAAAAATGCATATTTCGTAGTAAAGTTGTAAGAGCACTACTTTTATACTTTTATCATAATAACACACTATTATCCCCAATTTTTTTTTGATTTTCTGAAAAAGTGCACCATGGTTCAAAAAATCAAACTTTTTCAAGGTGTTTAACGCGAAAAAAGGACCGTTACTTCAAATTTTTATATGCCCGTTATGCAGTGAGTAGCGCACGTGATTTTTAATATTTCTACATTCGGAAGGAAAATACATAAACAGAAAAAGTTGCAGCTACACGAAGGAAGTTACCAAACTCAAAAATTCTGATACTCGGTGAACAAATAGTGTAGGTCCCCAGTAACACAAAGCTATTTTTCGTTAATGTTAATTTTCACTTTTAGGGAGTGAAATTAACCCCCAAAGTTTTAGTTTTTTTTTTATATTTTTGACTATAATATTGTAATGATAACGGATAGGACAAAACTTTAAAGGGGTATATGGTTCAGTTTTTTATGCTCTACAACCCCACTGCGATAAAAGGTATGCTCATTGTGCAATATGTTTTAAATACTCAAATTCGCCGTTTTTTATTGCATAACGGTAAATGATAGAAATGGTTATATTATATAACAAAAAGTATTCATTTTGAACGATGTAACGGAGTATAAAATAAAATCATTTTTTTTGTTTACGTCGTTGTTAAAAACAATTAATTACTGTTATTCGTATATGCCTACGTTTTTGTTCGACTCATCACTGTGTTTGTACTTTTCAGCATAAAGTAGGTGTGTTCTATCATATTTGAAGGTCTAGTATATATTTCGTTTCGAAAGATTTACTTAAAAAAATTTATTGCTCGTGTATATGGAACTTTTTGCAACGCCTGTTCTCGGGTGATTATTCGGAACCATCACGATCAGGATCTCCCTCTCAAACGAGCAGAAAGCTCTTCACCCATATTGAACATGTATATGTATGTTGAGAAAATGTTTGCATTAACTAGCTAAAGAAATATGTAAGAAATAAAGCAATATTTAATATGTGGGAGAGGCTGATCGCGATAATCACTCGACAATAGGCGTTTTTACAATATATTTCATGTACACGTGTAATACAATTTTTTATATAAATTTTTAAGTCTGGAATACATATTCGACCATGAAGTATAATAGAAAATACATATTTTGGCGTGAAAAATGCAAATAGAATGAAGAATCGACCAAAAACATATCAAGATGCGTATAACGGTAATTAATTGTTTTTAACAACGACGCAAACAAAAAAATTATCTCATTTTATATTTCGTTAAATCGCTCAAAATAAAAACTTTTTAGTATATAATAATCGTTTCTATAATTTACCGTTATGCACAAATACAAATAATTTGTTTCTTTAAAACAAATTGGGCGATAGGGATAACTTTTATTGCTGCAGGGTTGTAGATTATAAAAAAACTGAATAATTTATTCTTTTAAAGTTTTGTCCTATCTCTTACCATTATAAAGTTATACTAAGAAAACTAAGAAATGCTAAAACTTTGGGGATTGATTTCACTCCCTAAAAATGAAAATTAACACCGACGAAAGATAGATTAGTATTACTGGGTCCTACAGTACTTACTTGTGCATCGAGTTTCAGAATTTTTGAGTTCGATGTTTTTCCTTATCGTTTATCTGAAGCTATTGGTCATAAGTTCGTGCCTTGCACAAGCGCAATTTTTTTCTCTTACATTTTTTTCAATCCTTAACTATACAATATGCAAATACGTAACAATAATTTAAAAACATGTGAAAGATATTTTAAAAATATGTTACTCTGAAGTATACACAGAAATAATTTAGGAGTATATTCTACACAATCGTTTCTGTAGCCACGAATTCTTCTACTTATGGGTATTACTTCGCATTTCCTAGATCAAATAAATATATGGAATGATGCAATGTACTTTTACTTCAAGTCAACTCCATTTATTACTGATAAGTACTATTGAATAAAAGTTTATTTATTTATTAGGTGTCGAAGAATCTAAATAATTATTTAATTAACAAGGTAAATGAATAGTAAAACTGTAGACGGAAACAATATTATCATGTAGTCAAAAATTGAAAAAAACTTAGAGATAAAAATTTAACTTGTGTGGGGCGAGAACATGCAACCAAGACCATTTCGTGTGGACTTCACAGTCGAACCATAAACCGCTCTCGTGCAATCATTGTGATGAATTGTCACGGCGGCAACACGGTAACACCGCCGTTGATTCATGGCAACGCTGCTGCCTTGAGACGATTTCCCCCCTTGCCCCGCTAACACGCAATAAACAGCTGCGAATTACTCTACACTTTCGTGAAGGAAAACGATAGTGGCTCCGCCTCGTATTCGTCGAGCAGCCACATGCTTGTAGGAAATGACCTTGCTGTAACGAAATCTACCATGCTTACGAAATCTGTGACGTCACGCGAGGGGACTACCCCCTTAAGTAAGATCATTACCTACAAGCGTGTAGCTGCCTGACGAATACGAGGCGGAGCCACTATCGTTTTCCTTCACGAAAGCGTTGAGTAATTCACAGCTGTTTATTGTGCGTCATCGGGGCAAGGGGAGAAATCGTCAAGAGGCAGCAGCGTTGCCAAAAATCATAGACAGGGTTGCCGCATTGCCGCCGTGGCAATTCAACGCTACGATAGCATGAGAGAGCTTTGCGGTTCGACAATGAAATCCGTATGAAATATTTTGGTCGCCGGTTCGCGCCCCGCACAAGTCAAATAGTATAGCCGGATAAGGGTGTCATAACTGCCCTTGGACCAAATTAGACTTTCGATGTACCATTTGATAACTTAGCCAAAGAAAAGCTTTCGCACCAAGTTTCAATCCTCTATCTCGATCTGGGGGGTAGTAATGGGGAAGAAATGAAATATCAGTTTTTGCCATATTTGTCCCATTTAATGGCAAGCAAAAATTCTGGGAAAAATCGAACATATTAGAAATATAATGATATATGTTAGAGAATTTTTTCGGATTTTTTTATTGCAAAGTTTAGGTGTACAAAATGGAAAACCCTAAAAGAATCTGAAAAATGCAGATTTCGTAGTGAAGTTGTAAGAACACTACTTTTATATTTTTACGATAACAACATATTATTATATCTATTGTCCCGAATATCTTTCAGATTTTTTGGAATTGTGCGTTGTAGTTAAAAAAATTAAAAATCAATTTTGCCGAGGTATTTCGCGCGAAAATGCATTCCTTACTTTAAATTCTTATGTTTTCCATGCAGTGAATACCGTACGTGATTTTTAATAGTTCTACATCTGGAAGAATAATATATAGATAACAAAAATAATAGATTCAGTCAACTAGCACTATTTCCCCACACTATATCTTAAAATAGAAAGAATGATTTTACTAAATACATTGGCAGAGTGGTTATAGGTTCTGCCTGTGAATCTTATATTGGTTATTTTGGTCGTGAGTTCGTGCTGCGCACAAATTAATCTTTCTTCCCTATATTCCTTTTTTTAATTCATAACTACATGACAATTCAGTTTGTTTCCATAGATTTACTATTCATATGATTTGTTAATTATAGAATCATTTAGCTTCTCTGACACCCAATAAATAAAAGAAATCTATTTCAATAGTACTTATCGCTAATAAATATGGTTGGATTGAAGTACAGGTGTGTGGTGTCATTTCATACATTCATTTGATCTAGCAAATACTAAGTAATACTCGTAAGTAGAAGAATCCGCGGCTAGAGAGATAATCACGTAAAATGTGCTCCGAAATTATTTCTGCGTATACTTCAGAATAAAATATTCTTAAAATTACATTAACATGTTTTGCAATTATTGCCACTTATTGGCATATTGTATAGTTACGAATAAATGAATAACGAACTTATGACGAAAATGTTAAGTATGGGTTTACAGTCTGAACTCGTAGTCACTCTGCCAATCCAATCATTAAAATAATCTTTCAAACTTCAAAATATAAATTTATGAAATAGTTTCAGTTAACTGAATTTACAACTTCTATTTACAATAGACTCCCGATTATCCAGCCCTATTTGAACCGGTCTCCGTTTTAACCGGCCACATTTTTGTTGATATGAAATATTCTGTAATTATTCACTTTCTTGCGTAATTATTGTCACATGTATTTGTAATTGTTTAAATACGTATCTTCATATTAATTTTTTTTCCATTCGCACTAAATCTCTGAGTACAGTATTCCGCACTTCTTAGACTATAAATAGAGATAAGAAAGTGAGTCGCGCAGAAGGAAAAATTGCACTTGTAACTGCGACGAAGTATGGTGAACAGGAAGAAGATTCATTAGCAATTGACATATCATTTTTGAGAAAGTAGCGTGACATCACATTATCGAACGAAACGAAATAACAGAAACATAAAAAATTAGAAACTTTTTTGTAAAAAATGACATTAAACAAATATCACATATGTACATACATATTATGTAGCATTATATTATATTGAGATGGTATGATTGTATATATAGACCGTATGTACATACGTGTGTATAAATATTAAACATTATTAATATATTTAATATTAATTTTTTACTATAAACATAACAATCTAACATGCTGCAAGATTAACTGGTCATTTGTTTATCCGGCCGAGCTCTGGTCCTGCAGGGGCCGGATAATCGAGAGTCGGCTCTATATATTGTTCTTCCGAATATAGAAATATTAAAAATAACGTAACGCAGTCACTGCATAAAGATCATATAAAAATGTAAAGTGAAGATTGCTTTTTCGCGCGAATATTTCGAAAAGATTGGTTTTTGATTTTTATAACTACGGTTCACTTTTCCAAAAAATCTAAAAAAATTGGGGATAATTGCTATAATAATATGTTGTTACCATAAAAATATAAAAATAGTACTTTTACAGCTTCACAACGAAATCTGCATTTTTCATATTAGTGTAGAGTTTTCCATATGTTATACCTAAGTTTTGCGGTAAAAAAATCCGAAAACTTTCTCCAACATGTTACCATACATATTACTTTTCAAAATGTAAAAAAATTATGGTACGACTAAATTGAATTCCGCCTATGCGTGTGTCGTGGACGCGCTGTGTTGCGTTCGTCTAAAAGGTATCGCTGCTTGTTTTGCTTTTCCGAAAACAAATCGCGGTGCCGCTTGCCGGGCGCACGGCAAAACGTGCGGTAATCTTTTACAGGAGGAAAGCACAGACGAGGTACAGGATAGACCTATCATCTTATGGGACTCCGTGTCACCAGCTCTGAAATACCGACCTCGAAAAAAATTCGAGTGTTTCATACGCCCTCTGCGTTTTAATGCGGTAAGTGTAAGAAATACCTGTGGAAATGTCGCTGACGACGATAAAGTCAACAGACTCAAGTACATCGTTCTCTATCCGCGTCACGAAGAAATCTGTTTGACCACTATACACGGTGTCCCATTTAAATAAATCTATTTAAAAATTATGTAAACCACGAATCATGCCAAAAATTGTTTCACACAAATGTCGAATAGTTTTTAAAGAGTACACAATGTAATAACAGTGATTTTTTCCAAGTAGATGCGAACAAAAAGAAATTGTGCAGATTATATGCACACTCTGTGCGTATAAAACAAATATAACTATGATTTATCTTCTTACATTTTGTAATACTTCACGATAATGTTATCAATGCATAGATAAAATTTTTCTAGTAAAAGATAAGCAAAAATCCGAGCTCACTTAATTAATTTTAATTTCTTTGCACGGCTGGAGTGTATTTTTATAATGTAGCTATCAACTTACAAAATTAATTACGTTACTGTAATGTTATAATTATATGCTCGGAACCATTATTGCAGAGGAAAGCTCAAACTTCTGATAAATTTCTAGAAGTTTGTAATAAAAAATATAAAACCATGAAATTAAAATATAAATAGTTTCAAATGTATTTCTTATAACTCTTATTTATTATGCTAAAAATATCACTTGAACATTTGTTTAAGACTCATCTACCAGAATATATTATCTAAGTTATGTTTCAATGCAAGGCTTGTTCTTCCACATCTAGAAAAAAGTAAGCAGAAATGTAATTAATCCTCGAAGTACTTACGCAGTTTTGAAAAACGCGGTTTTTTGTGATCCTTGTAGTCACCGCGACTGGGAAGAGCCACAAAAATTACAATATACTTTCGTGAAATATGAATAACATATGTACACAATATATAATAAATTCACTACAAATTTTTATGCGTTTATAGGAACTTTAAATGTTTGAAAGAATGAAGAATACGCGTAACATGCTAAAATATATAAAATATTCAAAGCGCAGTACATTTCATAATACTTAAAAGATGAAGGAAATTCTATTTAGGCTACACCTGGGTATATATTTATGTTAGGATTGCCTATTAGATTTTGATGAAATTGAAATATGTCGTAAAATTCAACATTTTGAGAAATTTTTTCCGATTTGTGCCTATGATCGGCATTAAAGGATAGATCCTCGAGTTCTGGGAATTTTTGAATAACATTATTATTTTCGTAACATACATATATTCGTAAATATATAAAATGCAACACATATTTAACATTTCTAAACAACGGTATGCGGCTCCACAGTGAGGTAGGCGATATATCATATTAATCGGAAGCTTATGTATGACGAAGTAGTAGTGGTTCTAACTTAGAAGTTTAGAAATATTAGCAAAAATATATTAGTACAATTGCATTGTATTCTACCTATACGTACAATAGCAATGACAACACCACAAATAATGCAGTCGCATTGTGCCAGAAACGGAGTGCCGCTTGACGACGAGATGAAAAATAAGCAAACCAAATCCGCCGGCGAGCGAAGCGGCTAACGCGTCGGATGTCTGTGTACGCATTGTGTACCTATACATACATATATATACATATTGAAACAGCATGCAATGTAGTTGTACCAATATGTTTTTGTTAATATCTTGGAACCTATGCAACAACCCTGTTACTACCATTGTAATTGGTATTTATTTAGAAAAGAGGGGTCTCACCGATTTCGATGATTTTTTAATATGTTGTAGAAATCAACATTTTAAACAACTTTTTCCTATACATATAACCGTCGTTCGGGCTTAGTTTCCGAAATTTTTTTCGTGGAATGATCGGTACAACTGCATTGAATTCTTTCTATAAGTACGCGACCGTGGCAGCGTATCCGTAAACATTTGGTCGGTGATTGTCCAGTGTTTCTTTAAACGCATCGAGGCAGCTCGCAACGGACGCGTAGAATGGGAGTGCTTCCGAACTCGATTCGGGTAGCCGACCGTCTCACGGCGGCTGGAATAATAATCCAGCCCGAACCTTACTCAAATCGAACTCTTCTATCTAGTAACTAATTTAATGAAGTTTAGGTTGGGGACGAAGAATTCATTCTGGCCGCCGTGAGGCGGCCGGCCACACATTCATTTTTGTTTTAATGATCTTTATTGATATTATACGAAGTTGTAAACATTTCAGTTATTATTTCGAAAAAATTTTGTACATTGTATAATATTCGTCGCTGGCCGCTATGCTGTTATGTATAGAAACGTTAGACACTTGCCAATCAAACGCTTACGCATTCGCTCCCACGGACGCGTACTTATAGACAAAATTTGATGTAGTAGTACCAATCTCCTTTGAGACAAATTTCGGAAACGAAGGCCGAGCGGCGGTTATATATGTATATAGGAAAAAGTTGCTCAAAATGTTGATTTTTATAACATACCCGAAAATCATCGAAATCGGTTTAGAAAAGGGGGCTTTTCTAAATAATTACCTTGTAATTGTTCACGCATATCTTTCGATTAATATCATCCTCACCCCCTCCTCTTTGTTCCAATAACTAAACTTTTACCCAGTTTATAACTATGTATGTACATATGTAATATAAATTTGTAGTAGGAGTGAGAAGGGAAGTCTCAAAATTACGCGAGCCTTCATTAACGCGATACATAAATGTTCCGAACCCCCGCGTATTTCGAGGGACAACTGTACATTGTATATTTTGTCGTTTAACTTCTGGTTCGCAACTTAGGGATTATACATGATCCATGAGTGATGTGGGTGCCCGATTCATACACATACAATGTTATCTCGCCAAGACTGCAGCTGGGCCTAAGTCCGCTGAGGAGACGAAACTCAAACCTCGTCTGGCTGCCGTCGGAAAGAACAACGAGCGAAAGACAAAGTGAGGATGAGAAGTCGAGCATTCGAAGAAGTTTAAATGCTCGCTGTGCTAATGCAATGCAAACTTAAAAGTTTTGCATTTTTTTATCTTTCTTTAAAGTAATTTATTTATCATATTATTGCAATTTTTTTATTAAAATGAAACCAAACACCATATAATTTGTACCACTTTTACTTAGCATTTATGAAATAAGTACGCTGTATTATAGTTTCTAACAAATTGCAGAAATGGATTGTTTCTAGCAAAATACATATTTTAATAACATTATGGCATTGAATATGATATACTTACGTAAAGTATACAATTTATAAGTTTTTCAAAGGCAGCTGATATGTGCAATACATAGACTACGCACTTCACTTCCTGTAGCTTTCTTTTGCTCTATACAATACATCTATTCCAGCGATTTACTTCTCTTCCATTTCCTACTTCTCTTAACTCCTGTATTAATACAATACTTTCACATTTTCGTAGGTAAATATAATCCGAACTATGTCGTCTTTGGTCTCCTTTTAACGAGAAAAGTTTGGCGAATATGTTGAAAGAAAATTTATTAAGAAAAAAATAATAAAAAAAGTTTTTTAGTCTACATTAACGTGTTCATACATTGTATGGGGTTTTAAACCGCTCGGCTCTGATCAAAGGCGAGCCGAACTCGCTTCACTGATCGCGAATTGTGGTTCCAAGCGAGGCAGCCCTCACGGCCTCCTCTGTTGTAGGCTAGAATACGAGAAAGGCAACGCTGTCATTAGTCCTCCAACGACTGGTCGGACTGATGATCTTTGTTTGCGGTGTTGTGACAGCGTACGTTTCGCCTTTGATATAGCGACGGACATGGAGCCCCCCCCCCCCCGCCCCGCCCGCCCATCATAGGGGATTGGACTGAAATCTACGACGCATTTATCCACGGGTTCGCTCGAGTTCTTGGCGAGAAAATATTGTAATAACTGTACAGTATATGCATATATACATATTGAATTATACACACACATATTAAACAAACTTTCCATGCTGAAAACAAGCTCTCTTTGGAATTCCGATACGAACCTGTTAAGTTGCATAAAAGCATACACTCTAAAAAAATCCCCATAGTGCTTGGTTTAAAGCTCAGCATACTACTTGTGAAGAAGAATCGACGGTACATTGTTGCAGTCTAGGTCATTCTCATTTGATATTAGATCACAGAGTCCGAAACGTAGCTGTGATCAATAGTAACCGTTAATCTATCATGAAAGATTAATGGTAAAAAAGATTGTTACAGAAAAACATAAATTTCAATTCCCCTACGTTTCATCTTCGCTTTACGAAAACGATATTAAGGGATTATTTCATATACATATAACTTGTACTAGTTTTACTGGTAAACAGCTTTGAAAGAACTCAAAAGTTTAACTTGAAAATTATTTGTTTGTAATAGTTACTCATTTATTAGAAGTAAAAATTTCGAAACCATTCTTCGGGATACGATTTTTGGCTCTGATTCATTTGAGTTGAGCTTCGGTAGCTTATATTTGGGCTATGTAAATGTTTATTTGCAGCTCGTTCACACAATACGGTTTTTGACCAACTCGGTTATTTTACCAAATCAAGATTAACCGAAAACAGTGTCCACACATTTCTCCATCTCCACAGAAAATTTAATTTTCATGCATATATATACTTCATAAATTGGTTGCCATGCTGATTCGTTCTCAGTTTTACCTTTAGATAAATGCAACGTCTACGTATTACTTTTAAATTACGTTCTTTAATGTGACTAGCTAGACTTTACCATATTCATAATGAATATGTTATTTGGATACATACATGATTTTGCTATTGCCGAATATAATTGCACTATATGGTATACATGATACAGGTGCCATTCCGATACGTGACAAAAGTAACCATAAAAAATAACCGATTTAATAATTTTATCGTGTACACACATACAAAATATAAATAGTATTTCGAAAGGTGATAAAAATTTGATTCTGCAAATAAGTGATTTGCATGACGGCAATAGTAATACACGATAATTTATCGCCACTCTGTACATTTAAAAGGCTACTGACTATCGCTCGATTTAATTGTCCTTTTCGCCGTTTCAATGGCTCTGTGGTCTTTTCTGGTGTTGAATCGGTAACATCGCACGTGACACGAAAATGGTAAGGGGGTCTCGAGACCCCCGAAACGTGTGACAGAAAAGAGCATTGGATGATAGGTCTATACTGTACCTCGTCTGTGAGGAAAGTGACGGCGACACACGGATAGGCAGAGTTCAATGCAGTGGTACATCGAACTACTCCTCCAGTCCCAGCCAATTCTCATTTGGTCTTTATGATTAGGCGCCCCTCGTGCGTAACAGCTGAACTGAACTTGATACGTATTTTGCTCTGTTTTATCGTCAATATGGCGAATTCATCCGAAAACGCATGCCTTTACGCGATACAACTTTTCGTCCTTATATGAGAAGCTTTTGAGTCGCACGATATCTCATTCGAAAGGGGAGACTTCAACGCGACGTGGTCAGGTATTCATTTCATGCAGATCATTCTCTCCGTATCAAAAAAATGCTTAGATTCGACGGCTGTCGAGCTGTCATTTTTTGCTCCGCTTTACAACGCTCATATTATTATATATCAACATAATTTGACCACAAGACTACCTGACCACGTTGCGTTGAAGCCTCCTCTTTCGAATGAGCCCTATTTCGAGCCAAAATTCTCTCATATAACGACGAAAAGTTGTATCAGGCAAACCCATATTTTTGGCCCATTTTGTCGGTAAAGTCAACTCTCTGACATGCCTGGCCGCCATTGGGGACTACCGCCTTAAGGGGGTAGTCTCGCCACGTGAATTTTGAGATTTCGTAAGCACGGTGGATTTCGTTAGAGTAAGAGTATTCCGACAAACATGTGGCTGCCTGACGAATACGAGACAGAGCCACTTTCATTTTCTTTTATGAATGCGTACAGCGATTAATTGCGTGATAGTGCGGGAAGAGGGAAATCGTCATAAGGCAGCAGGGTTGCCAAGAAACGGAGGCAGCGTTGACGCATTGCCGCCGTGACAATTCATCGCAATGATAGCATAGAGTGGTTAGTGTTTCGAGAATGAAATCCATACGAAATATTTTGGTCGCAAGTTCACGTCCCACACAAGTTAAAGGATGTAGCCGGATAAGAGGGTCAAAAGTGCCCCTGAACCAAATTAGACTTTTGATCTACCATAGGATAACTTATCCAAGGAAAACCTTTCGCACCAAGTTTCAACACCCTACTACGATCTGGAGGGTAGTAACGGAGAAGAAATGAAATATCAGTTTTTACCATAATTAATGGCAAGCCAAAATTCGGAGTAAAATCGGACGTCTTAAAAATATGGCGATATATCTTGAACAATTTTACCAGATTTTTTTGTTGCTGAGCTTAGGTGTATAAAATGAGAAATCCTAAAAAAATCTGATAAATGCAGATATCGTAGTGAAGTTGTAAGAACACTACTTTTATATTTTTACGATAACAGCATATAATCATAGCTATTCTTCCCAATATCTTTCAGATTTTTCGGAAAGGTGCACTGTAGTTAAAAAAATTAAAAATCGATTTTATCGAGGTATTTCGCGCTAAAAAGGAATCCTCACTTTAAATTCTTATATGTTTTCATGCAGTAAGTGCAATACGTGATTTTTATAGTTCTACATTCGGATAAATAATATATAAATATAAAAAAAAACAGATTCAGTCAACTGACACTATTTCATGTAGCTATACCTTAGAATAAGAAAAATGATTTTAATGAATAGACTAACAGAGTGGTTATAAGGTCTGATTTTGAATCCGATACTAATTACTTTGGCCGTGAGTTCGTGTCCAGCACAAGTTACTCTTTCTTTTCCTCAATTTCTTTTTATAATTCGTAACTACATAACACTTCTGCTCCCCGCCACAGTTTTACTATTCATATGATTTGTTAATTATAGAATCTTTTAGCTTCTCTGACAACCAATAAATAAAACAAGTTTATCTCAATAGCACTTATTGTTAATAAATATGATTAGATTGAACTACAGGTGCGTGGTGTCATTTCATACATTTATTTGATCTAGGAAATGCTTAATAATACTCGTAAGTAGAAGAATACGTGGCTAGCGAGATAATCGCGTAATACGTGCTCCAAAATTATCTCTGCGTATACTTCAGAGTAAAATATACTTAAAATTTCTTTAACATATTTTGAAATTATTGCCACTTATTGGCATATTGTATAGGTACGAATTAATAAATAATGAACTTATGACCAAAATGTTAAGTATGGGTTTATGGGTCACTCTGCCAATACAATCATTTAAATTATCTTTCCAACTTCAAAATATAAATATGTGAAATAGTTTCACTTAACTAAATTTACAACTTCTTCTATTTACACTAGGTTACCGTATATCCAATCCCGTTTTGACCGGCCTCCGTTTTATCCGACCACATTTTTGTTATTATTAAATATTCTGTAATGATTCACATTCTTGCGTAATTATTGTCATATGTATTGGTCATTGTTTAGATAATCATCGTCTTACTACTCTGTTTCCTATTCGTAGTAAATGTCTGAGTACATGATTCCGCACTTCTTAAGGTACAGATAGGAATGGAAAAGTGAACCACGCAGAAGGAAAGATTGCACTTGTAACTGCGATGAAGAATGTTGAACAGCAAGAAGATTCATCAACAATTGACACAGCATTTTTGAGAAAGTAGTATGACATTACATTAACGAATGAAATGAAATAAAAGAAACAGAAAAACATTATAAATTTTTTGTGAAAAATGACATTAAACAAATATTGCATACATATTATGTGACATTATATTATATTTAGATGCTGTGATTGTATATACAGGTATGTACCATATGTACATACGTATGTATAAATATTAAACCTTATATAAGTATTTGTTAGAATATTTTATATTGACCGCGCCTTCTTTGCAGTCATCACAAGCGACACCTGTTGTACAACGTGAGAATGGTGAGCAACTTTCGTTTTTACACTCACTACTCATATCCAATTCCTATTATGATCCGCTACTAATCGAACGTGTTAAATAGAAGAGATTAATTTCATCTGAGTGTATTATATTTTATTTAAAGTATCGCGTGCCTTCAGCAGAACAAGACTCTGCGGGGATTAATACTTCAACAATATTTAATATTAATATTTTGGTCTAAGCATAACAATATATAAAACATACTGCCAGATTAACTGGCCACTTGTTTATCCGGCCGAGGTCGGGTCCTGCAGGGCCGGATAATCGAGAGTCGCCTCTACATATTGTTCTTCCGAATATAGAAATATTAAAAATCACGTAACGCAGTCACTGCATAAAGAACATATAAAAATGTAAAGTGAAGATAGCTTTTTCGCGTGAAATATCTTAACAAATTGGTTTTTGTTTTTTGTAACTACGGTTCACTTTTCCAAAAAATCTAAAAAATTGGGGATAATAGTTATAATAATATGTTGTTACCATAAAAATATAAAAGTAGTGCTCTAACAACTTCACAACGAAATCTGCATTTTTCAGGTTAGTGTAGAGTCTTTCATATGTTACACCTAAGTTTTGCAGCAAAAAAATTCGAAAACAATCTCCAACATATGTTATCATACATATCATGTTTCAAAATGTAGAAAATAATGATGGTACAACTACATTGAATACTGCCTTTGCGTGTGCCGTGGACGCGTTGCGTTGCGTTGCATCTACGAGGCATCGCTGCTTGTTTTGCTTTTCTACAAACATATTACGGTGTCGCTTGCCGGGCGAAAAGCAAAGCGTGCAACAATCTGTCGCAAGCGCAAAGAGTCAATGGCACTCGTATAGGCAAGGTTGGATGTAGTTGTACATCGAGCTACTCCTACACTCCCAGCCAACTCTCACTTGGTCTTTATGATTAAGCGTCCGTCGTACAGAACAGCTGAACTAAAGATGATACGTATTTTGCTCTGTATTATCGTCAACATGGCGAAGCTATACGAGAAAGCATGCCTTTACGCGATACAACTTTTCGCCCTTATATGAGAAGATTGTGAGTCGAACGTTATCTCATTCGAAAGCGGAGGATTCAACGCAGTGCGCTCTGGTACTTATTCCATGCAGAACATTCTCTCTGTATCAGAAAAAGGCTTAGAGTCGACGGCTGTGTAGCTGTCAATCTTTGCTCCGTCTTACAACTCTCATATTACTATATATCAACATAATTTGATCAACAGAGTACGAGAGCGCACTGCGCCGAACCCTCCCCTTTCGAATGATCTATATATCGACCTAAAACTCTATTATATAAGGACGAAAAGTTGTATCGTGCAAACCCATATTTTTGTCCCATTTTGTCGGTAACGTCAACCCTTAAGTGGGTAGTCCCCAATGGCGGCCAAGCATGGCAGAGAGTTGACGATAGCCCATGCGGGGCTAGACCTCGGCCGGATAAACAAATGGCCACTTAATCTGGCAGCATGTTCTATAGGTTGTTATGTTTATACCAAAAAATTAGTATTGAATATATATTCGTAATGTTTAATATTTGTGGATATGTATGTACATATGGTACATATATAAAATCACACCATTTAAATATAATATAATTGTTAAATAGAGCAGGGTGTTAAATAACACCGATGCCCTGTAATTTACGTTCGGATACTGAGGGAGAGGGATTAAATAATCGTGAGAGAGTTTTTATTTTTGGCCGACGGATATTTATACAATTAAAAAAAAACAAAGAAACTCAACATATATTTTTAAAAGAAAAAAAACCAAAACGGAAAAAGAACTTTCCGCTATTGCGGGGGTCTCGAGAACAGAATCTCTTTGCAGAGTACAGGTAAAGGGGTGGTCTGTATTATCGCTGTTCTTCAGTAGAGAACGCGCCGATTAGAGCGTAACTTATTCCTGGCTGCGAATACTTAAACAGTCGCTTTCCTCGAACGGGTCTCTGCTAGTGGAGATCGTAAATCTCCAAAAGGCTGACTCCGTGAACGAGGACAATCACGGCTACTAGGAATAACTAGTCCCAGAGGGCCAATGACGGATCCAATCGCGAATGTCCGTTCTTCACACAACGCTGAAATGCGAAGTGAAGAGAATCGGAAGTGTGGCGGCACGAAGCACTAAAAAGTGTTCGAATACCACTTTTAAACTCCCGATCTCTTACAAGTGCCCTGTTAGGCACTACGAAAAAGTGGAGGCCAAAAAACTATACGCGGGCGTGTAACACAACGTCCACCGCAGAAGTGTGCATCTATTCGTCACACTAGCGGTTCAAATGGCCGCGGTCACAGCACACTTCCATCGGAGTCCGTTTTCTATTTAAATAAAAGATACTTTCTCATGTTGGCGCGGAGTGAGGAGTGCAGTGTCAATTGGTAACACACCAAGCATGATCTCCGATGTCGAATAGGAACTCGACTAGAACTCGAAGCGAATTAAAGAACCCACTGAGTTTAATTGAAATAATCGTATAAGACGACTACCGCAAAATGCGTACTGCTGTCGGCAATCTACTGTAACTTCGTAGCGTGATCAAGCCGATGTAAGAGCAGATCGTAAGGCAAGGTAAGGATTCGGAATTCGACACTTCGAGGGCTCAAGCGTTACCGCTCTATTCTCACTGAAGGGCAGCTGTCAAATTGGACGAAATAAGCACAGCGAGATACTCTGTGCGACTGCCACTCAAAGTGACGTCACAGATTTGGTAGGCATGGTAGATTTCGTTACAGTAAGAGCATTACCTACTAGCATGTGTCAGCCTGACGAATATGAAGCGGAGCCACTATCGCTTTCCTTCACGAAAGCGTAAAGTAGTTCACAGCTGTTTATTGTGCGTTAGCGGCGCAAGGAGAGAAATCGTCTCAACACAGCAGCGTTGCCAAGAATCAGAGACAGGGTTGCCGCATTGACGCCGTGACAATTCATCGCAACGATAGCATGAGAACGGTTGGTGGTCCGACTATGAAATCCGTACGAAATATTTTGGCCGCAAGTTCGCGCCCCGCACAAGTTAAAAGGTACAGCCCAATAAGGGGGTCAAAAGTGCCTTTGAACCAAATTAGACTTTTGATGTACTACTTGTTAACTTAGCCAAGGAAAAGCTTTCACACCAAGTTTTAACCCTCTATCTCGATCTGGGGGGTAATGATAGGGAAGAAATGAAATATCAGTTTTTGCTATATTTGTACTACTTAAAAGCAAGCAAAAATTCTGAGAAAAATCTGACATATTAAGAATATAGTAATATATGTTAGAGAATTTTTCCGGATTTTTTTATTGCAAAGTTTACGCGTACAAATGAAAAACCATAAAAAGATCTGAAAAATGCAGATTTCGTAGTAAAGTTGTAAGAGCACTACTATTATATTTTTATGCTAACAACGTATTGTTATATCTATTGTCACAAACATATAATCTTAAAATATTTCTTTAAAATATATCTTATTTCGAGCCAAAATTCTCTCATATAAGGACGAAAAGTTGTATTATGCAAACCCATATTTTTGGCCCATTTTGTCGGTAAAGTCAACTCTCTGCCATGCCTGGGACTACCCCCTTAGCCCCAAGATTAGAAAGAGAAACAGAAAATTAAAACTTCACGATAAAATGGCAATTTAAAAATTGTTTTGAAAGAAATCGCCTTTTTCAAACTCAACTCGATAGACTAAAAACTATTTTTTTCTATATGAGCTATTATGCACATAATTATATTTTTTTCATTCCACTCTATTACTCATGTGCGTATAAAAGCAAGTATAACTAATTATTAGTACAGGTTAATAGTTAATATACTATACTAATATAGTTAATACAGTTAATAAAACTTATCAAATGAATTGTTTGATAAATTTTAATTCTTTTCCTGTAGAAATCCGTTACTTCTATTTTAAGCATAATGTTACAAAAAGGTAGAATTTATTATTAAAAGCTGTCATCTCAATATACAGGATTTAAAAACGAAAAAAAGCAAGATATAATAGGGATATACCATCTTATACTATCATTAAGGGGGTATTGTTGCGTGAACCTTTGAAGAAGTTGATTTCATTTTGTATATCCTTAAGAAAAATAACATCAAAAATAGATCTGTAAAATCTTATGCTTGCATTCTTAAAATTAACAAAGTTATGATTATTTGAAGGACGCGGCGACCAATGTTATTATTACCACATACGAAACATTAAAGGCATTTTCCTTGAAACTATGTTATTCGGGGTGATGCCCACGATATCTCAAGACCTACAATTGGCTTTGAATTTTAAGTGCCATTCAGTACATGTATGACTATAGCCCCTACCAGAATCAACTCAAAACTTCTTCTTGTTTTATATTTTTTAGGCTTCTGAAGTTTAACGAGAACATGGAAAAATTGTTAAATGTAATTCAAAGTATTGCCCTTTTCTTAGCTACAGAGTTTTATTTTTTGTTCTGGTATCTGGTATAGCCAAATTCATAATAATTAAGATTTCTTCACTTTCGTGGATTTCGGACTAACGGAATGGCCGGAATCATAGACACCGTGAGAGAACCCTTTTTAAAAGCGATGATGTTTGGGAGTGTGAAGTACTAGCGATTTTAATTTCTTTTGTTCTAAAAATTTTTGAAACGACGTTGAAGCATGTATACATGAATCTCGTAAATTTAACTGCAGAAAGTGTAATAGATGGTTTGCAAAAAACTCTCAAACGTAGTTAAAAAGAGACGCACTTTATAGAATACCCCCTTAATTATCATATTCTTTTACACTCTATTCGTCATATATTTATTTCTTTGTCACCAACAAATGTTTCAAACAATTGAAATTGTTAAGTAATTATTAGTCTGATTTTTTTATCTTGACAACGCTGGTTTAGTAACTTTAATTCCTAATCAATATTTTTTACTTAAAATATTTATAGGTAAAAATATAAAAGCTGCACTAACTTGAATATTAATATAGGAATATGATTTCCCTTCTTTGAAGATACTTCATTATAATCTCATTTATTTTTCTATTCCTTTTACGATGAATCATTTCGCGAAAACCAACTTCGGGATCAAAGTTCCGACTTTTAACATTTGCCTTCACCATATTTTATCAACTTGGACCAACCTACTTACTAAAAACAACGGAGAAGGGAGAAAAATCATTTCCACAATCTATGTATTTAGCTCTTAGCAAACTAACCTTTGTGCAGTGAAAATTTTTTATTAATAACGAGCTCTCTCACGATTGAGTCTCTTTAAAGAGCTCTCGAGGCCTTTAAAACGCGCAAATGGAAGGTGTCCGGAGGAAGATACTCAAAACTATTGATCGATTAAAGCCAGCCTTCGCTTAAGATAATAATTGGGTAAATAAGTTTGCACCATCGACTGATCCGCTTCCTGTTTCATTCCTGGTGCGAATCACGTGCGACCAATCACGTGCCACGTTGTGCTTTTTAGTTCAGCTTTCAGTCTGCCCTTTCGCACGATGCATTCTTTTTTCTTTCACATTTTCCTTCTTTCCGTTTCGGTTATGCTCGATTTGTAATTTACCTTCGGGCGATTCGATTGATTCGTATATACATTCCATTTTAAATTCTGTAGGAGCTGTCATTTTCTTTTCTTCTTTAAAAGATGGAACAGTTTTTTTCATTCATAAATGGAAGTTGATTGAGTTTATAAGTGATATTGCTGTGAACGATTTATGTTTCATATTTTTATTTTACTTTAAGTATTATATTCTGATAATAAAATAATGATTTATTATCAGAATAATTAAATAATAAAAGAGTCGGAATTAAATGATAATAACTAATTAATATTAAATAATAATAAGAAAGCAAGTTTATTTTATTCATAAGTTGTAACCACTTAATTTGCATTTCACCAATAGTGAAATAAGTTTGTGGATCCCTAGTATAACCTGGTATAATATAGCCTGATTGTAAAATCAGTCAGGCGATAAAACATAATGTACATTTAAAACTCAAATTTAGAATACTTCTGATATATGTGTTAGTGACGAAGTTAAAAATGAAATAAAAATTCTTTCAAATATTCCAAGTCTTAAATACAATTTATTGTTACTCTGGTAGTAAATAAGTTATAGCTACACGACAATATTGCTTCTTTTATTTCTTGAAATTATACCGTTAGAAGCCGGATAGAAGCACAAATATGTTAATTTATTGTGGTACATACATATAATTAATGTTACACATTCAGATTTCTCAAAAAGACACTATGGTGAATAGCACTGTGACCACTCTCCTACGCTTATCACTAGACGGACATTAAGAAGGAATGGAACTTTCTCCCAAATGATCACACAAATCCATCTCATCCGTATATAATACCACCTTTAACTTGACCGCTAATATCCTAACGTCCAACTAATTGTAAGGAACGGGCCTCCTACGTAATCTTACTAATGAGTCCATTAACAGATCCCTACGACGAAACATAGTACCTTTTCTTTTCTTTCCCCTCCTCTCTTTACAGAGTCACAATACCATTATTATAATTAATTAGGGATATTAAATATGTCCTCCTTTCTATTAAACCAACTAAAATGGTAATTGTAAAAGAACGTTTTTTATGAAAAGTCATGGAATATGTCTAATGATACATCATACATACGGTAAGAGACCCAGTTACTGACATGTTTAAGGATTAATTGTAGTACTTTTTGTGTCGTCTCGATCCCCGACAACTCGGGATTTGGAATACGACGGAGGTTCGGAGAAATTGTCGACTGATGCTGGAGAACACGTTATTTTTTGGTTTTTTGTGGTGACACTATTTCCGGCGACAAACTCGGCTGTTCTTCTTTGATTGATAACTTCGGAAATTTTAAACGGCTCTAGTTCTTCCGGGAAGAGACCTTCCCTTAAATTTCCTCGGTGAAGGCGCAGCAAGAGGGGGGGGGGGTGAAAAACAAGGATTGGCTCGTTGGAAATTTGAAATCTGCGAAGGGAAAGCGGTCGGTTCGTCTCATATGTCAATTTTTAACGCGAGTCTTGCAAGGTAACCGCCTCCATTCTAACGGTTGTCCTCAGGTAGTGCGAGTACTGATGCTCGACCTATGCGGGAAATATCCAAGGCCTCGACCGTAGCAGGTAATACGTTTATGATACTCTTTGAATTTACCAGAACGTGTAAAATTGAGGAAACTAAAGTGAAATTACTAATCCCAGTATAAAGTAAAGCAGGGCAATTGCCTCTAGACAGCTTGTAAGGAAGAAAAATGTTTTCAATGGTTTCATAAGGTTATTTCTGCTATGGGTCAGCTTCGCTAAAGACTGGTTTTATGAGGACTAATTTAAATATTAAATTCATGGATCTTCTAGACGCAACAGTACTATTGTATTACTTTGTTATTTATCGAATAAAAGTATACATTTCTCTTCTTATTTCTTATTACTCATAGTATTTATTTGAAGCATAAATTTTTGGTGACTTTCAAAATCCTCATTGCTATCTATAAATTAACAACTCGGACAAAAGCGAGCAAACAGGTATCATTGACACCATAATCACTACCACGTAACTAAATACTGACATCCCAATTACTACCACATTTTTCAGGAATTACTGGTTTGCAACAATTATATTTACAAGTATTTTTATTTTGTACTGTTTATGAAATGAACGATACTACATAGTTTTATAATCATAGTAAATGTATATAAAATAGGAAAAATACAGAGTATCTGTTGGAAAAGCGAACATATCTTATTATTTTTATATGTATGTAAGCATATTTTTGACAAAAATGAATCCATTATGTTACATATATTTACTGAAGTTTTGATACATTCCTCGGTATTATTTCTTCAAATTAGCATTGTGTTACCCTCTTTTGCTTTCTTATTTCATTCTGATATGTCCGTAATTGAAAAATGCATGAATTGCCTGTGCCAATTACTGTCACCAGATATTAATTACAGCAGCTAAATAAATCGCTCAATCATAATTACTGTGACGTTTATATTACCTGTAGTATTATATTTTACTATATTGATAACTTAAATGTTGTAATTATAATTTTTGTGTTATTTTGCTTTTCCTTCTGTTAATTAGGAGCTTGTCGTTTCTACTATTTTGCTCCATTTAAACCTTTTATCATTTCCTATAAAATGAGAATGTGGCGGCCCTCCTGCACCTACCACCAGAGAGACATAACACGATAGGACTTTCTCGAAAATGCTCGCTCCAACTACCTCGTCCATATATAAGGCCGGCGCCCACTTAAGGGGGTAGACCCACCGCCAGGCTTCTCCGATTTTATAGATACAGTAGATTTCGTTACAATAAGATCATTAACTACAAGCATGCGGCTGCCTGACAAACATGAGACGGAGCCACTGTCATTTCCTTCACGAAAGCGTAAAGTAATTCGCAGCTGTTTATTGTGTGAAAGCCGGGAAAGGGGAGAAATCGTCTCAAGACAGCCAGCAGCGTTGCCTTGAATCAACTGCGATGTTGCTGCGTTGCTGCCGTGACAATTCATCACAATGATTGCGCAAGAGTTGTTTGTGGTTCGACTGTGAAGTCCACACGAAATAATTTGGTGGCAAGTTCGCGCCCCACACAAGTTAAATTTTTTTAGCTAAAATTTTTCTCTCAATTCTTGACTACATGATAATATTGTCTCCTTCTGCATTTTTACTATTCATTTACCTTGTTAATTATAGAATTATTCTTATTTAGATCCTTCGACACCTAATAAATAAATAAACTTTAATTCAATAGTACTTATCAGTAATAAATGGAGTTGACTTCAAGTAAAAGTACATTGCATCATTCCATATATTTATTTGATCTAGGAAATGCGAAGTAGTACGAAGAAACGAAGTAATAAGAAAAAACGATCGTGTAAAATATGCTCCTAAATTATTTCTGTGTATACTTTACAGTAAAATATTCATAAAATATCATTCACATGTTTTTAAATTATTGATACTTATTTGCATATTGCATAGTTAAGGATTGAAAAAAATGTAAGAGAAAAAAATTGCGTTTGTGCAAGGCACGAACATATGACCAAAATGTTTAGTACGTGTTTTACAGTTTGACACCATAGTCACTCTGCTAATGTACCAATTGAAATCAATTTTCTAACTTCGAAATATAGAAATATGAAATAGCTCCAGATAAACGATAAGGGAAGCTATCGAACTCAAAAATTCTAAAACTCGATACACAAGTATTGTAGGACCCCGTAATACTTATCTATTTTTCGTTGGTGTTAATTTTCATTTTTGGGGGGTGAAATCAACCCCCAAAGTTTTAGTATTTCTTAGTTTTCTCAGTATAACTTTATAATGGTAAGAGATAGGACAAAACTTCAAAGGAATAAATTATTCAGTTTTCTTATAATCCACAACCCTGCGGCAATAAAAGTTATCCCTATCGTCCAATTTGTTTTAAAGAAACAAATTATTTGTATTTGTGCATATCAGTAAATTAGAGCAATTATTTTGATATACTACAAAGTTTCCATTTTGAGCGATTTAACGAAATATAAAATAACATAATTTTTTGTTTGCATCTTTGTTAAAAACAATTTATTACCGTTATACGCATCTTGCTATATTTTTGGTCGATTCTTCATTCTATTTGCATTTTTCACCCCAAAATATGTATTTTCTATTATACTTCATGGTTGAATATATAAAAAATTGTATTGCACATATACATGAAATACATTGCAAAAATGCATGTTCTCGTGTGATTATCGCGATCGCCCTCTCCCACATATCAAATATTGCTTTATTTCTTACATATTTATTTATTTAGTTAATGCAAATATTTTCTGAACATACATATACATGATAATTATGGGTGACGAGTTTTTTGCCCGTTTGAGAGCGAGCCTGATCGTGATGGTTCCGAATAATCACCCGCGAACGGGCGTTGCAAAAAGTTTCATATACACGTGCAATAATTTTTTTTAAATATGTCTTTCAGAATGGAATATATACTAGACCTTCAAATATGATAGAACATACCTATTTTATGGTGAAAAATACAAACAGAGTGATGAGTCGAACAAAAACGTGGGCACATACGAATAACGGTAATTAATTGTTTTTAACAAAGACATAAACAAAAAAGGTGATTTTATTTTATATTTAGTTAGATCATTCAAAATTCATACTTTTTTGTATATAATATAACTATTTCTATCATATACCGTTATGCAATAGGAATCGGAGTATCTGTGTATTTAGAACAAATTGCACTATGAGGATACTTTTGTTTGCAGTGGAGTTGTAGAACATAAAAACCTAACAATCTATCCCGTTAAAGTTTTGTCCTATCCGTTATCATTACAAAATTATAGTCGAAAAAGTAAAAAAAAAACTAAAACTTTGGGGGTTGATTTCACTCCCTAAAAGTGAAAATTAACACCAACGAAAAGTAGCTTTTTGTTACTGGGGACGTACACTATTTGTTTACCGAGTTTCAGAATTTTTGAGTTTGGTAACTTCCTTCGTGAATCTACAACTTTTTCTGGTTATGTATCTTCCTTCCGAATGTAGAAATATTAAAAATAATGTGTTGTAGTCACTGCATAAGGGGCATATCAAAATTTGAAGTAACGACTGGTTCTTCGCGTTAAACACCTTGAAAAAGTAGTTTTTGATTTCTTGAACCACAGTGCACTATTTCAGAAAATCAAAAAGCAATTGGGGATAATAGTTTGTTATTACGATAGAAGTATAAAAGTGGTGTTCTTACAACTTTCCTATGAAATATGCATTTTTCTGATTTTTAGAAGGGTTTTCATTGTTTACACCTAAGTTTTGCAGCAAAAAAAAATTGGAAAACATTCTTCAACATATATTACCGTATATCACTTTTCAAAATGTAAAAAAATGATTGTGGAACTAAATTCTTTGTACTCTGTCTATAAGTGTACCGTAGACGCGTTGTGTCTACAAGACATCGCCGTTCGCTTTGCTTTTCTATGAATAAACATATCGCGGTGCCGCTTGCTGGGCGCAAAGGAAAACGAGCGACAATCTCTTGCAAGCGGAAGCGTCGACGACACGCGTATAGAGAGGGTTCAATGCAGTGGTACATCGAGCTACTTCTCCACTCGTACCTAGCTTTCATTCGATCTTTATGATTACGCGACTCCTTGCGCATTCTTGCTGAACTAAACTTGGCACGTATTTTGCTCTGTATTATAATTAAGAAAGTATTATAATATTAATATCTGTATTATAATAAAAAAAAAAAATTATTCTAGGCGAGATTCGAACTCACATAAAAAAAGATCGCAACGGTTCCACAACTAAAAGTTCGCCTTAGACCACTTCACCACCGACCTTGTTGAAAATTCTTTATCTGTTCCACTGATCTGGCACACGGTAAAAAATCAATTAATCGAATTAATTCAATTTCTCTCCATTGTACACCATTTGGACGAAGACAGAAATGTTTAGAAGCATTTAATATACATACTAAATAAAGAGGATACAAATACTCGAAGTAGAAACCACTTTTTCGTACGAAATACGTCGACACAATCGGTTTTTCATTTTTCCAAGTATGTTACTGATTTCAAAAAAATATGGAACTTATTGAGAATAATAGTTATATTATAATGTTGTTACGGTCAAAATATGAAAGTGGTGCTCTTGCAACTTCACTATGAAATTTGCATTTTTCTGATTTTTGGGGGGTTTTTCATATTTCGTACCTAAGCTTTACCTAAAAAAAATACGAAAAAATTCTCCAACATGTAGCGCAATATACATAATATGCCAGATTTTTTTTAGAATTTTTTCTCGCCATTAAGTGGGAGAAATATGCCAAAAACTGATATTTCGGTTTTTCGTCATTACTACCCCGCAGATAGACATAGAGGGTTGAAACTTTGTGTGAAGGGTTTTCTTTCGATATCCTATCGAATGGTGCATCACAAGTCTAATTTGGTTCAAGGGCACTTTTGACCCCTTTGTCCGACTATGCCCTTTCGAATCAAAATCCTTTTATATGAGAGCGTGAAATCGCCCCCGCAAACCCTCATTTTTGGCCCACTTTGTCAGTAAAGTCAACTCTCTGCCATGCCTGGGACTACCCCTTTAAGATAAAATGTTATTGCAATTTCCAACTATCTTGTGACAGAATTGACCAGAATTTCTACACGAAACACAACATGCTGAGTGAATGTAAACGAAAAGAGACAAATAGTAAAAGAAATAAGTTCATTGTCATTATATGTCTTGTATGATTCGCGTATTGTATGCGCGTATATCATAAAAATAACCTTTGGGTAACTTACGGCATCTCGAGAGTACTGTTGATTAAACTTAGATTTAAACAGTTTTAATACAAATTTTGCCCGCATACTCCATTCCGCTTTAATAAGTAAGTAAATGTTGTATTTAGATATAAATGTCTACACATTGTAATATATAAAAATATAAGGCAAAAGATACTTTAAATTGTCAAAGCTCTTATGAAAGAAGATTATACAAATAAAAAGAACATATGTTTGCCTTTTTTTACAATTTTCAGAATTTCGTTTCCTAAGATTTTTTTAATTTATTGTTGCATAGCAGAGATTATGGTTTCATAAAAGATTTATCAGCATTAGAAATTAATCTCAAAAAATTAATCGTTTATCAAGCAAAGGATCCACTAGCGTAATATAAGTGTATTTTAAATATTTAGAGTACTCTATCACTATCAGATATTGAAATATCCGATATGGAATAGATACAGTTCGAGATGAACTGAGGAAAAATTCATGAGTTGATACGTGCTTATATACAAGCAGCTAAATTAAAAACATTAGACTTGGTGCTATAATTATATCTATTATTTCGCATTACTTAGTAGGGCCAATTATGGGCAATATCAGTAAAAACATTTAGTGTGTTTAGCACATTTTCAGGTATAAAATGTACACAATATTAATTGTGTGAATGTGCCACAAATAAATATTGTTAAAATATTGTTCATTTGCTTCACAATAAATAAAGAAGCATTATCACACATCCAATGTGATGAATTTGAAGCTATGATTTTTGAAAATATTGAAAGTGAAAAACCATCTTCGTGAGAAACAATTATAGGAATCGTGGCTAGGAATTTCGCCTTTTGTTGTCTATTTGATGCTTTTTTGTTTTCTCGTTCTTCGTTCGCTCTTTGCATTCGATGGCTTTCGCAATGGTCGCTCTGTATCTTCGCAATAGTCGTTCTGTATTTTCGCAGTCATCGCTCTGGCGAGCTCACCCTTCCGTGGTCCATTTATCGGCGCCTGACGATTATCGGTATGGCCATTTGCAAAGAAGATATCCCTCTTTATTGGCCGAATCGTCAGGTGTCGATCGTTGACCCGCGGAATTCACGCACGCACACACCGCTGCCGGCCGTAGACTCTAGGCCAGTGTTTCCCAACCTTTTTCGTGCCATGCCCCACCTAAGTCTTTCTAAAATTGTTATGCCCCCTATGTAACATATACATAATTTTTAATTTCCTAAAATTGAATTGTTCACTGAAGAAACTTAAATGATAGGTTTTAAGAATAAATCACTAGGCGGTTGTTGAGGAAACACAATAAGTAAATTTTCAAAACATATAATGAAGAACTGAAATTCAAGTACAAATAATTTGAATGAAAGATTTTTCTATATTATTTTAATTATTACTACATATTTCGTTATTTAAATTTAGTAAGATCCTTGCGCTTGATGCTTGCTGCAAAGAGATTTTATGTTACGTACCAATTTAGTTAGCTTCAGTCTCAAGTCTCCCCGTTGTGTTATATCCAGCCGATTTCTTTTAACTCTGGACGAGTCCATTTTCGAATTACCACCCTTAACAATTAAATTGCCCTCCTGTGGGGCGTGGGCTCCACGTTGGGAAACACTGCTCTAGGCCAATAGCATAAACCGTCGCACTCTTTGCCGCGTTTCTTATGCTAGCCTCGGTCGTCGACTCTAGACCAATGGCCGCTGTATGTTGACGATTTAGGCCATCGGCTCGAGGATTGTTCACCGATCTTACACAATTTGGCATTTTATAGAATTATTACAAGCAGAATTTAATAGAAAATGGTCTGCGTGGTTATATTGATTGAAAACTTTCTTAATAAAAATTTATATGCAAAATGTAACAAACGCTGCACTTTATACTACAGTATGATTTCTTTATCGTTACATACTATATAAAATAACTACTTCAAATAATTCAATTCAGATGTATATATGTGTATGTACATCAGAACCAATAACTATTCTTTTAAAAGTAATAAATTTCAAATTTTTAAGATCATTTTAAGTTCAACTTGATGAACTATATTGAAATAAATAACTAATTTCCAGTGAAGCTAGTAAAGTAGTCGGATATTAATCTGTACACAGAATTTACTTCATTTGTACCTACAAAAAGCAGAGTAGATTGAAGTACGCAAAATATAGATGAATATATATCTATATCGTACGTAATTAAGACCATTTTGCCTATAGAACGCTAAAAGAGGAAAATAAGAATAGAAATTTATATTTCTTAATTACAATATTTTATCTAAAAATTTTATTCTGACAAAATATAAGACTACGTAATCTCATTTCCTATGGAGCCTCAAGAAACAGACTCGCCGCATTTCTTGTTACATCAATAGCAACCGACGAATCATAAGCTATTGAAAAAGCCGAGGACAAGAGACCACACTTTTTCCAGTTCTATGCAAATAGTTCGTCCAGTGAATGATGCAGTTTTTTTGCACGGCGAGATTTCGATGGTACAGTTCCTCGATAAATTGCTTTTTGTTGCAGTCCGTGTTGAGGAAAGTAGAAATATTCACGGACGACATACTCTCGACAAATATTTGCCTCGTAGTTTGTGTTTATGATTTTTTGCGAAATGCATTCGGCGACTGACAATTAGTATGATTCCACTGTGTCGAGATGCAGATGAATCAGAATATAATATCACGCTCCAACTTGTTTTTATTACTGTTTGTCTTTACTTATTGTGGTAATGTTTAATGTAATATAGTCACAATATACCGCAATGTTAAATGTTGTTTTGTTTCCGTTTAAATATTTAACAATTTTTAAACGTAAAATAAAGGAAGGTTCGAATTTTTCAATAAATATTTTCTGTAAAAATGCAACTACGCCTACTTTTAAGTTTAATGAGCTTTAATTTAATCAGTTATTAATTAAACTTCTTGCATGATAAAATCCATATTATATCATAACTTCTTTTTATTTTAATACAACTGATTTTATCCTATTTCCCTTTTTCTTTACGAAATTTCTTTAGAAAATTATTAATAGAGATGATTTAGAAATGAAGAAAAAGAGATTAAACTTGTTTTGGCCTGCAAACTTCACCATTTTGCATATCTCTTTCAATCCTTCGTCTTCACAGTAGTTTTTTACTAATACCGTCCCTACAATAGGATGTTCAGTTTCAGCTCTATATTTTTACCGTTATAGAATTTAAAAAAATTTGGGAAAATTCTGAGATACTTGATAGAGTCTCTATTTAACATACAACTCTCACATAAGTTAAATTTTTAAGCTTGTTTGCAAGAAAAGTCTCGGAAGTAAATAATAAGATTCGTATTTGGAACTCTGCAACCCATTTTGGGGATGGAGAGTTAAATAAAAAAAGAACCAGGATTATCCACTAGAACTTAATGAAGTAGCTGTAGAGAATAATTTGTTGGAGATATCTAACAATAAATAGTCTGCTCACAAGGTAATATGAGACACCAAGATTTTAATCTATAGAGAGTACTAACATTTTTAACAATGATTGAATTATCATAATACGCTTTTATAAGAGCCGTTGTTTTTTGTTGCTATTTGTTTGTATAATGAACATTTTTTGTTGAGGCTGTAACGGATTGTTTTTCTGTGTGCATGTTGAAATAAAATTTACTTCGGTTTTTTTGTAATGTTTAGACAAATGAAGGAAATAAGTTACTTTTGGTTTACTTTGGTTTAGAATTTAAATTCTATTGGGTTTTTGATTATAATATAATACTAAAAACTAAAATAGTAAGTTGGAAGTATACAATGTGAGATATTTAACTGATAGTTATCGTATAACATGCAGGGTGCCTCAGAAATAGGTGACCACACTTTGGTATCAATTTTTACTTTCTTAAAGATGAAGAAAAGTCTTGCAAATATGAGTCAAGAAATTCTTCACTTTCAATATAAACACTTTGTGAGTGCGTTAAACTTACGAAAAGAACTTGCTCAAAATGAGTTTTTTCTGCAGCAATACCCACACATTTTACATTGATGTTTTAGAACAGTGGTGTCAAACATGTAGCCCGCCAGTCGCATGCAGTTAGTAGGTCCTTAGAGTGCAGCCCTCGGGCTGAACTTGAAGTTAGATTTATTAAAACAGTAAAATGAAATTTAAAGAAACATATAAAATACATTTTTAGAACATGGCAAATTATAAAAGTATGTACTTATATTGTAAAGAACATTGTTTTATGGTCAGCAATACATTCGCTAGAACTTTTTGGGAGGCTTTTCTTTATTTGAAGCTCGCAGAAATCTCAAAAATGCTTCTGGTGATCTGTGTTCATATATCTCAATTTGACAACATTGCTTTAGAGACTATCGAAGACGTGAAACAATTGTTGGTATATTCAGTAGTTCGTCTGCATGTGACGTACGTATTTGCCCACTCCATATGAAAAGGGGCTATTCTGATAATGCTACTGTAACTGTAAAACATTCAGACATCCACTAATTCACTATAACATACTCTTTTACGTTATTTACTTCTAACGGAAAAGTCACTCTCGTATTTCTATATGTGACTTCTATTCACGTAAAATTTCAAAGTAAACAAACATAGTAAGTCTAGTATCTGGGCCGGGTTATGACTCCGTTCAAATTGAAAACAGAAAAAGTTAAAGAGGAAAATTTTGTATTGTTTAACAAGTTCTGTCAGAGTACACAGCGACTTCGTTTCACGAATGAATCAGTGCAATTGCAGTGTGCAATGTACTTGTTTGTTTAAATGGGACCCTACATTTTTTTCATCACGTAGTTCGATTCTTTGTTTTATTTTGGAATAAAACAGTGTTAAAGAACAATATCAAAAAGGTCAATACTTCTCAGGGCATTTAGTTTTCCTTTAAAATCTACAGCAAACGTTCAAATGTTTTACCATTGCATTTTAAACATTTTCTTACGCGTTTTTTTACCCAATTGCTCTCAATCTTCTTTGTACAAAGAAAGAAAAGTTACTTTTGAATTGCTAAAAATAATTCAAAGGATATTTTAAAAATGCAAACAAGGTACTTTGTGAAATTCAGATCGCGTTTAAGATCTTTTCCTTGAAACAAACGCAAAATTGACTCTTTATTTCCAAAAATAATTGTACAATTAAGTACAATATGGTTTCGAAGAATAATACAAAGCACCTGTATGATCTGTACTGAGCTTTTAAAGAAATTGTCACATCTCGTAGTTACGGCGTCAACACAGAGAAGATCAAAAATCATTCTTCAGAAGCAAAGGTAAAGAAGCAGCAATTTGCTCGACCTCGCTGTAGGTAGAAAATGACGTTATTCCTAGGAGCGAGTGATTTAATAAAAGTGGTTAGCCTCGGTACACACTTACAAGCGTTTAAAGTGCGAAATAACGATGAATATCTGGAATTTCGTCGTTTTCATTCCTTATCGATTTACTAAATTGATATAATAATAAATAATATTTTATTACACTTCTTTGTTTAATCTTCTTAATATGTTACGCGAGTAAATACAGCTATTTATTTTCTTGTTTTCTTATTGTCAGTAAGTTTTAACATGGTTAATTAGCTAAATTAGTAGTGAAACATTTTGTTTACCATATTACCTAAGAAAATATATACATATGCAAGCAGTTTTTGAATTATTCTTATAATTCACAGTATACTTTTGAAGATTGATGGTATATGACTCTTCGAGAAATTAATTATAGCGAAGAATAGTTATTCCCTTAAAAAAAAAATCTTAGTTAGACACATATCTACAATTTTGTATTATATTCCGTACAACACGCGGACACCGTAAAGAATTCCATTTTAGGTTTATACATTTTGCAACCAAATCAGGATATTTGGTATAATACGTACGCTACGTTCTAAGTATGTCTTACACATACCTTTTTAATTTATCGTAATAATAACATTATAATTTTTTTCGTAGGATAAAGCAAATAGTTTTCCGATTGTATAAATTTCTTTAGCAGTAAACTTTTATGGTAGTAGGCTGTTTGAAAGAGCTTCTTTAGTCTAGAAATCATTTTTATTCCGTGATTATATTTAGAATTAAAGATATAAATACAGATGAGGTACAGGATAGACCTACCATCCGATGTACTTTTTTGTCACACGGCCCGAGGGCTACGTAGTCTCACTTACCACTTTTATTTTTATATTTTCGAATGTATACAATCTATAGTTTTACATTTGTTTCTACATTTTACCTATTAAAGTACTTTAGAAGTGTTTACATTCCCTTTCAGGTAATAAAAAGGAAGTTATGCTCCGAAAATTCTGGTATCTTTAGGTGTCGATACGTCAGACATGTGACACGAAGCCTCATAAGACGATTTGTCTATTCTTATAACATTGATTACGCATAGGATAAACTACTTATTCAATGCTATTCTCGGTAATCCGGTTTTGGGGCTCATGGGCCCCATTAACATTTCCATGTCACATCCAACGGTAATCGCTAAGCATAAAATAGATGTACAGCGCTTCGAATGATAGAAATTAAAACTATACTGTCGATAAGAATTCAAATATGTTCGGATATACAGTTTTACATATAATTTGGAGCATTACATATAATAACGAATTAAGGAATCATTAATAAATTAATTTCATTGTGTACTTCGTATCGTGTTTATTATTTTGAACTATTACTATTTTGAAGTATGTTATAGAGGACGTGATTCGGAATTCTGATCAACAACAATAATTGCCACTCGGCCTTATTTTTCGTAATACCTACAAAAATTGTTGGTACTACTATATTGAATGCCGCATGTACATGTGTCGTGCACGCGTTGCGTCTGTCAGCGATAGTCAGACAGAAGCATAGTCACGATTAAGTTTATGTTGGACTCGTTTTTTTTCTCGTCGAGCGTAGAACCGCTCGCGATTCGGAACTAGTGCAATATCACGCAAACTTGGAGCCAATGAACGATGAGCGGCGAGCGAGGCCGCAAGCGAAGCAGATATTCTGTCATCTCTCTTTGGGTACGCAGTCACATACATACGTGCATGTATAGCCAAAACACAATGTAACAGTACCAAAATATTTTAGTTATTATCTCGGAAACTATGAGTTTCTGGCACATGGAGCCGGTGCCATTGTAACGCTTCGATTAAGTTAGCTCCTCTCCTCTTCCTCGATGTCCCAATAACTAAACCTAAGCCATTATCATTATTGATTTTATTGTATTTTTGTATACATATTCTCAAACAAGTCGGACAGATCTTTTCTTTTCGAAGTCGCCCTGAATAATTTTTTAAGAAGACGCATGTTTCGAACTACGCTCGCTTCGTGATTATTTTAACATAAACAAACGATGGGCTGACTCATGTGTCACGAGGCAGGATACAGCCGCTAACTCTGTGTTCGAAAAGACTCAAATATATTAGTGCCTAGATTAAATATAGTAGTACACGAATGATTCGTTGGATAGATACAGACACACATGGAAACCCTGTTCGGTACAAAAGATGAAACGCCTTCTAGAAACAAAAAATATTTGGTAACTGTGCATGAAAGGGCATACCTCGCTGATTATAATGAAATTTAAAGCCCTGCAGCTTCAGCATCATTTTCATTGCATTTGCTAAACAAAATGAACATATCAACTGCTTCATTATTCGTAAATGCCATGATTTTTAAACACTGGTTCGGCAAACGATCGCACACGGGTAATGAATAGTTACTGATGAAAATCTTAATCTTACAGTAACTAGTATTGGCAGCTGCTTCATGTTTGCAAACATTGTAATGGAACATAACGTAAGTACTCCGGAACACATACCGAGAGAACGAAATAATCCAGAGAACTTTTAGCTTCGATAACTTCCTAACGAATAAGTTTAGGGCATAAGTATGTTAGTACTATTGTGTAGAGCACAAGAAACTACATCGATTGGTGCAGCCAAAAACATAGGTTTACATTTAAAAAAAAAGTGCAATTGCATTTTCCTGATGCACCGATGCACAAAAATGCATAAAATTAGCTGCATATTATGCACCGTCTGATACCATTTAACTCTATTTATAATATCTTCTTCTATTCTCAACCGTTTAGGAGGTATAGCCTGTTCCAGCTGCGTCGAACACCCTGTATAACTACATGTCTGTAATGACGTGTGCGTAAACATATGGTCATCGCTCCCCTTCAGTTTCTGTAAACACATTAGGGCAGCCGAAAACTGTGACATATAGCGGATGAATTTGAAAACTCGACCTAAAGGCGTGGCAGCTGGAATGAGTCTAGCTCGAATCTAACTGCAATCTAATTATTTTACGTAAGATTAAGTTCGGCTCATTTAACACTAAACCTCCCACTACCAGTTTTCAAACTTCTGTACAACTTACACATATTTAAACGTTATCATATCGCTATCAAACTTTGCCACTTTTCTTAAAATATGCTGTTGTATTCCGCTAAAGAGTATTTTATTTGTAAGATACAACGGAACTTAATTGGAAACACGTTGATAATATTCTGTATGTCAGTGGAATATGTAGTAGTCTATGACAGACGAATGAAGTGTGTAAGATATGGAGAACAGAGAGTCTAAGGCTTTTTGGGAAAACGTCGTAATATATATATTCTAAACTTGGTAGGTGGAAGGGGGGCGGGGTTCGGAATTGTAAGGACTAGTATTGGAAAGGTCAAAGATTTGAAGATTACGTGGCCAGGCAAATGTTCGAATATGATGCAGTAGGGGCAGAGGTCCAGTTTGAGGCAGAGTTTAAGAATGAGTCAGTGGTGAAATCGTGAGTTTGTAGAGGATTTTACGGTAAAACATAGGATTCATTAATGAAATGACGTTGGTATACAACAATGCATATAATATATTTTTCAGTATTTAATTCCAGTTTTTTTTCTGTAAGAAATTTATATAGTCTGTCATGCCTAACGCGGCCGGTTTAGTTGATCGGTCGAGAAAATATTTTATTTATTCTTCTAAATGTATAGAATCTGTATAAACTAAAGGCTATTTCAATGCCGCATGGTAATCGTCCAGGTCAAAAAAGAAAGAGATTATTATGGACATCCGTAGGTGAAGTAGATGTAGAGGACTAACACATCGAAACTGCGGAGCATATGAGACAAAAAATGTAGATATCTCATATTTATCGAATAAAAGTAGGGGACTCGCTTTCCTTTCATAAAACTATGAGCAGGAATGAATTTACTGAAATTATGAGGTTTATACAATTTGATAAGAAGAGCAAAAGACGCCAGGCGCTTACAAACCAATAAATTTGCTATAGTATCTGCAATATGAGACCGATTTATTGAGAATACCCAACATTATTATAAACCAAGTGCATACATGAGTGTTGATGAGCAGTTGTTTCCCTCGAAGATTAGGTGTAGATTTACACAATATATGCCGAACAAACCAGACAAGTTCGGCATAAAATTCTGGTTAACGTGTGACGTCAATAGCAAGTTTGTAATAAATGGATTTCCCTATTTAGGAAAGGGTGAGAGAAGAGAATATTCAATTTCACTTGGAGAGTTCGTTGTTCTAAAGCGGATGGAACCATTCACAGCATGCGGAAGAAACGTTACAACAGATAATTTTTTTACGAGTGTTTCACTGGCCACAAAGCTACTTGTAAAAAAGACCCCATTGTTGGAATAATTTGTGGAAATAAACGAGAATTACCTAAATTAGCCAAACAATGGAAAGACAAAATGACAGTTTTCAAGCGAACTATATAAATTAAATTATATTTCTCTTACAGTGTATAAAAGCAAACCAATGAAAAATGTGCTTCTACTAAGTTCCACGCATTAATCAATAGAAATAGAAACAAGTAAGAAGCGTATACTGAAAACGATCACATTTTATAATAATGCAAAATGTAGACGAGGCGGACCAAATGGCAAGGAAATACAGTGTGAAGTCGAAATGTTGTAGGTGACCCCTCCAGGCGTTTTTCAAGATTATGGACCTAGATGGAATAATTGCGCGTGTTTTGTATAAAGAAACAACGTGTGAAAAAATTTCAAGGCCTGAATTTTTATTCCAGTTAGCTACAGAACTTGGTGCTGCGTATCAGAAATCTCCGGAAGAAAAAACTGTACGAAAACCATCAACATGTTCAAATTCGTACATACGAAAAACTCGTCAAGTAAAATATTGTAGAGATTACAAAACTACGAAAATCTGTTCGAGATGCAAAAAATATATGTGCGACAAATGTACAATTGAGAACAAAATAATTTGTAAAAGAATCTAGTGAAACCGAATAAGATATATATTATTTACATATTTAGAGATATATTTTTTCTTTTGAAAATAAATTTGGATCGCCATTCTTTGAATGTTGTTCATTTTAAATACATTCAGTAATAAATTAACTATTATCTACGTTCAATCATAAAAACAATAACTTCTTTTAAGGACCAGTCATTTTCTTTCATACAAATTAACAGGTTCGTATCGAAGCTTCAGAGCGAGCTTGTTTTCAGCACGTAAAGTTTAGTTAATATATATGTGTATTTAATATACATAAACACCCACACACGCGCGCACACACACACACATATATCGTACAGTTATTACAATATCTTCTCTCCAAGAAGTCGAGCGTTACCGCGGATAAATGATAGAAGTTCACCCATTGGCAGTTCACCCAATGTAGATAGAAGTTCAACATTGGACGTTTCAGGTCACATGCACCTTCTTAGGCTACGAGTGACCACATTTGTTTTGGGACTGTATTATAATCATGTAAATTTTACACTTGGTGATAGATTCCAATATCTTTCAGGAAGGCTGAGATTTTCCTACATGAGTCTGTCTTTTGTAGCATGTTTGCTACTGTAACGTTAGGAAGGGTTACAAGTGAAAGTGACTGAATCAAGTATCATATCTTTATTTTTCTGCAGATAGGCGGCGTACACGGATTGGCAAGCAGACTAGCGGAGTCTCTACGATCTTGCGATACTATTTATCATACTCTTTTTCATACTATTACTTAATCATACTATTTATATTTATTTGTGTTTTATTTGTTAATATGAAATAGCTCCAATTACTATTTATATGCGTCTCCGGAAAAGGTGACGCCTTTTCCGGGGACTCGTGGGTGTAGTATTTTTCATGAGCTACCGTCATGTTTGGCGGGGAAAAGGACTCCACGTCGTTCATTTTGGGACTTTCCAAGCCGCGCTGATCGTGCGGCTGGGCAGCTCCGTAACGGAACACGGCAGGCCATGTTTTCGACAGCGAAGTCTGCTGCGCACGTGAAACATATAGAACCATAAATTGTCTTTCCGGGCTTGCAAGTATCAGGGAAGGTTTTTGGGCCTAATCCCTGACATCTGCAAGCGGACTATTTGTTACGGACACCAACAGTATGCCGTTACATTACCGCCACTACCAGTGTAAACGCTATACAACTGCTAAGGTTATCACGGTTAGGAAAACACATACATGTGTCGATGGAAACAATGTAACGTGTCTTAAATCTATTCGGCTCGCGACGTTTCTTACTGTCTACTATATAAACTGGGCTTGTCGCCTTAATCTAGGGAAAATATAAATATTACATATACGTATGATGCGCCACTTAGAACTTAACGCGCGCTGTATCGGTCTGTTTTAACTACGCGGCCTGACCGTGACCTAATCGGTGGTGAACCATTTTTTAGTATGCTACGTGACGTGCTTGCGTTTTCGCGGTGAGATGTATGTTTATAGTTTTGCATATTTTCTTGTTGGTCGCTTACAATGTGGGCTGGTTTTACACGGCCTATTGTAACGGTTTTTCCTTGCTCGCCAATCTTAATCGTGAAATCTTTATTTCCGCGTTCAATTACCATGTATGGACCCTCATATCGAGGCTGCAGTGGTTTTTTGACTGCGTCATATCGGACGAATACATATTGGGATGACTCTAAATCTTTATGTATGAATGTTCATTTATGATCGTGACGTGTTGCTGGTTGAGGTTTTAGCTATTGAATCCTCCGTCGAAGTTGATTGGCGAATTCGGAAGTATCGGATTCTGTTTGTTTCGTAAAAAATTCCCCTGCAAGACGGAGATTACTTCCATATACCATTTGTGCTGGGGTCGTTTGCAGGTCTTCCTTCAGTGCTGTCCTTATACCTAGTGAAGTGAAGGATAAGGCCTCTGTCCATAGTTCGGTGTCGTAGCATCTGATGGCGACTTTTAATTGCCGGTGGAGCCTTTCGACCATACCGTTGGCTGCTGAATGAAATGCTGAGGTCCTTATATGTTTTGACCCGGTCCGCCGAGTCAACTCTTTGAAGAGTTGTGATTCGAACTGTCTGCCCTCGTCGGTTGTTATTTTCGCGGGTATCCCAAAACGTGACATCCATCAATGTATTAAGGCGGTAGTCCCCTCGCGTGATATCACAGATTTCGTAGGCATGGTAGATTTCGTTATATTGAGATCATTACCATCAAGCATGTGGCTGCCTGACGAATACGAGGCGGAGCCACTATTGTTTTCCTTCACGAATGCGCAAAGTAATTCGCAGCTGATTATTGCGCGAAAGCGGGGCGAGGGGGGAAATCGTCTCAAGGCAGCAGCGTTGCCATGAATCAACGGCGGTGTTGCCGCGTTGCCGCCGTGACAATTCATCGCAATGATTCTACGAGAGCGGTTTATGGTTCGACTGTGAAGTCCACACAAAATGGTTTGGTTGCAAGTTCTCGCCCCACACAAGTTAAATTCTTTTCTCTAAGTTTTTTTAAATTCTTGACTACATGATAATATTGTTACCTTCTGCAGTTTTACTATTCATTTACCTTGTTAATTGTAGAATTATTTATATTCTTCGACACCTAATAAATAAATAAACTTTAATTCAATAGTACTTATCAGTAATAAATGGAGTTGACTTGAAGTAAACATGCATCGTGTCATTTCATATATATATATATATATATATATATATATATATATATATTTGATCTAGGAAATGCGAAGTAATACCCATAAGTGCAAGAACTCGTGGCTACAGAAACGATTGCGTAAAATATGCTCCTAAATTATTTCTGTGTATACTTGAGAATAACATATTTTTAAAATATCTTTCACATGTTTTTAGATTATTGTTACTTATTTGCATATTGTATAGCTAAGGATTGAAAAAAATGTAAGAGAAAAAAATTGCGCTTGTGCAAGGCACGAACTTATGACCAAAATGTTTAGTATGTGTTTTACAGTTTGACACCATAGTCACTCTGCCAATGTACCGATTGAAATCAATTTTCTAACTTCGAAATATAGTTATGTAAAATAGCTTCAGATAAACAATAAGGAAAGTCATCGAACTCAAAAATTCTGAAACTCGACACACAATTACTGTAGGACCCCGTAATACTAATCTATTTTTCGTAGGTGTTAATTTTCATTTTTGGGGGGTGAAATCAACCCCCAAAGTTTTAGCATTTCTTAGTTTTCTTAGTATAACTTTATAATGGTAAGAGATAGCACAAAACTTCAAAGGTGTTAAGGGGTGTAAGCCCTTGATTATTTGCACTAGTTGTGCCGTCTAAGGTTGTTCTCGAAGGACCACCCAATGTTGACGGATTGGGACCGTGAGTTTCTGGATGTGGTGGTGACGTGTGAGCTAGTGTGTTACGCGTTCTTGATTGAAGCCACGCTCGGTCTTCAATCGACGGGAGCCTACTTGCCCCGGGTCTGAACTTGTGACTTCTGTCCGTTCTTCTTGCTGTTGGTTGACTGACTCTCCAGTTTCGAATGCTTGGCGATTTTTGCCGTCACCGCCAAAGTTACTAATTTTTGATTGCTCGCTGATTGGGTCCCCTTTCTGTTGGGCAGTCACCAATCAGCGAGCCAGTCCCAAATCGCAGACACACCTCCTTGCGCCCTTAGCGCGCTCGCTTGGAGAGGGGTATCGCGATGCTTCCGTGGGTGGAACATTTGGCATCGTTGGGGAAATTCCTCCAGTTGACGAACTCTCTCGGTCCTTTTACCGTTACAAACACGTGTTCGACCACCCTTCGGAATTTCCCTGTGTAGGGCATGGACACAGCTATTGAGAGGCGAGAGAAGCGGATTTCTAAAGCTCGTACCTTCTGATTCCTAAATGACCCTCTCTCGCCGGGACTAATTGAGGCTCTAAAAACATTCGCATTCTAAGTAAATTTTCTAAATCTCAAAAATAGCCCTAGGGATTCATCCGCGCCATAAATCATATTAGCGACGGTCGCTAACAAAAGGAATAAATTATTCAGTTTTCTCATACTCTACAATCCTACGACAATAAAAGTTATTCCTATCGTCCAATTTGTTTTAAAGAAACAAATTATTTGTATTTGTGCATATCGGTAAATTAGAGAAATTATTTTGATATGCTAAAAAGTTTCCATTTTGAGCGATTTAACGAAATATAAGATAATATAATTTTTTTGTTTGCGTCTTCGTTAAAAACAATTAATTACCGTTATACGCATCTTGATATGTTTTTGGTCGATTCTTCATTCTATTTGCATTTTTCACGCCAAAATATGTATTTTCTATTATACTTCATGGTCGAATATATATTGTATACTTAAAAATTAAATAAAAAATTGTATTACACGTGTACATGAAATATATTGCAAAACGCCTATTCTCGAGTGATTATCGCGATCACCCTCTCCCACATATCAAATATTGCTTTATTTCTTACATATTTCTTTAGCTAGTTAATGCAAACATTTTCTGAACATACATATACAGGTTCAGTATGGGTGAAGGGCTTTCTGCCCGTTTGAGAGGGAGATCCTGATCGTGATGGTTCCGAATAATCACCCGAGAACAGGCGTTGCAAAAAGTTCCATATACATGTGCAATAATTTTTTTTAAATAAAGTTTTCAAAATGAAATATATACTAGACCTTCAAATATGATAGAATACACCTACTTTGTGCTGAAAAATACAAACACAATGATGAGTCGAACAAAAACGTAGGCATATACGAATAACGGTAATTAATTGTTTTTAACAACGACGTAAACAAAAAGATGATTTTATTTTATACTCCCTTAGATCGTTCAAAATGAATACTTTTGTTATATAATATAACCATTTCTATAATTTACCGTTATGCAATACAAAACGGAGAATTTGTGTATTTAAAACAAATTGCACTAGGAGCATACCTTTTATCGCAGTGGGGTTGTAGAACATAAAAAACTCAACCATATACCCCTTTCAAGTTTTGTCCTATCCGTTATCATTACAAAATTATACTCAAAAATATAAAAAAAAGAACTAAAACTTTGGGGGTTGATTTCACTCCCTAAAAGTGAAAATTAGCACCAACGAAAAATAGCTTTGTGATACTGGGGACCTATACTACTTGTTCACCGAGTTTCAGAATTCGTGAGTTTGGTAACTTCCTTCTTGTATCTACAACTTTTTCTGTTTATGTATTTTCCTTCCGAATGTAGAAATATTAAAAATCACGTGCGCGACTCACTGCATAACGGGCATATAAAAATTTAAAGTAACGGTCCTTTTTCGCGTTAAACACCTTGAAAAAGTTGGTTTTTGATTCCTTGAACCACGGTGCACTTTCTCAGAAAATCAAAAAAAAATAGGGGATAATAGTGTGTTATTATGATAAAAGTATAGAAGTAGTGTTCTTACAGCTTTACTACGAAATATGCATTTTTCAAATTTTTATAAGATTTTTCATTTTCTACACCTAAGTTTTGCAACAAAAAAAATTCGAAAAAATTCGTCAACATAAATTATCATATATCACATTTCAAAATGTAAAAAAATGATTGTACAACTACATTGTACTCTGTCTATAAGTGTGCGGGGGACGCGTTGCGTCTACAAGACAGCGCCGTTCGTTTCGTTTTTCTGTGCATAAACATATCGCGGTGCCGCTTGCCGGACTCAAAACAAAACGAGGTGCGAGCTATTGCAGTGGCGAAAAGCGTGACGACACACGTATAGACAGGCTTCAATGTGGAGAAGTACAGCGAGCTCCTGCTACACTCGCGCCAACTCTCAATGGGTCTTTCCGATTAGATGCCTCCTCGCGGAGAACAGCCGAACTAAAGTTTACACGTTTTTGCTCTGTATCATCATCAATATGGCGAAATCACACGGGAAAGCATGCTTTTGCGGGGTTGGACTTTTCGTTCTGATATAAGAAGATTTTGCGTCGAACGATAGCTCATTTGAAAGGGGAGGCTTGAACGCAGTGCGCTCTGGTCCTCGTTTCATTGAGAACATTCTCCTTGTATACGAAAATTGCTTAGATTCGGCGGCTGTCAAGCTGTAAATATTTGCTTCACATTTCCACGCTCATATTATTGAGCATCAACATAATTGGATCAAATGACGACCAGAGCGCACTACATTGAAGCTTCCTATTTCGAATGAGCCGTATTTCGACCCAAAATTCTCTTATATGAGGACGAAAAGTCGAACCCCGCAAACCCATATTCTTGGCTCATTTTGTCGGTAAAGTCAACTCTCTGACATGCCCGGCCGCCATTGGGGACTACCGCCTTAAGGCGGTATTCCCCAATGGCAGCCAGGTATGTCAGAGAGTTGACGTTACCGACAAAATGGGCCAAAAATATGGATTTGCCTGATACAACTTTTCGTCCTTATATGAGAGCATTTTGGCTCGAAATAGGAGAAAGAAAGAGGAAACTTCAACGCAACGTGGTCAGGTAGTCTTGTGGTCAAATTATGTTGATATGAAGTAATGTGAGCGTTGTAGCGCGGAGCAAAAAGTGACAGCTTGACAGCCGTCTAATGTAAGCATTTTTTTGATACGGAGAGAATGATCTGCATGAAATGAATACCTGACCACGTTGCGTTGAAGTCTCCCCTTTCGAATGAGCAATCGTTCGACTCAAATGCTTCTCATATAAGGACGAAAAGTTGTATGGCGTAAAGGCATGCGTTTTCGGATGAATTCGCCATATTGATGATAAAACAGAGCAAAATACGTATCAAGTTTAATTCAACTGATATGCACGAGGGGCGCCTAATCATAAAGACCAAATGAAAATTGACTGGGCCTGGACGAGTAGTTCGATGTACCACTACTTTCAAGTATGCCTATACGTGTGTCGTCGGCGCTTTCCTCCCGTAAAAGATTACCGCACATTTTGCTGTACGCTCGGCAAGCGGCACCGCGACTTGTTTATGGAAAAGCAAAACAAGCAGCGATGCCTTTTAGACGCAACGCAACGCATCGCCTCCACGACACACGCATAGGCAGAATTCAATGTAGTCGTACCATCATTTTTTTTCATTTTGAAAAGTAATATGTATGGTAACATGTTGGAGAATGTTTTCGGATTTTTTTACCGCAAAACTTAGATATAACATATGGAAAACTCTACACTAATATGAAAAATGCAGTTTTCGTTGTGAAACTGTAAAAGTACTATTTTTATATTTTTATGGTAGCAACATATTATTATAGCTATTATCCCCAATTTTTTTTAGATTTTTTGGAAAAGTGAACCGTAGTTATAAAAATCAAAAACCAATCTTTTTAAAATATTCGCGCGAAAAAGCAATCTTCACTTTACATTTTTATGTGATCTTTATGCATTCACTGCGTTACGTGATTTTTAATATTCCTATATTCGGAAGAACAATATATAGAGCCGACTATCGATCATCCGGCCCCTGCAGAACCAGACCTCGGCCGGTTAAACAAATGGCCAGTTAATCTGGCAGCATGTTTTATACATTGTTATGTTAATACCAAAAAATTAATATTTAATATATTTATAATGTTTAATATTTATACACACGTGTAGGCGCTAGTAAAAGTATATATCATATGCTATATCTGTTTATACACACCCTTTGAATATATCACTATTGATTATAGGTAAGTACAAAAATAGACTAAATATAGTATAATAGATGGTATCAATATGTAGGCGCTCGTTTTCTTTTTACAATATAGTATGGTTGAAAAGTATGAACCCGCGATCTATCAAGGCGCACAATCCTTCGTGGCCAACAAACCATACGCACACGCACTTTCCGACAGTCCTTCGTCAATTTGCTCGCTCAGGTATATCGCACAATCTTTTCTTTTGGAGCTAGCAGAATCCGTATTCACCGGTAGAGGGCGACATCCGCTAAACACTGATTCCTACCATAATCTATTCGCGCCTACACACGTATGTACATACGGTACATATATACAATCACACCATCTCAATATAATATAATGCTAGATAATATGTATGTAGTATTTGTTTAATGTCATTTTTCACAAAAAAGTTGGTAATCTTTTCTGTTTCTTTTATTTCGTTTTGTTCGTTAATGTGATGTCACGCCACTTTCTCTAAAATGATATGTCAGTTACTGATGAATCTTCTTCCTGTTCAACATACTTCGTCGCACTTACAAGTGCAATCTTTCCTTTTGCGTGACTCACTTTCTCATCTCTATCTATATTCTAAGAAGTGCGGAATTCTGTACTCAGAGATTTAGTACGAATGAAAAAAAAATTAATATGAGGTTGTGTATTTAAACAATTACAAATACATGTGACAATAATTACGCAAGAAAGTGAATAATTACAGAATATTTCATATCAACAAAAATGTGGCCGGATAAAACGGAGGCCGGTTCAAATGGGGCTGGATAATCGGGAGTTTATTGTAAATAGAAGTTGTAAATTCAGTTAACTGAAACTATTTCATATATTTGTATTTTTTAGTTGGAAAGATAATTTTAATGATTGGATTGGCATAATGACTACGCGTTCAGACTGTAAACCCATACTTAACATTTTCGTCGTAAGTTCGTTATTTATTTATTCGTTACTATACAATATGCCAATAAGTGGCAATAATTGCAAAACATGTTAAAGTAACTTTAAGAATATTTTACTCTGAAGTATACGCAGAACCAATATAAGAATCGGAGGCAGCGTTGACGCATTGCCGCCGTAACAATTCATCGCAACGATGGCATGAGAGTCGTTTGTGATCCGACTATGAAATCCATACGAAATACTTTGCTCGCAAGTTCGCGATCCGTACAAGTTAGAAGGTATAGCCGGATAAGGGGGTGAAAAGTGCCCATGAACCAAATTAGACTTTTGATGTACCATTCGATAACTTATCCATGAAAACCGTTTATACTATGTTTCAACCTTCTACCTGGATCTGGTGGTAGTAACGGCAAAGAAATGAAATATCAGTTTTTGCCATATTTGTCCTTCTTAATAGCAAGCAAAAATTCAGAGAAAAATCTGACATATTAAAAACACGGTCATATATGTTGGAGAATTTTGCCGGATTTTTGTATTGCAGCGCTTAGTGTGCAAAATGAAAATCCCTACAAAAATCTGAAAATGCAGATTTCGTAATGAAGTTGTAGCAGCACTATTTTTGTATTTTTACGATAACAACATATTATCATAACTATTGTCCCCAATATCTTTCAGATGTTTTGGAATTCTGCGCCGTAGTTAAAGAAACTAAAAATCAATTTTGTCTAGGCATTTCGCGGGAAAAGCAATCCTGACCTTAAATTCTTATGTCTTCTTTGCAGTGGGTATATTACATGATTTTTAATAGTTCTACATCCGGAAGAATATTATATAAATAAGAAAGATAATAGATTCTTTCAACTGACACTATTTCTCATATATGTATTTTAAAATAAAACGAATGGCGTGAGTGAATAAATTGGCAGAGTGGTCATGGGGTCTAACTGTGAATCCCATACTAATTATTTTGGTCGCTAGTTCTCGTCCCGCACAAGTGAATCTTTCGTTTCCTATATTTTTTTTTAATTCGTAACTATATGACAATTCTGTTCCCTTCCATAGTTTTACTATTAATATGATTTGTTAATTATAGAATTATTTAGCTTCTCTGGCACCTGATAAATAAAAGAAATTTATTTCAGTAGTGCTTATCGTTAATAAATATGGTTGGATTGAAGTACAGGTGCGTGGTGTTATTTCATAAATTTATTTGATTTAGGAAATGCTAAGTAATATTCGTGAGTTGAATAATCCGTGGCTAGAGAGATAATCGCGTAGACCGTGATCCGAAATTATGTCTTCAAGTAAAATATTTTTAAAATTTCTTTAACATGTTTTGCAATTATTGCCACTTATTGACATATTGTATAGTTACGAATTAATGATTAACGAACTTATGACCAAAATATTAAGTATTACAGTCTGAAGTGTACAGTCTCAACTCATAGTCACTCTGCCAATCCAATCATTAAAATAATCTTTCCAACTTCAAAATATAAATATGTGAAATAGTTTCAGTTAACTGAATTTAAAACTTCGATTTACAATAGACTCCCGATTATCCAACCCCGTTTTATCCAGCCACATTTTTATTGATATTTGATATTATGTAATTATTCACTTGCCTGCGTAATTATTGTCATATGCATGAGTCATTGTTTAAATAATCATCCCCTTACTAATTTTTTTTCCATCCGTACTAAATTTCTGAGTACAGGATTCCGCACTTCTTAAGGTACAGATAATGATGAAAAAGTAAGTCACGCAGAAGGAAAGATTGCACCGGTAACTGCGATGAAGTATGTTAAAGAGCAAGAAGATTCATCAGGCATTAACATATCATTTTTGAGAAAGTGGTGTGACATCACATTAACGAACGAAACGAAATAAAGGAAACAGAAAAACATTACCATTTTTTTTGTGAAAAATGACATTAAACAGATATTACATACATGTGATGTAGCATTATATTATATTTAGATGGTGTCATTGTATACATGGTGACCCATTTGATGATTTGCACTTAATTATCTCCTAAACTATAGGTTATATCTAAAAATGTTCTAAATGAAACTTACCCTGTTTCGTGGGCGACATCTTATGATGATCATAAATTTTCTCTTGGTGGATGTGCCTCCGAGATTTGGCGGCGACCTTGATTTTCTTAAGTGGAACTGTATGCTTTTTCTAGATAAGCTTGTAGTCCATTCCAAGACGAATTCATTGACCTATAACACTTTTGTCTTTCAAGGTCGTTCAGGATCATTTAATGCCATTCAAGTCTTACCTTCGATAAACGTCCCCAAAATTTATCTAGCCCGAGTATATAGTAATACACTTTACTTATACGAGTACAATACCCTTCCCACCGAGATTTCCAGATTTGACACCTCTGGACTTCTTTTTGTGGGGCTTTATAAAAGATAAGCTTTACTGTGAAGAACCCACCTCGCGTGAGAATATGAAGGATGGGATTAGAAATACCTGCGAACAAGTTAATAGAGCAACACTGGGGAACGTAGAACGTTCACTTAGAGACAGAATTAATCAATGTATTGATGCTGCAGGTCACCTCTTCGAATACATCAGATAAAGAGTAATTTCTGGGTGTACAACAAAGGTAAGTATTGAATGCCATTAAATGACCTTGAACGACCTCGAAAGACCAAAGTGTTGTTAATGCATTCGTCTTGGAAATGACTACAAACTTATCTAGAAAAAAATATACACTTCCACTTAAAAAAATCAAGGTCGCCTCCAAATCTCGGAGGCACATCCACCTAGAGAGAATTTGTGACCACCATAAGATGCCCCCCATGAAACAGGGTAAGTTTCGTTTAGAACATTTTTAGATATAATCAATAGTTTAGGAGATAATTAAGTGCAAATCTTCAAACGGGTCACCCTGTATATGTACCCTATGTACATACGAATGTATAAATATTAAACATTATAAACATAGCAATCTATAAAACATGCTGCCAGATTAACTGGACATTTGTTTATCTGGCCGAGGTCTGGTCCTTCAGGGGCCGGATAATTGAGAGTATATTGTTCTTCCAAATGTAGAAATATTAAAAATCACGTAATGCATTCACTTTAAAGTGAAGATTACTTTTTCTTGGGAAATATCTAAAAAAAATAGTTTTTCATTTTTATAACTACGGTTCACTATTCCAAACAATCTAAAAAAACTGGGGACAATAGCTATAGTAATATGTTGTTATCATAAAAACATAAAAGTAGTGCTCTTACAACTTCACAACGAAATCTGTATTTTTCAGATTATTGTAGGGTTTTTCATGTTACACCTAAGTTTTGCAGCAAAAAAAATCCGAAAAGATTCTCCAACATATGTTACCGTACATATTACTTTCCAAAATGTAAAAAAAAGAATGATGGGACAACTACATTCAATTCTGCCTATGCGTGTGTCGTGGACGCGTTGCGTTGCATTGCGTCGAAAAGGCATTGCTGCTTGTTTGGCTTTTATATAATCATATTGCGGTGCCGCTTTCTGGTCGCAAAGCAAAACGCGCAACGATCTGTTACAAACGGTGAGCATCGATGACACACATACAGGCAGGGTTGAATGGTGTGGTACATCAAGCTTCTACTACACTCGCAGCAAACTCTCATTTGGACTTAAGGCGGTAGTCCCCTCGCGTGACGTCACAGATTTCGTAGGCATGGTAGATTTCGTTACAGTAAGGTCATTTCCTACAAGCACGTGGCTGCCCGACGAATACGAGGCGGAGCCACTATCGTTTTCCTTCACGAAAGCGTTGAGTAATTCACAGCTGTTTATTGTGCGTCATCGGGGCAAGGGGAGAAATCGTCAAGAGGCAGCAGCGTTGCCAAAAATCATAGACAGGGTTGCCGCATTGCCGCCGTGACAATTCAACGCAACGATAGCATGAGAGTGCTTTGCGGTCCGACAATGAAATCCGTATGAAATATTTTGGTCGCCAGTTCGCGCCCCGCACAAGTTAAATAGTATAGCCGGATAAGGGGGTCATAACTGCCCTTGATCCAAATTAGACTTTTGATGTACCACTTGATAACTTAGCCAAAGAAAAGCTTTCGCACCAAGTTTCAAACCTCTATCTCGATCTGGGGGGTAGTAATGGGGAAGAAATGAAATATCAGTTTTTGCCATATTTGTCCCATTTAATGGCAAGCAAAAATTCTGGGAAAAATCTGACATATTAGAAATATAATGATATATATTAGAGAATTTTTTCGGATTTTTTTATTGCAAAGTTTAGGTGTACAAAATGGAAAACCCTAAAAGAATCTGAAAAATGCAGATTTCGTAGTGAAGTTGTAAGAACACTACTTTTATATTTTTACGATAACAACATATTATTATATCTATTGTCCCGAATATCTTTCAGATTTTTTGGAATTGTGCGTTGTAGTTAAAAAAATTAAAAATCAATTTTGCCGAGGTATTTCGCGCGAAAATGCATTCCTTACTTTAAATTCTTATGTTTTCCATGCAGTGAATACCGTACGTGATTTTTAATAGTTCTACATCTGGAAGAATAATATATAGATAACAAAAATAATAGATTCAGTCAACTAGCACTATTTCCCCACACTATATCTTAAAATAGAAAGAATGATTTTACTAAATACATTGGCAGAGTGGTTATAGGTTCTGCCTGTGAATCTTATATTGGTTATTTTGGTCGTGAGTTCGTGCTGCGCACAAATTAATCTTTCTTCCCTATATTCCTTTTTTTAATTCATAACTACATGACAATTCAGTTTGTTTCCATAGATTTACTATTCATATGATTTGTTAATTATAGAATCATTTAGCTTCTCTGACACCCAATAAATAAAAGAAATCTATTTCAATAGTACTTATCGCTAATAAATATGGTTGGATTGAAGTACAGGTGTGTGGTGTCATTTCATACATTTATTTGATCTAGCAAATACTAAGTAATACTCGTAAGTAGAAGAATCCGCGGCTAGAGAGATAATCACGTAAAATGTGCTCCGAAATTATTTCTGCGTATACTTCAGAATAAAATATTCTTAAAATTACATTAACATGTTTTGCAATTATTGCCACTTATTGGCATATTGTATAGTTACGAATAAATGAATAACGAACTTATGACGAAAATGTTAAGTATGGGTTTACAGTCTGAACTCGTAGTCACTCTGCCAATCCAATCATTAAAATAATCTTTCAAACTTTAAAATATAAATATATGAAATAGTTTCAGTTAACTGAATTTACAACTTCTATTTACAATAGACTCCCGATTACCCATCCCTATTTGAACCGGCCTCCGTTTTATCCGGCCACATTTTTGTTGATATGAAATATTCTGTAATTATTCACTTTCTTGCGTAATTATTGTCACATGTATTTGTAATTGTTTAAATACGTATCTTCATATTAATTTTTTTTCCATTTGCACTAAATCTCTGAGTACAGTATTCCGCACTTCTTACAGTATAGATAGAGATAAGAAAGTGAGTCGCGCAGAAGGAAAAATTGCACTTGTAACTGCGACGAAGTATGGTGAACAGGAAGAAGATTCATTAGCAATTGACATATCATTTTTGAGAAAGTAGCGTGACATCACATTAACGAAGGAAACGAAATAACAGAAACATAAAAAATTAGCAACTTTTTTGTAAAAAATGACATTAAACAAATATCATATATGTACATACATATTATGTAGCATTATATTATATTGAGATGGTATGATTGTATATATGGACCGTATGTACATACGTGTGTATAAATATTAAACATTATTAATATATTTAATATTAATTTTTTACTATAAACATAACAATCTAAAAAACATGCTGCAAGATTAACTGGTCATTTGTTTATCCGGCCGAGCTCTGGTCCTGCAGGGGCCGGATAACCGAGAGTGGGCTCTATATATTGTTCTTCCGAATATAGAAATATTAAAAATCACGTAACGCAGTCACTGCATAAAGATCATATAAAAATGTAAAGTGAAGATTGCTTTTTCGCGCGAATATTTCAAAAAGATTGGTTTTCGATTTTTATAACTACGGTTCACTTTTCCAAAAAATCTAAAAAAATTGGGGATAATTGCTATAATAATATGTTGTTACCATAAAAATATAAAAATAGTACTTTTACAGCTTCACAACGAAATCTGCATTTTTCATATTAGTGTAGAGTTTTCCATATGTTATACCTAAGTTTTGCGGTAAAAAAATCCGAAAACTTTCTCCAACATGTTACCATACATATTACTTTTCAAAGTATAAAAAAATTATGGTACGACTAAATTGAATTCTGCCTATGCCTGTGTCGTGGACGCGCTGCGTTGCGTTGCGTCTAAAAGGTATCGCTGCTTGTTTTGCTTTTCCGTAAATAAATCGCGGTGCCGCTTGCCGGGCGCACGGCAAAACGTGCGGTAATCTTTTACAGGAGGAAAGCGCCGGCGACACACGGATAGGCAGAGTTCAATGTAGTGGTACATCGAACTACTCCTCCAGTCCCAGCCAATTCTCATTTGGTCTTTATGATTAGGCGCCCCTCGTGCGTAACAGCTGAACTGAACTTGATACGTATTTTCCTCTGTTTTATCGTCAATATGGCGAATTCATCCGAAAACGCATGCCTTTACGCGATACAACTGTTCGTCCTTATATGAGAAGTTTTTGAGTCGCACGATAGCTCATTCGAAAGGGGAGACTTCAACGCGACGTGGTCAGGTATTCAGTTCATGCAGATCATTCTCTCCGTATCAAAAAAATGCTTAGATTCGACGGCTGTCGAGCTATCATTTTTTGCTCCGCTTTACAACTCTCATATTATTACATATCAACATAATTTGACCACAAGACTACCTGACCACGTTGCGTTGAAGCCTCCTCTTTCGAATGAGCCCTATTTCGAGCCAAAATTCTCTCATATAAGGACGAAAAGTTGTATCAGGCAAACCCACATTTTTGGCCCATTTTGTCGGTAAAGTCAACTCTCTGACATGCCTGGCCGCCATTGGGGACTACCGCCTTAATGATTAGGTGCCCCTCGTGCATAACAGCTGAACTAAACTTGATACGTAGTTTGCGCTGTATTATCGTCAATATGGCGAAGCCTTGCGCGAAAGCATACCTTTACGCGATACAACTTTTCGTCCTTATAGGAGAAAATTTTGGGTCGAACGATAGCTCATTCAAAGACTTCAGCGCAGTGCGCTCTTGTACTCATTTCATGCAGAACATTATCTTTGTATTAGAAAAATGCTTTGACTCGACCGCTGTCAAGCTGTCAGTTTTTGCTGCGCTTTACAACACTCATATTTCTATATATCAACATAATTTGAATACTAGGATACCAGAGCGTACTGCGCTGAACACTCCCCATTCTGATGAACCATATTTCCACCCAAAATTCTCTTATATAAGGACAAAAAGTCGTATCGCGCAAACCCATATTTTTGTCCCACTTTGTCGGTAACGTTAACTCTCTGCTGTGCGTGGCCGCCATTGGGGACTACCCCCTTAAGAAATATTGTCTAAATATGGGAGTATTTTTACACTTCGGACGTTTACTTCGCTTTTGCGACGCGCAGCACGCTATTAAAATTTGTCATCTGCTACGTCAAGCATATCTTTTTGACAGTTTCTAATTATTGTGACATGGTTTTGCGTGTTACGGTCCGAAATTTTAGTGAATTAGCATTACTATGTAATTTAGATAAATGTGAGGGAAGAATTTGAAACAATTTAAATAATATTCTGCAAAAATACTCTAGTTTTTCTGGAAATAAAGTATATTTTGTCTTTATTTTATAATGAATCACATTCAGTACAGCGACTAAAATTCTGTAACCCTGACATGCTTACCATTGCTGACACATATTTCGGAAATGAATAGAAATGCATCACTAATCTATTTGTCCAACAATTATTTGAGTATTAATTCATAAATAAAGTTATTTGCATGAAAATGTAATTTCATTTGTACAGTTATTCAAATGAATATTCAAACATCTCTTACGGTAAAATGTATAAAATTTAAGCATTTCTTTATTTCTTAAATGCAACTTTGTCTAGAACTTTTTTTTGTAATAGAATGATAGGACACTGTTCATGCTCGTGGTTGATTCCGGGAATCTTTCGAGCTTGGTTAACGATTGCACGTGGTGTGCCGAATAAGGTTCACTAGCTGATGGACCACTCCCGCAAGGGAGACTATACTAGTGTTTATTTAGCGTGACCTGTAGCTGACCACTCCGAAGTAATGTTGATTTTAGACTGACTCTTGCCGTGGACGATGCCGATCGCGATGATTGCAATTTTGCTAATAACTCGCTGATTGGTCCTCTTGCATTTTTGACAGTTACCAATCAGCGAGCCTAATCAGAGCCTCGACACACCTCCTTGCGCCCTTAGCGCGCTGACTTGGAGAGGGGTGTCGAGGTGCTCGGTGCTCGTGGGGATGACGAAGTTTGACAACGTTGGAGAAATTCCTCCAAGTGGTTGACCTTTCGGTGTGTTTACCGTTACAAACAGATGTCGAACTACCCTTCAGAATTTCCCCGTTTATGGCACGGTCACAGCTATTGAGGGACGAGAGAAGCGACTTTCCAAAACTCTTAATTTGACTTGTGAATTGCCTCCTCTCGCCGGAAAGTATATTGAACTCTAGGACACATGCAACTAAAAACGAAAAAATCCCAAATCTCTAAAATAGCCCTTCACGCACGTCCGTGCCATAAACCGTGTTAGCGACGGGCGCTAACAGACACTACAAACTGAACATTTCTTGTATGAAAAGTTTTACTCTATCTCGCACTGTTACAAAGTTACAGTGAAAATAATAGTCATTGCAAGCACTATAAATTAAGAAATTCAGGGTGAAATCAATCTTTCGAATGCTATTCGCTCTTTGGTTTTTAAAAATAGCTTTCTAACGATCTGAGATAGAGCAAAACTTTTCATTAGAAAAATGTTTAGTTTTTGGTACCCTATCGTCATATTGCAGAAAAGTCTGTAGCGGCTGGCCGTACAAATGAAAGCAACATTTGGCGTGCAAACGGCTAGCATGGTTTATGACTTGCGCACCTGGAATATATTATGGAAATATTGGAATTACTAACAGTAATAAACCGTGGTATTGTTAAAATTCGGTAACGTCTTGCAGGCATTTTTGGTTTGCGATATTCTTCCATGCTGGCAATAAAGCAGTGTGCTACATATATATTGTACTAGCCTTCAAAGTTTTTGGTTTTGAGGCGACATCCATATCGTGCGTTTCGCTGAACTTGTTAGTGGTATATTCGGAAATGGTTCACCAGTTGTGTTGCAATCCTTTCAATCGAAAAGGACATAGGCATTATGCAAAACGACTCCGCAAAGTATTCTTGCAATAATCCCATTCATTTCCAAATCTTGATCAAAATATGTTCATTTGTATAACGTATTCTGTACAATTATATCGCGAGAGAAAGAAGAATGCAGTTGAAACTGCTTTGGCTGAAGCAAGACCATTTGGACTATCCTGTCCTAAGACAAAAAATGTTGACACTTTAAGTAGTAAATCAAGTAATACTTCAATTAACCCTGTCCATGTGGCGAGTTCCGCGAATATGTTAATATCATCTGTAAGAGAGTCTCCATTTACAAGTAGAAATTTAACATGTAAGAAACAAATATTAACAAAAGCTTTTCATAATTTTATACCAGTATCGCAGAAAACAATTTTATGCAAAACCTGTTTCTCTGATGAAGGTGGTACTACTTTCAGCGCAGTGCACTAGTTTCAATCGCTACCTTGGGTTCAATTTTTAAGCCTTATATTTCAAATAATCCTATCCATACCTTTTTTCCTAATTAATCCTTATCTCCTCCTGATGGAAAAGTACACCATCGAGCAATGCCACCTGTTTACGTAATTAATCAGAGTCGTTGGCTAAGAATGGGCAAATGACATTCATCTGTAGGCACAAGTTACATTATTAAGACGGTTGTAAAACCTGTCGACTATGTTTGCAAACTTCTATAAAGGAATGAAGGGTAGACACGGTGCGGTCATTCGATTGTCGCGTCAGCGTACGGTCTGTCAACCAGAATGGGGTGCACCATTGTTTTTAACAAATTACTTCGACGTTATTAGATAGCCGCATGAAAGTAGAGAAAAGCTTATTTTATAGAGAATACTTCAAGGAATACGATAGTATTTTTTTCGTATTTCCAGAATCATGACCTTCAACCTTAATTCACAACATAAGAGTTTGTTTATAATTTGCAGTATTAAAAACAAACTTCTTCAACTTAAAAAAATTCATCCGAATAGGCCGTACCTTCGCGATTAAAACGAAAAGAAACGCAGTTCATATCTTTAATAGATTCGGTGATAAAAATACTTTTATGAAGGTACTTTTCGTGAAACGCGCTGAAATGTGCAAAATTCAATTGCCTACAATTCTTAAACAATTTCGTTATTGGCAAAATGATGACTTAAACCCCATATAACTTCCCACAGACTACAACATATTTCAATTTGAACAAAATCCCAGACATCGAGGGGGAGAAGTGATCTATTTGCCGTTGAATGATGTGAGGGACATTTGCAGTCTGCGTCAATTGGGCTGTAGATCGTTAAATTAAAAGTTTTACTGCTTAGTTGCTTTCTGATTTGACAACGTTTGTAGTTGGCAGGGTGAGCTCCGCCACAATTTACATATGTTGGCCTGTCTAAGTTATCGCCGAGGGGACAGACTTTAGAATCATGAGGTTGTGCATATTTAACACATAACATTGGGGAATACAGTTATTTTTAGTTTTAGATGGTTTATTTTTAGTTTAAATGGTTTCTTATTTTAACTATAGTGTGTGCTGACTTAGAAGTCTGAAAAACTTCTTTATTGTTGGAATCGGGCAACATTTTTGTTAAGAAAATTAGAAATGGTTTAGCGGTTCTTTTATTAATGAGATTGCTAATATGTAGGGCTTTATATCTTACTATTTCTACTTCTATCTTGATGATTTCTGTTGGTAGTGAATGATTATTCGGCCGTCAGCCGCCGTAGTAGTCAGATGTATTATTGTCTTGCTCCTGTTTTGTACCGCCGCGCCGTTAGTATTTGAACTGTCTTCCCGTTTAAGAATTTTTTTAAATTTCGACGAAACTGTTTTTGAGTGACTATGGAAGATATAATTTCCAATGATTGTGACAAATCAGTGGCTAAACCTGTTTCGTCGCATGACTACGGAACCGCTTAGAAGAAAGGATTGTAAACCTGTAGAAGCCTTTCGTCGTTTTGCAGCTCGACGAAAATATATTCTTGTCCGAGCAAACGACAAAAGGTAAGCGTGTTTTACAGCCGCTGAGCCTATCGGTAAACGTGCGGACCGTGGCCAGCGGCTTGCAAACAACATGCCGGCGCGGACGCAGCAACCACCCCCTTGGTGACACCCTCGAAAGGAGAGTGGATGACGTCACGCGGCCCGAAAAACCCCAGGAAGCGCGGGCCCTTGCGGCTGAGATGTCACCGTTTGCAAAAAGGTGGCATGACAAGCGCCTCTGCCCAAGAGGCCTGCCAATTGGGACCATTGTTTTCCGGCCTCTTCCGATCCGCGGATTGGTGCGTCGTGTAAGCGGCCAATCGGAGTTACGAATAGGGCAACGCATTCAATACCAGCGAATCGGAAAATTCGGCATCTCCACTTCCGCGCGCGTTCGGTCAACGCAGCAAACTCACTTCCGGTGCGAACGAAGCGAGGTGAGTTTGCGTCTCCAGGGGGGCAGATAGAAAAAATCTCTCGAGACGGACAGACCACGAAGAACCGGGACAAGAGTAATAAACGAACTGCACACGACGCGCATAATCGACGTCGAGCCTTCAACGCGAACAACTCACGTTATTTGAACTCCATCGATCCGGGAGTTAATGAACAATTCAAAACGGTCGTCAAAAATATTCGGCATCTACGACTTAATTAGTTGGCCAAGGTTAGCTCGGCGGCCAACGTACGAACAAAACCTATTTTTTGTCCAATTTGTGGTATTTCATCCCACCCTAAGTGCATTCAACGAATTGGTCATGAAGCTCTTAATGGTTGCATCAAAGTATGCAAGAATTGTCTTTCACCGTGTCCTTCTTCGCCTTTTCGTACTCTTCCGACTGATCCACTGGAGCCAGATGCACTACTTGTTAATAAATTTCGGCAAGCAATTATGCAAGAGTTAGAGGATATTTTGTCGGAAAAATTTGAGGCTCTTGAAAAGAAGATGTTAAACATCATTGGCAAGGTGAAAGAGGAGATTTTTACCGAAATTAACGCCATCAAAGCAAGAGTCTCTGCCCCAGAATATTCACCTCCAGTTCAACCTTCATCTACTAATAGACTCCTGTTTGAGGAAGATTTTCTTGTCGAGATTGCTGAAAGGGACAAAAGATTTTAAATATTCTGATTGTTAATGTGAAAGAACTCGAAGACTCTCAAGTCTCCACGTCTCGCGACGATGACCTTCCAATCAGAAGAAATCATCTGGGTAATCAGTTGGCCCTGGACATTATCAATCAGATTCATCCCTCGTCAGTCTCCAGCCTCTTAAATATCACTCGTTTTGGAATTTATCATCTGGACAGGCCTAGACCTCTGAAAATCACCCTCAAAATAAGAAAAGACGTCCTGAATATTCTTCGAAATAAGAAGTACAGAGGTAGCGCTTTCATTATCGAGGATCGTACTCCGAAGCAGAGAGCACATTTTCAAGAGCTTCGTAAGGAACTGAATCGTCTTCATTCGTATGGGGATTACAATAAAACAATTCGTTTTGTTAATCGTATTTCTAGAATTGTAAACTCTAATCATTCTTCTCTTAATCAAAATAACTAAATGCTCTCTCTTTGGTTTATTATCAGAACGTCACAGGTCTTCGAACAAAATTAAATATTCTTACATGTGCCGTTGCATCATCATCAGAATTTTATAAAATGATTATATTTGTCGAAACATGGATATGTGATAGCATTAACAGTTCTTAGCTTGGTTTGCCTGATTATAATATACACAGACTTGATTAGAATTCAAACTCCAGTTATCACAGCATGGGTGGTGGTGTTTTAATTGCCGTGCACCAATCCTTGTTTAGTCGTCTGTTGCTTGTGTCCTCTTTATGTGTAGATCAAGTTTTTGTTCAAAGCTGTTGTTCTCATAAGTCAGTTATCATCGGTTCGTTTTATTTACCTTCAGTCAGTGATCCCAGTCTGTGTACCAAACACTGTTCCTATATCGAACGTCTACTGACCTCTTTCCCACCTGGCACTGACTTGCTCATTGTCGGTGATTACAATCTATCGAATACCTCTTGGTCGAATGATTGTTTTAGAAATCTAACATATTTTAATATTTCTTCGTCTCCTATGTCTCAACAATGTAACACTATTCATGGCTATTTTAATCTTTTTCATTTACATCAATCGAATACTGTACTCAATTCTCTTGGTAAAACCATTGATTTTGTTTTTTTCAACTTATAATTAATTGTCTTCAAGTTTCTTCCTGTTTGGATTATCTTATTCCTCCCGATTCGCATCATCCTCCTCTCGAATTTTATATTCCTCTTTTATGTCATTCAGCTCCCGCATCCATGTTTACTATAAAGGCTTTAAATTTACTAACTATGTCTATATTAACAATCTCCTCGGCTCGGTGGATTAGCATAACATTGTAGCTAACTTGCCTATTAACCTGTCTGTTGACTTTCTCCGTTCCGTTTTAAATTTTTCAATTGAGCAACTTGTTCCCTCGAGAACTATTCGGAAATTCTTCTATCCTTTTTGGTTTACATCTGAATTAGTCAATTTAATTAAAACTAAGAAATCTGCTCATATGTGCTATAAACGTAACAACTCGCTGTCGGCTTATGTCACGTTTTCCAAACTCAGATCGGAGTGGAAGATTCTTTTGAATCAATGCTGGTCTAATTATGTTGATCGTATCGAAAGTAATATCGCAACTAATATCAAGGCCTTCTGGAACTTTAACTGATCTATTAATGAGTCTAACACGTATTCCACGGTCATGCACTTCAATAATCACCATCTTTGTGATGACGCTTCTATCACTGATGGCTTTGCTCAATTCTCTGACTGTGTACTGCACTAATGTTGTCTATAATCCTTATTTTAATTTTAAGTCGAACTTTGCCATTTCTGGCTTCATCATAGAGATTGGTGAAGTTTTTGACAGCATTAAATCATTAGATAAAAATTCCGGACCAGGGTATGATAGCATTCACCCTACCTTGGTAAAATCATGCATCTTCATATTATCTAGAATTCTTTTCATTATCTTTGATAAATCCATGTGATGTTACTAACTATAGACCGATTAGCTTACAGAATACATTCTCCAAAATCTTTGAAAGTATAATTACTAAGAAACTTTTCTTCCTTTGTAGAAATGTCATAAATAATGAACAGCATGGTTTTATGTCGGGTAGATCTACTGACACTAACCTTGTATTATACCAGTATTACCTATCCAATTCAGTAGAGCAATGAATACAGGTCGACGTTATTAAAGGCTTTCGACTTAGTTAGTCACGCTATCCTTCTTGCAAAGCTTAATGTGTATCGTACTTCCGGCAACTTACTAGCATGAATCAGTAGTTTTTTATCGTCTAGATCACAGATTGTAAAATTTAATAATTCCTTTTCTTATGCTATTACTGGAACATCAGGTGTTCCTCTGGGTTCTAATCTCGGTCCACTGTTTTTAACCTTTTTGTAAACGGCATTCGTGAATGATTTCTTTTTCATACTTTTTGCTTTATACGGACGATTTAAAGCTTTCTCATGCTATCGAAGATCATAACAGTATGGAACTTGTTCCACGTAACCTTGATAACCTTATAGCCTGGTGCCAATATAATAAAATCTGTCTTAATATAGTTAAATCCTCAACGATCCGATTCGCACTTTCGAAAAACAATTTAACTTACAATTATATTATAAATGACATTGTGCTGAACTCTATTACGGAAATACGTGACCTTGGTGTCACGTTTTCCTCTAACTTATCCTTTTTTAGAACATATCTTAAACATATCTAGCGCTGATTTTCGTACTTTCGGGCATCTATGCTTTTCAACAGCGTTAATACCATAAAAATTTTGTACTGCTCCTTACTTCGCTCACGTTTAGAATACTGCTCGACAGTTTGGTCACCCCATCATCGCTGTCTTTGCTCCAAATTCGAAAACGTTCAACGTCAATTCTTTCGTTTAGCATCCCGTAAACTTAATTGTAGTATGGCTCGCTTAGATCATGACTATTCACCTCTGATTTATCGTGTTAATCTATTATCTCTTGAGCGTCGTAGAATACTTTTTGATCTTCTTTGTGTATTTAAAGCGTTAAATGGTTTCTACAGCTCTCCTGATATTTTGTTCAAGTTCTATTTAAGCACGTCTCCGATCTCACTAAGGCAGAATTTGATAATATGCCCTGAACTTCATAGAACAGTTAACGGTCAGTTCAATAGCCTCAATAGAATTTATACTAATGTTAATAGATTTAGCGGTTCTCTAAACTTTTTTGCTTACCCTGTTACTTTTAGAAGTAATTTTGTACGACTGCTGGCCGTTTCAGATAGCACTGTATAATTTATCTCATTTGTATTTTCATGTACCAAAGGGTTTTAACCCGTTTACTAATAAATAAATATATAAATCTAATCCCTTGATTACAGCTCTAAGTCTGTGTTCATTTCTTCATTAAAAAGCATAGTAATTGGCGTTAAGGCTTCTTAGTATCTTTATTATTTTCCTGTATACCGCAGGAGAGGATGATTTTTCTATGGATTCGTTTTCACTACTTTTAAGACTGAATTAGTTACATACTGTTTCCTACAGCACATCTATAAGCGGTATAGCAGAGTCTGCGTCAATGAAGATCGATACGGGTATTGTTATTCTAGTTGGATTTTCAGTTGATGTTTGTTTATCCGCTAATACTTGCAGGACATCGAAACAGTTGCTGGTTAAAATTTTCTTATTTACTAACCGATTGGAGGACATTCGACTTGCATAGTCGTCCGATTGGTCTATGCTTTTGTTAGTCCTGAGGATTGTGGGATGTGCAATTCTAGGTCTTTTCTTTATTGCAGCTGAAGAATTATTGTTAATATCTACCTTTGCTGCTCCTTCGCTGAGATTCGCAGCAACAAGCATCACTCGGTCGTCCGAGGCCATCGCATGCTCTAGGCACGTACTCTAAATACACTCCTTGATAATAATCTCTCTGAATAAACATGTTTTAACGCTATGGGAGTTCGCGTGAGACTTCGTGAAGTACTAAGGCCTTTATTTCGCTGAATATCTGCGTTTTGTCTAAAAGGCTTTACGAATTGGGTTTCAGAAGAAATCTACTACCTTGGCATTGTAATCATCATGTAAAAGTATGTAATCCTCTCTTTCTTTGTCACGTAACAAACGCCACTTCAAGAGTGCCGCAAGGCTCTCAGCTGCGACCGCCCGTTTTATCTCTTCTCTTAACGACCTCCTCAGAATTTTCACAACCGCGATACCACTGTCATCTGCTGATGATTTGGAACATTTTGTACAAGTAGCGGGCACTGCCGATCACCTGGTACTACAATCCGATCTTGATAAGATGTCAATTTGGTGGATAATGAACAAACTATCTTAGAATGAAGTCAAATGCTATGTAATAGGGATGACTTGTAGCAATAATGTTGTCTTCCACGATTATTTCCTAAAAGGTACAATTCTCTCAAGGATTGCAAACAGTGCAAGTAAAGCATAGTCACGCTCAAAAGCATTTACCATGCACTTTTAGTCTATCATTTGGAATATACTAGTGTTATATGGACTCCCCGTCACACGAAGGACAGTAAAATCATTGAACGGACACAGCACAAATTCCCTTAATGCAATGTATGGGCTATTCTTATCAGACTGGGGATGTATACATTAGAGGACAGAAGAATAATTGGAGATTTAATATTGTAGAGATTATTTCAACTAGACCCTACGTAGATGGGTTCAATGTGCACGGAATTAGAAAACGTACCTGTGTAATAAGATAACAGTTTATTGAACATAAAATAACAAGGAAATACTCGCCCTTTTTACGACTGACTCTGACTTCCTCATACGCGATCCTCTCGCACCCTATGTTTTCCCACGCATTCATTACCTTTCATTCTAATTCTTGCACTTTCTCACTCAATGCATTCGGTCAAGTTCACCCAAAATTCCACAGTCTGGCGCCATCTCAACTCTGTCATTCTATTCGTGCACTCTTCTTTCACGTTTCAGAAACACTTCACTCGCTCGTCTATTGCTCGACCCAGACACTCTTCATATTTTCCCAGAACCTTACCTATTTCGTTACATTCCCACAATATTTTTAGACAACGTCTTCAATACTGGTTTTGATTGTATACCACTTCATCAACCAGTGAACGTTAACGATAGTGTGCAATCTTTGCGCAATACACTTCTCTTCAGTGACGACTTCTTCAGGGCTAATCTAAAGTTTCATAATGCCTTTACTAGGATGTGTAGACAGAGACTAACCACTTAATTCTTGGTGGAGGTACCAATTGTATGCCACAATTTGCGTATAAACATTATATTGCGGGATTAATTACTCAATATAGACCATTAGCACCGGGCTATATCAGTGCTGTGGACACCTTCACGCTAGTGTTTAGAATAAGTTAATTTAGTTAATTTAGTTTACTTTATTCTTTATCCATATGTACTTTATACGTTATTTTATTTCTGCATGTACTATTTATTTTTTTATTGCGTAAAAATGGACTTCATTAATCCGTTTATCTAATACATATGTACATATATATATACATATGTACGTATATATATAATATGTATTTATGTTTGCAATAATTGTTACCGACAGTGATCGAAAATTGCAGTATGTGTATTATGATGGTCGCAAAATAATTTTCACGGAAGTGTTACTAAATAATGTAGCGAACACTGGTACTTAAGATGTGCCAATGCTTGAGATGTTGCAAACAAATTCGCTTGTACGAAAAAATATAAATGACGTGGAAAGGTGAAGAAATACAAGTGATAAGAATAAATCGAATATTCCATTATCTATACTACTACGAAACATGCAAATTCTATTTGAAGCGGTTTCTATTGTAATTATTTGCTTCCGACTTACCGCAGTGGTTCCATCTATGCAAATACAGATACTTAAAGTTGAAATATCTCTTCAATCAGTAGTTTTCTAACATAAGTAGGTTAATACTTTTTTATATAAAATTACGAGGTGGATCGATCGGCGTTGTAAAGAATATATTGTAGAATAGTGAAAACAGTGGTATGCATGGTTGTGTGTGTATGTGTGTAGTTAGGATGAGGTGCTTTAGGGTAGGGTCACGGCGATGCGTCAAGGGCCTGCAGGCCTAGCGAAGCGAAAGTTGTAACGCGCTTCCCCTCTCGGGCCCAGCGACGAAAAGTCCTCTTGAGAAAAGCCCGGAAAAGAGGAGAAGGCGACGATGGCGAGGAAGGCGAGGAAGGCGAGAGGGGTGAGGGAGACCCGAGCGAAGGGCAGTCGTTGTACGTCGTCGATCGGAGAAAGTTGTCGTTTTTGTTTTGTCGTAGCCTCGTCGTTGTAGCTTAAGTATCCATTATATTAAATATAGTTTTTACTGCAACATTCACTAATTCAATCGAACCCCGAATCGTTTCCCTCCACCATCTAAAGTAAAATCCCACAATATTATTCGATATAAAAAAATTAACTTGACCCCACGTGTCCCCTACAAATGTAATTACAGAAGAAATAATTATGTCAAGTTACGCCCCCCGCATAGTTATTCAACTTTTTTGTGATGCATTTTACGCTGAAGTCACTACTTACTGCGTAATCAAAGTGATTCCAGTTACACTATATGTAGCCTATTTATTTTTTTATAGGTGAAAGCGTTTCAGAGATTTGAACGTCAACTTTGTTTTTTCAAACAGAATGGTATATTTTTTTATATCAAAATATGGAAGAATATCGAATTCTGAGTAAAAAAATTAACCTTTATTGGCCCTAAATCCAATAGTTAACGAGTACTTTCACTTTATTTCTTGAAAATTTTCTTTAAGTAATATTAACTTGGAGATTCAACCATATCACAGATTTTCGCAGGACAGCGATATTTACGTGACAACGTTTATCAATACAACGTCTACCATGGTCCGCAACCTTCTATCATATTAGTGATACAATATCGAAGTTAACTTCAGTGTTTGTATGTAATTATCAGACAGATAAAAGCAAAAATGAAATTTTGTAATAGCAAAAAAGTTGACATGTTTTTAGTTTATGGTGAGTGCCGTAAAAATGCAATAAGAATTAAAGCTGTGTATATCGATATGTATCCTGAAAGAAATCAGCCATGTCGAGCCATATTCGAGAGAATGTGTAAACTGCTTCGACGAACCGGAAGTTTTAATATTACTAAACGTAATGTAACGAAAACTGCTACTTCTAAGGGAAATACTATTGCGGTCTTAGCAGCGGTAACAGAAAATCCCCATATTTGTACACGGCAGATATCACGAGGTTGTGACATTAGCAAAACAAGTGTACTATGAATTCTTCACAATGAAAAACATCATCCCTATCACGTTGCACTTCATCAGGAACTCCATGGAGCGGATTATGAAAACTGCGTTCGGTTCTGCCAGTGGTTCCTGCACCAAATGAGCAATGATAATTGTTTTTTACAAAATATGTTGTTCACTGATGAAGCATTGTTTACTAATCGCAGGCAGATTAATTTGAAAAAAATGCACTATTGGGCACCAAAAAATTGCCACTGAATGAGAGAAGTTGACCACCAACGCCAATGGAGCATTAATGTGTGGTGTGGAATAGTGGGCAACCAATTGATTGGACCATATTTTATTGATGATCGACCAACAGGACAAAGATATGCTAACATTTTAAATGAAACTTTACCACCTTTATTAGAAAATGTTCCATTAAATATCCGTACACATATCTGGTACCAGCATGATGGTTGTCCTGCACATTACGCAAGTAATGTAAGGCAAGTACAGGATACAAAATGTCCCAATGGATGGATTGGTCGTGGTGGATAATTTCTGCGGCCTTCACCCACACCAAACCTTACTCCTTTAGACTTTTTTTCTGTAAGGCACATTAAAAGGTACAGTGTATCGTGAACCACCAATCTGAGAATATGAAACATCATATTCGTGAAGCATGCATTACATTCAGTGCGGATATGATTAAGAATGCAGTTTCTTCATTAGTTAATAGATTGCATCATTGTATTAATGACAATGGGTATCACTTGGAACACTTACGTTAGTTGCGATAAGCTACTAGGTCACTCATGCTAATATACATTGTCACGTAAACATCGCTATCGTGCGAAAATATGTGATAAGGTTGAATCTCCAACTTGATATCACTTAAAGGAAATTTTCAAGAAATAAAGTGGAAGTACTCGTTAACTAGTAGGTTTAGAGCTAATAAAGGTTAATACCTTTCTACTAAGAATTCGATATTCTTCCATATTTTGATATAAAAAATGTAGCATTCCGTTTAAAAAACAAAGTTGACGTTCAAATCTCTGAATCGTCTTCACCTTTAAAAAAAATAAATGGACTACATAGTGTACACCTTAGAACCATGCAACTTTTATATACAACATTTTTTTGTGCAGCGCATACTTTGGAAGTTATAGAGGTGCACATGTTGCGTGAACCATCCTGTATGCATACACAATATATACATGTAAATATAACTGACGTATATGTAGAGTGCTTGGTTTAAGTGAGTGCAGGAGCACATCTTGCAAGGGATTGAAATTATAAGAAAATATATTCGTACAAAAGTTGTTTGGTATGGTAGGGCAAATTATATAATATTAATGTTTTTCACATTGGTTGAATGATGGGGGAGATTAGAAGGTCCAGTTAATTTCTATAAATAGCACCATGCCCTTTCTCATATATAATATGATGAATTTTTAGACAAATTCAATGACCTGCCATATAATGTCATTTTGTGGATTGAGTCATAAATTAGAACTTATGGCTTATACATATGTATACTTACATACCGTTGTGTACATGTCCCCGTACCCAGGATAAGATCCACGCTTTTCATATCCCAGCAAACGTGTTAGACACGTAATATTTTATATTATGCATTTTCTATAGTCCATACTAGTACATCATTTTATCTGTTTTTATTACGTACAGAGATTTAACTCAATGTCAGGGAAATGTTGTTCTTGTACTTCAATTAATGGTACAGTGCAATACGGTTATTATAATTACGGTTAATGTTATTAATCGGCTATTATTATCTTTATATAAAATTAGTCAGGGGCAATCCGTCTATCATAATCGAACTTCGGTTATTGGTATCAATTATGATAATTGCAATTGAGGATAAACGATAGGAAGTCTAAGCAAATTCGTTATAAATGGACCTTTTGTTCAAAATTTACTTTTAACCGATGCATACCTTCTACCTTTTAGTCAGGGTGCATGACAGGAATTTTTGATAGACGAAAGGGGAGGGTAGAGAGAGAAATATATGATAATTTGGAAATTTAAATAACACGGATAATAGTACCCATTCAAGTAGGTACAAATGTTATAATTGTTTGTAATAAATTAAATTTAGAAGTGACAATTTCTTATCCTCTGTGTAATGTTATCAGTCGGTTATTCTTATTAAAAGTTGTAAGTCCCAAAGTGATCATAATAAGCGGATTCCGCTGTACTGCTGGCTTACTATATTAGTAGTAATTAGTTTGTCGTTCTTCCGATAGGTGGTTGCACTGTTTATGGACATTCGTGCCTCGGAGGTCATGGCAAAAGATTTGATCCAGATGTACAAGATAACGCATTGCCAGAAAATGAAGCGGATACGAATGACAGAAATCAAGATATGAGACGTGTGCGTTTGAGTAACGATTTCGCTATTTTGGATAAAAAATTTGAGGGAAAGCCAAAAATACTTCCTTCTCAGATACGACAGCAAGATTCTTCGAGATTGAATCCTTATACGTTGTCTTTCATCGTTCAACAATGGGTATGCAATTTTTCAATTTTAAGGAAGATCAAAAACGAATAAATGGTAGTTTTCTGTTGAATAACTCACGTAACTGTAACTACTTTAACACTAGAACTACCAAACCTGTCAAAATGACTGGTTACAAATTTGCCGTAAGAATGATATAAACTTCCAACGGTGCATTTGTTAGAATATTACGTGATTTTCTGTACAAAATATTAATGAAGATTTATTGTGCTTCCATTACATGCGCTTTGCAAATATCTATTATGTCTATTTCTTTGGTACAAATAAAGGCCGCCGGCCATTTAACCGCGCATCACACGCACGGCACCAGATCAACTTCAACGTATTGACTCTCTTCTAAAAGGAAGGTAGGGAACCCGGAAATTCAAAAAAATATGAAATTCCGTGTACAAGTAGAGTAAGTCATCCATAACACATACTTATTTTTCGTTCGTGTCAAAATTCACTTTTAAGGGGTGATTTCACCCTTCAAAGAGAATGCTAAATTATCTTTTTTGTCGAATATCTTGAGAACGGTGCAAGATATTGAAAAAGAGTTTAAACACAAGTTGACTGCTATTTTTATTTTTACAAGAATATGAACATTTTTTTCAAAAAATCGATACTTTTTGCGTTACCCCTTCCACCACCCCTTAAATTTCAATTTTTGATTCTTTTAAATTCAGGTTGAAGTGCTTTTCGGTACCCCCTAGCCATCATTGTAAATAGTTTTTTTGTATTGTTTTTATGTACAATGAAAAAGAATTTTTTTAGTTTGAAGACTATTATTTTATGAATTTCCCATTTTTAATATACGGTATCTAATGAGAACATACAATGTTTTCAATTAACCATCAAGAAAATGATAAGAAATACCACTCAAGAAAAACGGGCCAAAACTGAAAAATCGAATTTTCCCCGTAACAACCCCCCTGAGTGAGATTTGGGGTTGAAAATTTAGTTGAGCTGTTCATTTCTGATAAACTACCTGTTCAGCCGCGAACGTAAACCTTTGTCTCGACTGAAAGAATTTTCCGGAACTCAAGTGGCTCGGCGCGTAGACCACCATGAATAGCCCTATACTTCGACATACGCGTCAACGCAGGGCCTTTTTTGTCTGTCGATTCTAGCGTGGAGCGGTTCCAACGTAAACACGTGTTTCCTATAAATTACCCAACGGTCTCGCATCGCATTCCGTAACGAATGAGAAGAACGGATCTTTTTTTTCTTAACCATCACCCCTCTCGCCGGGGTTCTCGGGAGATCTTAGCATATCGAATAAAGAGTCGAGTCGTTGATCTAGTACGGTACAGATCGTGCGTCGGGCACTCGTTGTTTTTTCGAACAAGTCCGTTTCTCCGGGCCGCAACGGTATAGATCGCGAGTAACGTCGCAACGTGCATACGATTAACGACATCGCGCACCCGTGATACCCAAACATTACACAACATTGCGAGGAGACACTGAACTCCTCGTAGCTGGTGTTGCCCCTGGCACGCCCAACAAATATCGCGCACGACCTGCATATCGTATCCTGGGCGAGTGAGACCCTGCACTCCTCACTCGGACGAGCTCTATCAGTTAGAGCCACTCGATTCACACTTCGGTGTTCGGAATCGCACGGAGGCCAGTTCTCCGTCTCAGGCCGTGCTTTCGTATACACTACATCGCGAGGAGACATTGCACTCCATCGCACGATATCGCAACCAATCGTACGCAACACACGCACAATACATACACATAACCGCTCGCACTTTCACCGTTCATTGCAACAAATTAATCGTATTTTAAGGGGTTTTTTATACCGCAAGGCTTTTTCCCTAATCGTATCGTTCGAGCCCATAAATATTATTATTCTTTCAGCTCAATTCAGTTTAATTTATTTACTAAATTCCCCCTTTCCTCAATCATATCACGATCATTGAACCACGAGATTTCTCCATGTTGGAGAGATTTCGACGATCCACTATCGAATGATGCATGCACGATCAAAATCGGCTGAAGGGCACTTTTGACCTCCTTAATAGGCTATACCCTTACTTCAAAATATTCAAGCACCTTCTAATGCATCGTGTTTTAAGAGAAAAACAGTCCGATAAGATATCACACGTACACATGCCTGTATGTGCTGCTATTACGAATCGTACACGTGAATAATTAATTTATAGAATTTCATATTACAGGCTGAAATTTATATACGTGACAATGTAAGTTATCTGTAATGAAACCACTCTAATAATAAAAATGCTACAGCAGACTTTAAGTTCGATATTAGACGCTTTATTTATTTATAAAAAATATATACAAAAAACTATTTACAAGGATGGATAGGGGGTACCGAAAAGCACTTCAACCTAAATTTAAAAAAATCGAAAAGTGAAATTTAAGGGATGATGGAAGGGGTAACGCAAAATGTATCGATTTTTTGAAAAAAAAATGTTCACATTCTTGTAAACATAAAAATAACATTCAACTTTTCTTGAAACTTTTTTTCGATATCTTGCACCGTTCTCGGGATATTCGACGAAAAAGATAATTTAGCATTTTCTTTAAAGGGTGAAATCACCCCTTACATGTGAATTATGGCACGAACGAAAAATAGGTATGTGTTATGGATGACTTACTCTACTTGTACACCGAGTTTCATATTTTTTTGATTTTCCGGGTTCCCTAACTTCCCTTGAGTTTAAGTGGTGACGCACTCATTTATCAGAAACAGCACAGCAGCAACGCGCCTCCGCCGCGCCTCGGCAGCAGCAGACATTCTCGGCGAGAATGTTTCGCTGGTGATGGGATAAAAGCGTGCTGCTCATGTGCTGATCGCACGTTGGCAATGAGACCTTTGTTACGTTTTGCGTGGATTTTATTATTTTCTAGAGTCAAATATATTTTATTAATACTTCTTCTTCGAAGGTTACACGAATAAAATGTTATTCGAAAAATTCATTCAAAGAATTTATTCGAATAAAGTTTTATTTGCAGAATTCGTTCGAATAATTTATTCTAGACGTTATTCCAATAATTTATTCTAGATGTTATTCCAATAATTTATTCAAGACGTTATTCCAATAATTTATTGCAGATGTTATTCCGATAATTTATTCGAAATAGTATTTCAATAATTTATTAGAGATGTAATTCGAAGAATTTATTTGAATAATCTAGTCGAGATCTTATTCGAGATGTTATTCGATAAATTTATTCAGGAAGTTATTCGAATATAATTTTATTTTAATAATATATTCGAAAAATTTAGTCGAATAATTTACTCGAATACATTATACCTAACTCTGGAACGTTTCGCGCAGCCATTCCTGATTATTGAAGACATATATTTTTTTAAGGAATGTTACACAGTGTATTCAAATATTGCTGATGTACTAATGCGGTATCGATGCCGATTCGTTCAGTGTGCAGCACACTATAACTCATGGGCAACTGGGCGCTGTTGGTCTGGTGCTGTACTGTTAATTGTGCGGCAAACAGTATCATGGCGTGGACAATCGGTCGCCGTTGCGTTGGCCGGATGCTGTGCGTGTGCTGCGCGGTTAAAGGGGCGACGCCGTTAAGGGGATAGTCTCGCAGTAAAATAGAGAGTTGAGGTTACCGAGAAAATGGGCCAAAAGTGTGGGTTTGCGGGGCGCGACTTTACGTCCTTATACAAGGGAATTTTTGGTCGAAATATGGCTCATTCGAAGGGGCAGGCTTCAATGCAGGGCGCTTTGGTCATCATGTGATCCGATTATGTTAATGTCTAGTAATATGAGCGTTGTAAGGTGGAACAAAAATTTAGAGCTTGACAGCCGCTTAATCTGAGCATTTTTCTTATACAAGGAGAATGTTCTGAATGAAATGAGGACCAGAGCGCGCTGCGTTGAAGCCACCCCTTTCAAATGGGCTATTGTTCGACGCAAAATCCTTTCGTATTAAGACGTAAAGTCGCACCCTGCAAAAACATGTTTTCCCGTATGCCTTCGCCATATTGATGATGATACAGAGCAAAATAAGTGTGATGTTTAGTTCAGCTCCTATCCACGTGGAGGCACCTAATCGTAGGGACCAAATGAGAGTTGGCGCGAGTGTGCAGCAGCTCGATGTACTAAAGTAATGAAGCCTGTCTGTACGTGTGTGTCGGACTTTCCACCTCCAGCAGATTGCTGTTCGTTTCGATTTGCGCCCGGCAAGCAGCACTGCGATATGTTTATGTATAAAAAAGCAGAAAGAACGGCGATGCCTTGTAAACGCAACGCGTTCGCAGCACACTTATAGACAGAGTACAATGTAGGAGAACTAACATTTCGTTTTACATTTTGTAAAGTAATATTTGATGATGTGTGTCGGGGAAAATTTTCGGATTTCTTTTGCTACAAAACTTAGGTGTAAAAAATGAACAACCCTATAAAAAGCTGAATAATGCAGATTTCGTAGTGAAGTTATAAGAGCACTACTTTTATACTTTCATGTTAATAACATACTGTTATCCCCAATTTTTTTTAGATTTTTTGAACAAGTGGTCCGTATTTCAAGAAGTTGAAAACCATCTTTTCAGAGGTGTTTCGCGTGAAAAAATGTTCACTTTATATTTCTGTTTTCTTTATGCAGTGAGTACCGTACGTGATTTTTAATATTTCTATATTCTGAAGAACAATATATACATAGAAAAGGTTGTAGATTCATAAGGTAAGATATCGAACTCAAAAATTCAAACATTAGGAAACACGTTATTCAAGTAGTGTAGGTCCCCAGTAATGCAATATATTCCGTTGGTGCTAATATTTAACTTTAAGGGGGTGAAATTAACCCTCAAAGTTGCAGCATTTTTTAATTTTTTTAGTATAACTTTATAATGGTATTACAATAAAAGTTTGTTTTAAATAAACAAATTTTTCTTTTTGTTGCTGTTACGTGCGGCTCGCGCGCGCTGACTCAAACAGTCAGAACACGCGCGGGGCGCAGCAATGCCAAAAATTATACACCCGTACACAGTCTATTGCATCTGGGTTTAATAAATTTTGTGGGATCGGAATCACTCTAGTCCCATACGGGCCCTTTTATCAGGATCACAAATATTAAATTATAATTGGAAGGCAAAGCGGAAAAAGGGCGAATTAGAGAATAAAGAAAATATTGAAACGAACAAAGAAATGGAATTTATTATAAACGGTTGAATAAAAGAAAGATAATACATAAAATATAAATTTAATTGATTGATAAATTTTCGAGACACACAATCATTGGATTGAAAAGAAACTATATAATCTTTATTATCAAATCTAGAAGTTCCAGCTAGGGAAATCCCACAGTCAATGATTGACTACTGGAAATTACTTGCCTGATTAAAAATACGGATTGTACTGGAAAAATAAAGGGAAAAACTCACCAATTAAAAGACTCGAGAGGTCTTAGCAACTTTCAAATTTTTCAAGTAAATATATATATATGGCTGGTTCCTGAGGAATAAAACACACACAATTAACTTACTGCACCAATTAAACTTTATAAATTTTGAACTTTGGAATCGGTTAAACTGAAACTACGTTAATAAATTTATATAGAAGAAAACTAGATAAAATAAAATAAAATAAAAATGAAAACAAATATAAGAATAAAATAAGAACGAAATAAAACAAAATTAGAAACTAATACGTGAAACTTGAGTCCTTTTGCCCTAACTTGTTAAATTTTCACAAGTGCGAACAAAACTCTATCTCTAGAACTTCACGGACCCACCCGACACGCACCTCGCGATTGTACGTCGAAGAGTAACGCAACTTGGACGTCTCGGAGAAGACCAGAGCGGGCCTAGTCCGAAATTGTTTACATTGCATTATTGTGCGCCTAACCAATTAGGCTGCGAGGCTAGTGCGTGAGGAGCAGGGATTCGCAGTGCAGTAGGGATATGCGTGTTTCTTTCCCTGTCTAAATGTATGTGTCTTATTCTTTTTTTTTAACTTGAGTGTATCCCCTCATTCCTCCACCACAATCGAAGTTCCAATATTCATTACAATATTTTAACAATAAAGTTTTTAACAGAACTATTTTAATTGCAGGTAATGAAATCGTGCTTTACATAAATTACTAAATTTAAATGAATAACGAATTGCATACAATTTTGAATAAAGGGTTTGAATTTTGAACGAGCGTTTTAGACTGACTGGCGTGGAAAAATATTACAATAACGCAAAACATAATAATTGTCAAATGTGACAGGAGAGAATTTCATCATCCTCGTGTAGCCGATAAGGAACGCTCCAGAATGCTCAGCATTATCGGACCACACGAGTAATGTTTTAGGTTTACATCCGGGGTTCTTAAAATGAAAGATGATCATACGTTACTAAAGATTTCGGACCGTGGGACCACGTTGATTTCAAGGAAGGAAGTTGATATATTAACAATCCAAGTTATGTCGCCAAGAGATAGACTGTCTTAAACACATCAAAAACCGTTACTGCGCTCGATTAGGGAGTTCCCAGAATGCTATAGGCATGATCGAAACACATCCGGTCGATGTAATAAATAAAAGAAATTTTAAAGAAATTCCTGTTCGGAACGTAACATTGCATAACGGTAATTGATAAAAACGATTATTATACACCATAAGTTTTCATTTTGGACGATCTAACGGAATATAAAATAAAATAATTTTTCTATTTTCGTATTTGTTAAAAACAATTCTTTATCTTTATACGCATACGGTTATGCTTTTGTTCAATTCTTCATTCTATTTGTATTTTTCACTAAAATAATCACTCGTGAACAGGCGTTCTTGCAAAATATTTCATATACACGTGCGATCAATTTCTTTAAATAAATATTTAAGTTTGGAATACACATTCGACCTTGAAATATGATAGAAAGTACCTACTCTATAGTGAAATTACAAATAGAATGATGAACCGAACAAAAATGTAGCCATATACGTATAACAGTAATTAATTATTTTTAACAAATACATAAACAAAACAATAATTTTATTTTATACCTTGTTAGATCATCCAAAATGAAAGTTTTTTGGTATATAATATAACCATTTCTATCATTTACTGTAACGCAAAAAAAGGAATATTTTGCTTATTTAAAACAAATTGCATGACCGGGATACCTTTTATTGCAGTAGGGTGTAGAACATAACTAGCTGAACAATTTATCTCTTTAAAGTTTTGTCCTATCTCTTACAATTACAAAGTCATATTGAAAAAAATAAAAAATGCTAAAACTTTAGGAGTTGACTTCACTCACTAAAAGTGGAAATTAGCACCGTCGGAAAATAGTTTTATGTTTCTGTAGAGCTATACTACTTATTTACCAAGTTTCAGAATTTTTTGAATTTTTGAGTTTGATAACATCCCTCGTGAATCTACAACTTTTTCTATTTATGTATTGTTCTTCCGAATGTAGAAATATTAAAAATCACGCACGGTACTTACAGCTGAAGGGACATATAAAAATTTGAAGTAACGATTGCTTCTTCGCGTTAAACACCTCGAAAAAGTTGGTTTTTGATTTTGTGAACCATGGTGCACTTTTTAAAAAAATCCACAAAAATGGGGCTAATAGTGTGTTATTACCATAAATGTATAAATGTAGTGCCCTTATAACTTCACTACGAAATATGCAATTCTCAGATTTTTATAGGGTTTTTCATTTTTTACACCTAAATTTGGAACAAAAAAGCCGAAAACATTCTCGAATATATATTACTATATATAACTTTTCAAAATATAAAAAAAGGGGGTTTAACTAAACTGTACTTTGTCTATAAGTGTGACGTGGACGCGTTACATCTATAAGTAAAAATAAGGAAGGCATGTTTTTGCGGGGCGTGACTTTACATCCCTATATGAGAACATTTTGTGTCGAACGAGAGCTCATTTGAAAGGGGAGGCTTCAGTGCAGTGCGCTCTGGCCCTCATTTCACTGAGAACATTCTCTTTGTATAAGAAAATTGCTTAGATTCGGCGGCTGTCAAGCTGTAAATTTTTGCTCCACATTACAACGCTCATATTATTGAGTATCAACATAATCGGATCAAATGACGACCAGAGCTCGCTGGATTGGAGTTTCCCTTTCGAATGATCCATATTTCGACCCAAAATTCTCTTTTATGTGCACGTAAAGTCGCGTCCTGCAAAACCCATATTTTTGACCATTTTGTCAGTAACCTGAAGACTTTGTTTTACCGAGAGGCTACCCTCTTAAGAAGTATAGAAATCAGGAATGAAATATAGGTAAAGTGTCATATTACAATGTGGGCAGCGTTTGTTTTATAATTACTAAGTTGGGTCCCCACCACGTCGACATTTGCCAAACGGTACTGATCGGCTTTGTCGAACAATTTGGCCAATTGACTTTGCTATTAACCGTATTCTTATTGTATTGACACCTGATAGTCCGCAAAGACGATTGGGAATATCAAACAAATGTGGACTTGTTCATCGGCCTTATACCAATCGTCTGAAATAACCGAAAGGCATGTCGATCGTCGATCGGCATGAAGTCGGTAAATATGAAAAGGAACCGCGCCGAAACCAACAGTGGAGATCAGGAATGCGTGTTCATCAACACAATTAGTTGCCTAGATAACTGTTTGTTAAATCGAGACGCTTTTTTCATAGGGATTGCTTTTCTAAAATTTATATCATTTTTAGCAATTATTGGCCCAATCAGTTTTAATAAATGCTCGAATTCAGTACTCGACATGTGGAAAAGTTTCTGAACCCGCCAATCCATCTGTCCTCGCTATTCATTACATTTACATCATCTAAAATAAAATCGCTAATCAAATCGCTTGCACTATATATTTTTGTACTACGTAAATTTGGACGCATTCAAAATCTTTTTCTATCTGCTTCTTTTTCTAAAATTATAAACGCAGCTGTAGCAGTTACTATCGCATCGTCACTAAACATTTTACATTAACGATGTTGATGTTCACTGCTGCCGATATTGTTGGCAAAATGCGAACGTGCAACAATTATTGACAAAGCTAATTTTCGAAATTATTGAACAACACCTATTGATGCCGATTGGCAAATGCTGACTAAGTCGGGACACATATTTAGAATATAATAGTGTTTGCTATGTTTAATAGTACTACAAAATCGTGTAAATTAACTATTCACTATTCGTTGTGTAAGTTTAAATTTAGTACAAATTGAATAAAAAATAAGTCTGCTACAAAGTGAAATATTGTGTTTAAAAATATCTAATAAATGCCATTTACTCGTTTTTGTGTTTTATTTCTAGAGGTAGAAGAATTAATGGATGAAACTAATGATTCGATTAATAATTGCAGTTGACATCACATCATCGTCTTCAACAACCGAACGTGGAGCTTAATATCAAATAAACGGATAGGCATTTCTATTATATTTCGAATTTGAAGTTACACAACAAAAATATATAACATTGATAATTGAACATATTTCAGTGAAATACCTAAGTTATTATTATATTATACTTAAGAAAGAGTTATATATCGTTTTTAAAATTTCCTAGACTGAGTAAATTATATTTTAATAATTATGAGGATTATATATGTACAATTAATGGTTGAACATTTTGTTTGAATATAAAATTTATTAATATATTAGACAAGTTGTAGAGAATTCTGGTTTAACAATGAAGTACAATTATTAATATTGCGTATGAATTAGGGGGTGCTCGCCTATTACCGGACAGCGTTTAATATCGGACATTAGATATAATCGTGAAATCAGAAACAATCACAGAACCACATCACCGCGAAAATTAGGATGGGTATTTAACAAACGTCATGTAGGAATTGGTTCGTGTCAGCCGTGTACACACAAAAAAAAGAAGCGAAGTTACTGTTGCATTCGACAGTGTGTGAGTATATCACATAAGTTATAGAGTGATACAATATATGTTAAAATTTTGCGACTAAAACTATATATGGGGCATTACTATATACATTGGTAATTATTCTATCAATTACATTTAAATTTTTTATATTCAGTTGATTAGTTTCCACAAATGGAGACTTTTTTGATGGGCTAACAGTCCCCTAGCATTGGACAGCTCATCTTTTCCTACTATCGGACAGTAAAAATGCTTCCTAATTGAGGTACTTTCAATGTTTGGAAGAATAATTATAATGAATAATCGAAAAAGGGGATTGTGGAATGAGAAGGACTTAAAACGTGCACTCAATAAAATCATGGCAAATAAAATTGGTACCCCAATACACAAACAAGGAACCGGCCTCTGTAGGTTGTGTGAAATCTTTTAATGACGACTCGATACAATGCTCAAATTGTAAGGAATGGGCTAACGAAGCGTGTGCAAATATAGCAGAGTGTTCGGAGGACTCCATACGTGATCGTTTCAAATTACTTCAAATTTTTCATAAGTTATATCACGAATCTTTGTTGTATACGGTAATAGGTATAGCTCAAGCTCCTTCACAATTTTCAACCAAAGTTTCAGATTAATTGAAGTTAGTATTCAGTTCTAATAATGTTAGTTCAAAGTTAATGGAAAATAAAATGAGTAAAACATCATCTTTTCTTATTTATTTAGTGAAAACCTTAAGCGGTCGATAATAGGCGGACTCCCCTATATGTACTTAAGCATAAAGTAGAGCAAATAAAACATTATTCCTTAAAATATTTGCATATTTTATTTAATGCATACTCTTGAAAAAACCTGGCCATAATACAATTTTCAAAGTATACAGCAGTTTTCTGCTGGTACGGTACAACTATTCTATATATTTCAGTGCAACAAATACCATAAGAAATTTTATAATATAGTGATTGGTTATTGATATACAGTCGTTCAAATTTGACAAAAGTTTCTGCTTTCGAATATCTCATGATATGTAGCGCGTTCAAAATGCTATGCACATCTCATGTTTAAAAAACTTTATATCTAAAATATTTTTAAAGTACATGTTATAAATATAATCTTTGCACTTCGATAATAGAAAATAACTACAATTTTACTCATATAATTCTCTTAGCAAGATATCATAAATTTCATTAGTACTTTAATAAAAAGTTAGAGAAATGGTTATGTTATTCATGAGACCTCATCGCGATTTACGCCTCATTACGTAAAGTATAATGTCAAGTATGATATCCAATCAATAAAACTTGCAGAAATTTGTAGATTTGGAAAATATTCATATTTGAAATCAATTAGTACCCGTCGATGCGCTTCGTAAATGATGTTACTGACGCTATTTACTTTGGAAATGAATTTCTTTATTTTGTACTATTGTAAACTTGAAAACTGTATAAAATATTTCGTTTTGATATTTAATTAATTAAAATTATTTCAATTGAAAGCAAAAAATTGTTTTTTTACACTAATACCATTCCTCAAATAATATAGATGTCAGTGATTACTATACTTGTAATTTGCGAACTAAATGTTTGAATGGAATTTAAGAAGATGCATGATAGAATCCTGCGTGCTGTGAACGAAATAAGGGTGACGATTGTACGGATCGGAGACGTTTGCGTTACAATTTCAATTGCACACTTGGAATAATTCCGATAATTAAGCAAAGATCATGAGTGCGTAATGATGGATGTGAGAATGGTATGTTGTGTTTGTAAAATGTATCCTTAAGATTGATTAGTAAAATGCTACTTGTTATTTTTCTTATTTTCAACATAATTTAAATAATTATTAGCTTCTTTGACAATTGTTTCGAATTACATGAACATTTTCGACATCTACATTTTATAAGAATCGGAGAGATTAAAATTTAAGCGTGTAACGCTTAGAGGGGCGTTACGGGAGATTCGAGATCGACGCAGAGAATGACTCACTAGCGAGTTAACTTAAACAGTATATTTTAATAGTTTATTTACAATGTTCCACTAATGGTTTATACGGTGGTTCGCGGCGAAGGTTGATCGCGGGGTTAACCACGATGCGTGGACGTACAGAACATTCGATATCGCAGTGCGCGGTATACGGGCGGCCGCGGCGGTGTGGTCCACGAAGTCCACGCAGGGGAGCAACGCCGGAGTCTTAGCCGTGTACGCGCTATCGCGAGTAACAGGAGGGTCGAGGTTAGCGAGAGCTGCCGTCGGTCCACGAAGTTTACGCAAGGGAGCAACGCCGAAGCCTGGCTGGGTATTCGTCCTTTCCTAAGTCCACGCAAGGGAGCTTAACCGAACCGAATGTACCACTAGAGCTTTTCCTGATCTCTGTTCCTCCGCTCACTTCTCTCTGGCTTTCCTTTTTTTTCATCGAGATACTATTGATGGTGAGGGGTGTACCGTGCCTGGTAGCTAATGCCACATTACCGGAGGAACGTGATGGGTTGGGTTGGTATTACCTGCGTGGGGTATGAACCGCTTGGCGGTAGTGGAGTTAATCTAGGATAAAATTTGCAAAAAACCTAGAACATGAATCAAAGGGGTGAGATAGAGAGTGTATGAGAGGGGTGAGGGGTTTGAAGAATTGAAGGGGGGAGTGTGAATGAAGGGGAGTCAACGTGGCATTGGGAATTGGATTTTGATTTTGTAGGGGATGCGGTTGCGGTCATAGAGACCGGTTTGCCTGATCAAGGAGTTTTCGTGGCTCTCTACAGAGTAACGACTAGGAGATGGTCGATGTGAGCTAGGATCATTGGAATTTGCGTATCCTCATGTAGCGCTCTGGTGGAATATCGGTAGGGACGCCCGGTTATAATTTTCAGGATGCGGCTTTGGGTGATTTGGAGTTGCTTCAGCGTTAAGGCGTTGGCATTTCTCAAAACGTGGGCCCCGTAGGTTAGAACTGATCTGAGACAGAGCTTATACAGGCAAAGTCTGAGGTGAAGATGTAGGTGGGAGGACGCGCAGATGTAGGTGTGGAGCGCTGCTGCCGCTGCTCTGGTTTCTTTGATATGGTCGTTGATGGCAGGGATCCATCGGAGGCCTTTGTCCAGGATGACACCGAGGTAACTGACCTCACTGGACCATTCCAAGTCATGGCCAAGGATATTTAATTTGGGGGGATCTGAGGGATTCTTCCGGGAGAAATAGATTGCTTGGCTATTTGCAGGGTTTATTGAAAGTTTCCAGTCCTGGAAGAATGAGGTGATTTGGTCGAGATAGATCTGTAGTTTGCGGACCAGCTCTCTTGGTTGCCAATAGGAGGAGAGGAGGATGGTATCGTCTGCGTAAAGTGCTAAGTGACAGTTTTGCGGTTTGGGGATGTCATTGATGAAAAGGATAAACAGGGTGGGTCCGAGGATGGATCCTTATGGCACGCCTGCTTTGACGGGAAAGTGAGGGGAGCGGGAACCGTTTACCGAAACAAATAGGTATCTATTTGAAAGGTAGGATTGGATTAATTTGATGTAAGGTAGTGGGATGCCATATTTAGAGAGTTTGTACAGGAGTGCACCATGCCAGACGGTGTCGAAGGCTCTGGAAAGGTCTAGGAGAACCATGGCCGGGACGCGGCGGATGTTCATCTCATGGGAAATGAGTTGAGTAACGCGGATGATTTGGTGGACGGAGGAGCATCCGGCCCGGAAACCAAATTGCTGGTTAATAATAATTCTTCTTTTCTTTAGGATCTTGTTTAGATGGGTGAGGATGCATCGTTCGAATAATTTACCCATAGTGGGCAACAGGCTGATAGGGCGGTAGTTTTCTAGGAGTTTTTTGGGTTTTCCGTGTTTAGGGATAGGGGCAACCTTCGCAGTTTTCCAAGAATCTGGGAAGTATCCTATGTCAATCACTTGGTTGAAGATGTTGTAAAGTTGTAGGATAACTTTACGGGAGGCTCTTTTGAGCATAAGGGGTGTTCCGTCCTTAAGACGGATTTTTAAATTCAATAGATATATTTATGTTCGGAAACTAACCGGATTATCCCATCCTCGATAATCGTATTAGTTTATTGCTATAAGCTCGAATATCACTTCCTTTCAAATATAAGGACAATACACGCTGTCGACGACGCGAACTGTAAGCACCTCATTAAGGTCTTGTTCCGTGTTTGTCGACATACAGCTGTAAAGTCATTCCCTTGCCTTTCTGGACAATGAGGCATCGTGCACCTCAATTCCAGCTTACCTGCCCAACATCGGGCCCTCGCATACCCTTCTCCGCGCACCCCTTCTACCTACGCATCATCGCGCTTTCCCACTCCTACACTCGTGGGGGGCTGGTTCCAATTTTTGACCAGCCAATCATGAAATCCCTCAAAATTTCCATTTCCAATTTCCTTCAACCAATCACCTTCTACCTTGGGTTTCCGAACAGTATAAATATTAGAGTCACGCGCATTTCAAACAGATTCTATACAAGATTCCATACAAGATTCTATACAAGATTCCATAAGATTCCATATACGATTCCATATACAATCAGTATATAGTGCAAATCCTACCAACCTTCAAGCAACTTCCAAAGGATCGATTCGACCCAACTAGCTGGCCATCGAAACTGCGGAGTGGAACACTTCGAACTATATATTCCAATACCGATCAATCGAAACGTTCATCGGTCACACTACCTGTACAAATCTTCATTTATAGTATAAAGATATTGTAAATACTGTAAATACATCAGCTTTAATATCAACTAGTTGTACACCATTAATTTGCAGTGCAACGTCCCCCAACATCGTCGCGTCGCGTAATCGGCCTTACAACCCGAGAGATTCGTTCAGAATCACGGTGTGCGGTACATAACAGGGGAACTATAAGGTCATAGCCTGGGGCTTTACGACTACGAAGGTGTTTGATAGTTTCATGAATTTCGGATGGGGTAAGGTAGAGGGCAGTTTTGGCATTAGAGCTGGGAGCGTTGCTGAGGTTTGTGATGTGGTGGTGGACTAACGCCTCGTGTGGTGACGAGAACCGGCACGCGGCTTCGTGGACCTGGGCGAAGGTTTCGGCAAAAGCCGTGGCTCTGTCCAGGTCAGCTGTGAGCAAGACACCTCCTACAGAGAGAGGGGGGAGAGAGGTTTTGTGGCCGGAGAATGACTTGTAAGTGGTCCAGAAGGTATGGTCGGCCTTGTTATGGGATTTTAACCTGTTTTGCCAAGAGGCGCGGTGGAGTTTGGTAATACGGCTTTTGATTTCGGCCGTGTAGTGTCGGATTATGTCTTGAAAGTAACTATGATGCGATCGTTGCCATTGTTTACGGGCTCGCCTTCTTTCGGAAATCAGTGATTTGAGAAACGAGTCACTGGTGAGTTCATTATTGCGATTTGGGGAAGGGGGAATGGAATGCGATGCTTTCCGATGGCACGCGATAAGAAAGGAAGTTAGTTGACAGATGTTGTTGTCTATGTCCGATTTATTGGCCAGCTTGTGGGAGATTTTGAAATTTTTTGAGAGATCATGGAAGTTGTCCCAGTCCGTTATACGGGACCAAGTGGGTGGTGATTTAGTGCCGCCAAGGGCTTTTAAAATGACTGGGCGGTGTTGGGTGGTGAAGTCATTGGTGGTGTGACACTTGAACTGCCTAGCATGTTCAACCAGGTAGAGGTCTAGGGTGGATCGTGATTGACCGCCGGGCCCCCCGTGGAAGGTGAAATTTCCGGGGTGTTGAAGCCTGTAGGTATGTCGTTGCGAGTGCTGGTGGAGTAGGATGCCGTTCTGGTTATTGCTGCGGTTACACCAGGTGATGTGGCGCGCATTAAAGTCGCCACCGATGATGTAGGGGGAGCCGATTCCTGTAATGGCATTAAGTTCGTCCTGGGACAACTTATTACTCGGAGGACAATAGACGACGCCGACAATTAATGACAGGTGGTTTGTTTTTAGAAAAATACAGTCCGAACTGAAGTTGAAATTCGGCTGCACTGTTATGAAAGGGATGGATTTGTGTATAAGTATGGCCACGCCACCGCGCTTGGAGGTCCGATCCTTCCGAATTACCTGATAGCCAGGTATAGAGAAGTCTTTGTCTGGGGAAAGCCAGGTTTCCGTGATCAGGGCAATGTGAACACCGCGGGACTGTAGTGTCAGGATGAGCTCCTGTCTTTTGGGGAGGACAGAGCAGGAGTTCCATAGCATTATGAGTGGAGTGTGACCCATTAATTTAAGGACTTAGCGGCCGCCATGAAGGCTTGGAGCTGCTCGAACTTGGTCTTGCAGTTCCTGAGATCGGTAAGTAGTTTATGTGCAGAACAAGTCCTTCAATAGTTTAACGTCCGCGTACCTGCCCTGAAGCTCTACACAGACGGCCCCCATGGGCGCGGGGATGAGATTCGCTCAACCAGCGCGCACCCGGCGAACTTCCTCGCCAGGCGCTACCAATCGACTTTGGAGTGCAAGCTCGGCCGTCATCCTTGGTATGGGCCGGGACCTTCCTAACATCCCTACCGGCTATGCAGGCCGGCACCCGAGCGGGAAGTACGCCGCTCACCCGTCGAGGATCAAGTCCTCTACCCAGCGACATAGGGTACACCACTGCCCCCGCGAGTCCAACCCATGGTCGACAACGGAGGGGGAATCCCCTCCGTGGGCTCACAGTCAACCCCCGCGGTACCAGTGTTTAAAGCCATACTGGTCATGCTCTTCGTGAGATTTACCCACTTCCCGAATAAGGTTCTTGCAAATCTTGGCCTGGGTTGGGCCAACTCGGTAAGCGTAGGGTCGTCACTCCCCAAGGAATACCGCATTCGGAGACGCAGCTTCCTCCCTGCGCACCTCAGCACACCCATCACTCATTCCCACGCAGACGGCCTCTCCTCCCCTTAAAAATACCTATCGCAAACACACAGAAGCATTCATACTTTTCCTTGCATTCTAGCACACCACTCACGTCAATCGTCCCATCGTCATTCACACGCACACCACATTCACTCAGGTTGCGGAGGTCATCATACAAGGGGCACTCGGCTATCACATGCACCCAGTCCTCTCTCTCAGAGCCACACAGACACTGCTCACTTTCACTCAGTCCACGCTTACACAGAAACGCATTCATACTGCCGTGCCCCGTTAACAAAAAGCTCACAGACATACCAGGATTAAAGCAATCATTCTTCTCCGCAAACCTAACATTCTTTATATACTCATACGTTACTCTTCCATTCGCACTTTCATCCCATCTCCGCTGCCAAAGCTCATACGCTCTCTCATTCACCAATTTAACGCATTCATCAACCGATCTACCTCCCAGGTCCTCAGCAGTCACTAGAGCATTCTCACACACACCCACACCATTTTTTACACGTCTCACGATACCTCTTCTTACACACTCGAGGTCCCAAGGTAGCGCACCCATCAACACTTGCATACCATCGGTCGAAACAGTTCTACATACACACAAACACGCATTCAACACAATCCGCTGACATCTGTTTAAGATGTCACGCGCATACCCGTACTTCATACTCTCACACCACACACTAGAGCCATACATCACACATGCAACAAACAGACCCTTGTATATCATCCTCACCGCTCGTCTTCGCATACCCCATTCACACTTCAAAACACGCCTCATTTGCCCGACAACATTCGTGACCTTGGTTCTCAAGCTCTCGAGATGCACCTTAAAGTGCATCCTCTCACTCACCCAAATACCCAAATACTTCACACGCTCTGCATATTTAATTGTTTTCCCATTCATCCTAGCACAAGGTCTTCTTGACACATCCATACTTCCTTTCAACAGCGATGTCATTGTCTTGCGCTCGGACACACACACACCAACTTTCATACCCCACTCATGCACAATCCCCATCCATTCCGTACCCTTGCGCTCAATTTCCATTCGGCTTTGTCCTTCCACAATCAGTAACAAATCATCCGCATAAGCCACATATCTACATTCACACTCTGCCAGCTGCCACAGGAGTTCATCCATCATCAAGTTCCAAATGAATGGACCACAGATGGACCCCTGCGGACATCCACGCTCAACATTACTCCATACGACTTCATTTACTCCAGCCATGCACGCCCTCCTATCCCGGAAGTAGCTACTCCAGAGGGCCACCTCCGGGCAGCCCAACTCATTCAGCTTCTCAATCACACGCACCCATTCTAAATTATCAAACGCTCCTGCAAAGTCAACAAACACACCAAGCACATACTTACGTTCACTCTGTTCAACAATCTCTCCCACTTTCCACCATGCGCTCTCCGTCGATCGGGCCCCGCGAAACCCATGCTGTGCATCGTTCATTCTACCATCCACCCGTCGTTCCATTCGCTTCACCATCATTCGCTCCATCGTTTTGCCCAGCACAGACAACAAACTTATAGGTCTGTAAGACGCAGGATCCGATTGCGGTTTCTGAGGGGACTTCAGGAACACAACCACACACGCCTTCTTCCACTCCACCGGGAAATACCCTGTCAACAGGCACTCATCATACAATCTCTTCAAACACACCGGAATCGCTCGCCATATCACACGCAACATTTCTGCAGTCAGTCCATCCAAGCCAGGTGCCTTCTTCACCCGCGCCCTGGATACTGCCTCATCCAGTTCCTTCCACTCCCATTCAACACAGTCATTCCTCGTATCATCCACAGTCGACACCACGCTATCATCGCCTTGCATCAACGTAATCGGGAAGAATCTTTTCATTAAAACATTCGCACACTCGCTCCACGTGGAATAACTCATTCCATCAACATTCAGCGCACTCAGTCTCTCTCTCCCATTCTTGCCTCTACACAACCTATAAACAGGTCCCCATGGATCCAGGTTCGAGGATGCACCCATGAAGCGTTTCCAGTGCGCCTCTTTCGCCCTATACACTTCACGCTTATATTCACTCATACATCTCTTATACTCAGTCAGTCTTACATCCAAATCGACACTTCGTCTCTTTCTCGCCCTGTGATACATCGTTCTGCACTTACGCAAAGACTTCTTCATACCGGACAGCTTCCGCGTCCACCATACAATCTTCTTGTCACACCACCGCTTACTCTCTTTCATTCTCCTTCCATTCGCGACCTGGATCCATTGCATTATTTCTTCAAGCATTCTATCCACGTTTGTTCCATTCAACACATTCATACCTCGCATCATCGCACTTTCACACAAATCGTTCGCGTATTCTTCCCAATTAACACCCTTACAAACCCACCTTTTACATTCATTCGAAGCACGCTCATCATGCTCATTCTGCACAACAGTCTTATAAGGATCACATTGTGATCGCTACACCCCAGTCAGGCTTAACATCCCATTCATATCGGCACCCAGCTGGAACACCATTCACCAGAGTGACATCTATGTCACTCTGCCCATTCATTCCCGAGAAAGTAAAATACTCACTCGGCTCATTCAGCACACACATACCCGTTTGAAGCACCCATTCCTCAAGCACTCTGCCACGCATTTCATTCTCCACACTGCGACCACCACCCTTGCTGAACCACAAGGGGGAGGCCGCATTCGCATCCATACCAAACAATACATGCTTCCCACTCACAAACCCACGCACTTTATCCATGTACGCCAGGTACGAACCAATATCTTGGCCATACCGGCAGTACATGGACACCACATACATCTCTCCGAAGTCCCCTTTGATCCACACACATACTCCATGTTCATCGGTGCATTCCCTCACACACATCGATTCAATATTCGATCCTATCACAGCCACTGCTGCTCTTCCAGGTGCATCCTCACACACATACACACGCCAAGCACTCGGTAAACCTCTCACGCATCCTTGAGAAACATACACTTCCTGCAGGAGAGCAACAGCCACACCCCGCTCACATATGACTTTGCCCAAATCACACATAACAACATACGCTCGCTGGCAGTTCAACTGCAACACACACAGACGTGTATCAGTCATCGCTGATACGCATCTTCTCACGCTCTAACATTCGCACATACTCGGGGCACTCCGCGGACATCACCGAATGGTCAGCATTCATGCCCTTAATCTTACAATTCCTACATACACACGCACCCTTGCATTTATCCTGCAGGTGACCAGACACACCACACTTCTGGCACAGCCGCTCTTTCATACTGCATTCGCGCATCATGTGTCCAAACGCAAAACACTTGTAACACCGCATAACATTCACAAACTCACGCACCTTACACACACGCCACTTCACATACACTCTTCCTTCATTCAGCAACACATCACGCATACCTCTCGTAACCTCTAGTATGAGATTTCCCACATCCGCACCTTTTTTATTCCCTCGACTCACTATCCTCACTCTCTCCTTAAACAGGCTTTCACTCACACCGACATTCTTCAAATTCTTTTCAAACATCTCACTCATAAAGTCCTCATTCGTCATCGCATTCTCAACATCAAAAACAACCACCTTGGGACCTATCTTCTTAGGTGGCTCCACCTTTAACCCCACCTCGCCAAATTTGGTACACTCACTCAACATGCGCATCTCTTGCTCGCTCGCGGCTTCGATCGCAAGACCCCCACTGTGGGTCTTGCGTACCGCTCTCACTCTCACTCCGCTCAAACATCCAATCACATCACGCATAACTTTTTCTTTCACCTCATCACTCGTCATTTTCACATTCGCATCTTTTGGTTTAACCACAACCGCATAACTGCGCTCTTTCACACTTTTCACACTCACACTCGCCACCGATTTCGGTATACCCAGCACACTCTTCGCAGCAACATCCGCAAAAGTCGCACCTTTGGCAACAGAGACTTGCCTCTCACATTCATCCAATCTACCACTCAGCCTCTCGTTCTTCGCAATCATACGCATCATCTGCATCTCAAGATCACTCACACAATTCAACAAGTACTCGGTCGCAATCTTTGACACACGATTAGATTCAGACAACATAAACTTCCTCATCTTCTCACTTACTATACGCATCGCAGACAATTCTTCCACGTCACATCTCACGCCACTCGCATATTCACTCGTATTCATACTCATTCTCTTTCGCTTCGTTGGGCTTACGCTGCGCGAAGCAACGCTAGCGCTTCTTCCGCGTGTAGCCGAAGCTCCTCGCATCTCCACCTCTTCCACTCGCACTCTCTCATCTTTTTCCTTATCCCCCCCAAATCCCCGAGTTTAATTTTCCTATGGTCCATATTATTCCCACGAGTAGGGACGAACAGACGTCACTCCCCGGGTGACGCCCTTTCCGGGGAGAAGGCTCTCTAACTCAGAGTGTCGCCAGGTGCTCTGAGGTGGCCGCTCGCCGGCTGGTGTACCCACCAGCCACCACCCCGTGCGTCCGGTGACGAGGTGGTACCCCGGGGCCGCGCACCTCTGCCCCGGGGATTAAGGGATTTTTTATAAGAGGTTATCATCCTCGCAGTCCGGCCGGTGAAGGCAAGACCCCCGTTCCTGCGAAACATGACCACAGGTTTACGGTATGAGCGTGACTCGGGTACCTCGGGGTCGTTAAACCCGTACTACGACTGTAGAACACAGCGTAGCCCCTGAGGGGAGTTTATGTGCAGTGCGGAACACGAGCTCCACGTCGCAGATTGAGGAAATTTCTGAGAATAAATTAAGTGTTTCAGCAACCGTGGAAGTTTCTGGTTGCTGGAGGGCCGGGGCATTACTGGGTGAAGGTGTGCTTGCAATTGAAGAAGTAACTTCGGTCCGACGAGCATGTCGCGGTAGGTGATATTAGGGGAAACCGTCGCTGCGGCTGGGGGGGGGGGGGGTCAGCAATGGTTTGGGTGGGGTGGTACGGGTGCGTTTGGTGAGGTATTTGGTGAGGGAGGGACATTTGGAGTAGTTGGCAGTGTGTTCTTCCCCGCAATTTGCGCATTTAGGAGGGAGGTCGAGGGTTTTTGTGCAGGTGGCCGTGAGATGAGGCCCTGCACATTTAACACACCTCAGAAGGTGGTTGCAGTTTGCCGATGAGTGACCGAATGCTTGGCACCTAAAGCATTGCGTGTAATTTTTTTTGGATAGAAATTTGTCCCAGTGGATTCTTGTGTAGAACAGGAATCCTACCTGGGTGACCTGGGTGAAGGGGGTGCCCCTGGGGAAGACAACCGTGTAGGTGCAGTGGACTGACAGGTCGGTTTTGCCGAGGGGGGAGCAGGCCATAGGTTTTAGGCCTTGTGAGCGAAGTTCGGTGAGGATCTCGTCGCAGGGGTTACGGGGGAGACCCTTTAGGACTAGGGAGAGTGTTTTTTCCCCGTTGGGGGTAAATGTATGGAATGCTTTGTTTCCATCAAGGAGGGTGGCTTTGAAATGTATGAAATTTTCCAGAGTAGAGAACTGGATCCGGATCCTATTTCCAAGGAATTTGAGGTTAAGGTTTTTCCCGTAGGAGGACTCTGATTTCCTGGCTAGGGAAATGATGTCGCCATCGAACCCAGGGACGTAAATGGGGGGAGGTTCGACGGCGGTGTTGTTCTTGGGTGGGGTGGTATCGTGGCTGTCTGGGGTGGCGGGGGTGCTGGGAACACTCTCTTTAGAGGGGCCGGGGCGCTCGTTGGGGGGAAGGTCAATAAACGAGGAAAGGATGATGTACCTGTTGGACACAGGTACTGGGCTGGTAAAGTCTGAGTCCATCTTGTCGTTGATGGAATCGGTGGATGCGCAAGTAGCGATGGGGGTGCGTTTCATTTTTTTGGGGGAGCGAGAGGCGTCGCGGGAAGCTTTCCTGGTGGCCATTTTAGGCACCGGGATGGAGGTCGCCATGGAAGTTAGAGATGTGAGGTGAGGTTTTGGAAACATGAAATCACCCGCGATAGCGCGGGTTACCTTGGGGGTGCCGCCGGGGGCCGGCGGCGTGTTGAGGTTCGTCCTTAGTTCCGGCAGGCTTGATTTCCTCGGGTAACTAGGTAGCAGGGTCCTTGGTGCGTTGGGAAATTCCAGGTAATTCGGTGTCCTACGGAGGAGTGAGTATGACCGAGAGGTAAATTCTTGGGCACGTCCGCACACTACGAAGGTGCACGATAGAAAAATCTTAACTCACTTCTCTCTGGCTTTCCTCGGGGTTGCAGGGCCTTTTATGTTCCTCTGAGGCTTGGGCCAGTATGCTTGGGGGAGTGGGGATAGACATTGCTTGAGCGCTGGGTTGAAGGCTTGTCGCGAGGGTGCGCGTACGGTTCGGGTCTCCGAGGCGCTACTCTGGCGAACCCTAGGCATACTGTACTTCGGTACGCCGTTATAAGCGATAATTAATTTACATAATATTTTTGGGCTTGCCAAATATTCCATATAGGGTTTTGAAAGTTTGCTATCGGATTTGTAATCAGGCATCTCAAAAACTCAAGAATATCAAGTTTCAACTCAATGTGATCATTTTTTAACATACTTATCCAGTATTTTGGATTCGCCATTTTGTTTTCTGTAATTTTGACTTTGGATTCGTGACCAGCGACACTAAAACCCCCTCTGTGCCAATTTTGGCATGAATCAAAAGAAACCGTCATAGTTTGGCCAGCTTCTCGGCAAAATGCATCACTGTACGGCGTGCGTCGCATGTCAGTTTTGACGGATTTTGCAATTGGTATTACAAGAACATTACGTCTTTCATGTCAGTTGCCAAGGAGAACGAAAATAATATGGACGTGTATGTTATGCTGGTTTTCATATTCAACATATTTATTCTTGAAGAATAGGAGAACAAAATGCAGCCCAGGAACAGTGCATCCCATCACTAGAGGCCAACGTACATAAATATGAACACTATTTCACTCTCTATACTGAATCGCAACAAGTCTACTACAAATGGTTTAAGTACCTGCTTCCGTATGTCCATACATTTATTTAACGAATTGCTGTTGTGTATAAGAGATTACACAAAATACCAGGATACAAATATAAGAATAAGGGCGATGTTTAAGTAAATCGCACTTTATTTTTCGATTCTACTAAACAGGGCTCGGATTTGAGGGAAAGGAACTTAGGTTCAATAAACGAACGCTTGTCTTATTTTGGCCGTCTGTTTCTGGACGGCCGTTTATTTAAAAAGCACAATAATTCTTAAAACTGCTGCGCGCGTGGGCCTGTAACAGAAAGAATCGGTGCATACACCGAATTCCTTATGGTATTATCAGGTTATTGCTCTATCCGTGTGTCTTTCCTCTCTTTCCCCTGATCGCGATATGCGTGACAGGTAGTGAGGGCACTTATTTGTGCTACAAGACACAGTAGAGGGGAGTGGACTGTATTATGCGACGTTTCCTGCGTAACGCAGGGAACCGTCATGTACAAACGTACAGATTTAATTTTATATCCTGTATCAAATGCGACAGTCAATTGCTTCGAACCGGATTTTTGTTAATGGAGGTTGTAAGGCTCCAAAAGGGAGGTGCCTTGAGGAGGAGAACCAGCGGTCACTAGAATACTAGTCTCGGGAGATGGTTGAAACTCGGAGCCTCACCGCTTTGTCTCTCACACGACGTTCACTATAACGTCGTGAAAAAGCACTGGAATTTCAATAACCTTCTGGGTGAGCTATTACCGTCGATATACGACACAAGGTACCGCTGCCCGAGAGATAGAAGGTTGTGACCTTCTCGCTGCCTGCCACACGCGCTCTTAGGCGATAATTGTTGGACTTACAACCGGAGTATACAGGGTCACTGCCATTGCACGTGAAAACGTATTGGACGTTTTAACGATGAGTGCACCGACAACCTTGATACCTGCCACGGGGTTCATCTCCGATTGCTTCTAAGTTGAGGGACAATCGACAAAAGAATGGGGGTAAACCAACCGATCCGATTGCTAATTCGCTCGAATTTAGTTTTTAATAATTGCTCTTGGGTGCGTGCAAGCTCTCAAGGAGCTCTGAAGAACTCACTAGCACACTACCGGCCGTAATTACGCGAGTGCGATAATTCTTTTCTAACCGGCTGGCGGCGCTGTCTATTACATCATTGTGTCTCTTTCCAATTGAGACACCTTTTCCTCTCTTTCTATGCTCTCGCATCCGACGCGGTTTCACCGATCTTTCTCGATTTTTAAGGGGAAAAAGTTCTTTCCGTGCAAACAGGTAGTAAAAAACTATGGTCGAAGTCGCTATTTTTACCGTTGTTATTTGACACATGGAGGACTCGTTTAACCTCGAGTTTACCATTTCACGTATACTCCAAAATAACACTCGGATTTCGCAATCGTGGAAAGCCAACGAAAACGCGAGTTCTTCAAACAGGCGATATCATCCGAAGAAATGTTGGTCATATAATTAACTTTTAAATTTTGCACGCAAAAAATAAGGAAAGATTAAATCTTCACTTTCTTCAATTGCAACACTTCTGCTTGTATTAGTTTGCATAAAATCAACCAATGTTGTTCTAACATTCGTTCACATTCTTTTGGTTGGCGCTCACAAGATTTGTGTAATGATTAAAAACATAAATCTAAAAAGATAATGTGAAAAATCATGTTACGTATCTTCTTTGATGCATTACAAGATCTATTTAGTACATATCGTATCTTAAGTTTGAGCAAAAGTAAAGATTCAACATTTGTATATTAAGCCAGCGAAATATAAAAAGACATGGACAAGCTTGGTTCAATTGGCTAGAAACGGGTTTCGTAATTAAAACATGTACCGGTAGCTATTTCACACCCTACGCTAAGATAATATTCACCTTTTCGGGGAATCGGAGACAATTAAAAACGCAACAACAACAATATCTACTGCGTATATTACGAGTAATATCCCAGATTACCCAGATATACACGGTTCTATATTGGTGAGCGGTAGAGGGTTTATAGCTCATGGGCCTGCACGCGGACTCGACTCACCGACCCAAACGTGACCCTTCAGTTCTATGGTTTACGATACGGCTGCTAGGAACGTTGTTTTTGAGTAAGGATTTCTGTTTTATTATTCGCACATGTTTTAGCTTCATCCTGGCGGCAGCAGTTAAACGATTAAGTAAAAGTTTAGCTGTGCCGGTCGCCTTCAATAACGAAACAACGTATCATAAACCGAAGTGCAGCGGACAGCACATTTTGGGACCTACCTATGTAACGGTATCCTGCGGGAAAATCCCACTCGTGGGGACATGCCGCAGCGATGCCAAAACTTAGAGATATTTCCCCACCCTCCTTAAAGGAAACACGCTAAGGGCGTACAGGAAAGGTGTGGGCGAATTTACTAAGTGCGCTGATTGGTTCCCCAATTTCAAACAGTGTGGCCAATCAGCGAATTTAGAAAAACCAAGCGGCTTTCCTCAGGAGAGGGCAACGAGCCCCTAAACCAGTCGCTCTAGAACCACACAGGAGAACGTATACAAGAGCACAAGCAGAATTCAAAATAAAAACACATTTGTCTTTCCTCATACTGAGTTACTTTCAATTCAAACTCCTCTCGATCTTTTAAGTTAGGTCGGGATTCGCGAACACACCTGAGCGGTGAACTACCGATCAGAAGTTTAAGTTTGTGTCGCAACATATATGTTTGAATAATAGAGGCAGAAAAACGAAATACAGAGTATTATTTGGTTGATGTTCTCAGACACAGTTCATGAAGTACCAATTTTACAACCAATTAGGATTAAAAGCCACTCGGAAAAATATTACAGCAGAAGGACTAGGGAAACTATCACATACAATTACGGGAAGGCTTCAACTAAAATTATTGTCACATGTAACCGGATTTCAAAGTCGCATCTCCTGTCTACCCATAGATCAGATTACTGAAGACACGATAAACCCTCCTTTAAAGAAATTAGACATTTAAATTCCGTCAAACACAACATTTGCAGATCCAAAATTCTCTGAATATAGAAAAATTGATGTGTTGGTCGATACAGGATTGTTTTCTAAACTGTTGTGTCGGTCAACATACAATTGGCGTTAGTTTGATTTGGCAAAAGACTTAATTTGGTTGTATGCTAGGCGGAAAAATCACCTCAAACACTCACAAGTCAGCAGTTAACAGATGATACTTAGTCATTAACAATGAATTACAAAATCTGTTTAAAGAAGTCCCGTTTCCGTTGGTTTACCTCCCGAATTCGAAAAAGAACGGTGAAACCCGCTTAGGATGCGACAGAAAAGAGAGAGGAAAAGTAGTCTCAATTGAAGAGAGACAAGACAATTTAGATAGTCGGCGCCGCCATCCCGCTAGATAAGAATTACCGCATTCGCGTAATCGATGTCGGCGGCGGTGCGCTTATCAGTTCTTCACGAAATTTGGAAGCAACCAGAACTCTAGCTCCAACGTTGCTGAACCCAGATTTCCGTGCAATTTCGAGGAAGTTACAGTCTCAATCCTAACGCTCCCGAAAGTTATTGAGTTGCAAGATTTTGAGAAAGCAAGAGCATTATCTCGTTCGCTCTCGAAAATCAGCATACATGTTGGACGACAAATTAGCGCACTGAGAAAGACGACGGCTCGTGTTATACGTCTCTCCGTTTCACGATCGTCGCCTCAGTTTGCGCTAACAAGTAGTATTCATCTCGAGCGAACACTAAGCAATCGAATCGGTGGGTTTCCTCTGATTCTTTTGTCGATTGTTCCTCGATTTAGAAACAATCGAATACCAGCCCCCGTGGCATGCCACAAGGTTGTCGGTGTACTCACCGTTTCTACGCCCGATACGTTTTAACGTGCAGTGGCAGTGGTCCTGTATTCTTCTGTTGTAAGACCAACGACTATTACCTTAGTGCGCATGCGGCAGACAGCGAATCACAGGTCGCACCTTAAAGTCTCTCAGGTCGCATTACTTTATTGCATTTATTGACGGTAAAGCGAGCCCAAAAGGTTACTGGAATTACAGAACTTTTTCACGACGTCATTGCGTACGTCGTGTGAGAGACGAAACGATAGGGATCCGAGAGTTAACCATCCCTTGGAACTAGTTTTCTAGTAGCCGCTGGTCATCCTCCCCACGGAACCCCCTTTTAGAGCCTTACAACCTCCATTAGCGGTAAGACGGTTCAAAGCGAGCGATTATTGATCAATTGAATTCGATATAGGATATAAATTCATATCTGTACGTTTGCAAACGACTGAAATGCGAAAAAGCTGGCCGAAACGCAATTTTTCGAAGTGACGAATATGGACTAAATGAGTTAGAATATCATTAAATAAAACTTCAAAGTAGAAGGAACAATAAAAGATATCAGGAAAAACTGATTACAAAATTGTTAACGCATGGCTTTATTTTGATTTTAGTTGATTTAGATGACTTGAAGTATAATGTCATTCTCTTCGTATTTTATTTAATCTGTGTATATCGAAACAGTTTTTTTGATTGAAAATTACACTTCTGTGATTAGATAAAGGATTACTGGTATTAATATTATTCTTCTGATCATCTGCAAGAATATGTACAGCTTAAAATACACTATTCTCCTAAGAATTTATTATTTTAACTATATTTCATTTGCAATAAAAAATTTGCTTAACGTGCCTTAACGCTTGTTTTATATAGAAAGTATTCTTGGTCATGCCTATAAACATATTCTGAAAGAAAATCTTGCACATATCTGCTCGAAAAAAATTCATGTCTTTAACGAAAAATGGAAATACAGATATCTGTTTGAATCAGCTCAGGCAATCATATTCAGTGCAAATGCACATAGAATCCACACATATATTGTCCTTTAAATAGTATTACTTAAGTGAGGGTTGTGACTATTTTTTAAACATTTAATTAAGTTTAATATTAAGTATTTTGTTAAAAATGAGTTTTAATATTTTTTAATTAAAAGTTTTCTGGAAATTACTGTAATGAAAAATATATCCTTAGCTTACCGAACGATAAAATATATATGCAACTATATAGTAAATTTTAAAGGGTCAACACCTAAGACGGTTTTCTGACCCTTGCATCGACCGCGGAAACCTTTGGGTGATCCATGGTCCTCGCTGACTGCTCAGGCCGTGAAGGTTTACAACAGGATAATAGCTATTGAGGCGAACGGGAAAATACATGAAATAAAATAGAGACAATACAAATGCTATGACATTGAGTAAAAATTGTAGAAACATACCATTTGGCGAGTGTCGTCTAGATGGCAGAAAAACTAAATTAAGGAATCCTCAAAAATAGCTGTGCTTCTAAACCCTGCCGTAAACTTCGTACAAACTGGCCCACATAGTGTTCAGGAATTTTCTCAGCTCAAATGCGCTCCATAGAGAACGTTTGTTTACTTCTGTGGACGAGGGATCAATGATTTTCTTTGTTAAAAGTTACTAATAAGTGCATGGGGACAAAGTGTTCTTGCAGTTCGTGATCGTCTACAGAGCAGAGAAGACTTTTAGAGAAGTTTTTTAGTATTCATGATTTTATAGTTATTGTGTTGGTGTTACTGTTATTTTGTTAACTATCTTCTGCAAAATTTATTACAGTAAGTACATTTCAATCTATAGTTATTTTCATATCTTTATGAAGTTTAATTGATGTATTGTATTCCTATTTTTATACAGCTTAATTTTTATTTACACATTAAGTACAAATACCTAGTATTACATTAAGATAGTTTAAGTTACTAGATACATATAGTTACGATTAAGATGTTTTATATATCTCGCATACAATTACACGACAAGTTTCAAGAGATAAATGACAAATCATATGCCACACGAAAAAAACATGTTTTAGAATTTTTGCAAGACCAACACAATTTGCCAATACACAATAGACAATTTCTAAAAAAAATGATTCATATTTCTTTATTCTCTACATAAAAAGGGAAGCAAAGTGCCAGAATCCTAGAACGGTTTGTAGATGAAAATTCAACGTGGCTAAATACGGTTATTGAATTACCGATGAATATTTCATAGGATGAAAATATAAACGGTCTGTATTTTTCTCGTATTTTTTATTCCAGATTTAATTTCCCTATTGTGTCATAGGCAACTTTGCTCTTTCGTATATATTCGTTCGAAATATAGAATTATTAGTTGTTAGTTTGCAAAAAATTATGCAATTAAATTAAAAATTTGTAAGAAATACAAATTGTTTAGTAATTAATTATAATGTGTAGGAAGTGCAACAATTACGCCAAAACCAAAATCATTTGCTGACTATAGTACTTGCAGTAAAAGAAGGAAAGCACAAAATTTAAGCAATTCTAACGAAGTAGCAGCATTAGCTTCTGCTACTTCTATGGATCTAAGGAAATCTGGGAATGAACAAGCAGCTAAGCTTGTTACTGAAATTAATGATAATTCACTCGATCGAACAGCAAAAATTTTAAAGACATACAAAATGTCAAAAGATTTTAATAATTGTCAACAGTATACGCCCGAAGAGGCTCTGTGCATGATAGTGTGAAATGACTTATCAAAAAGCCAATATACAGTTTTACTCAAAGAAGCTAAAAGTCGTAATTGCAAACTATATCCATCTTATAATAGAGTGTACAAGGTAAAAACAGCTTGTTACCCCAGAAACATAAAAATAGCAGGACATACATGTGAAGTACCACTTCAATCGCTTGTGGATCAAATCATTGGATTTACCACAGTCAAATTCGGAGAACACGCTCTGCTTTTATGGGAATGTTGGATTTGATGGAAGCTCTGGACATGCAATGTACAAGCAGTTGTAGAATGGCGAAAGCTTAGATGACCAATTCTTATTTGTAACATGTTTTGTACCACTAAGACTCATTGAAGTTTCGAACGAAAGAATCTCATGGGAAATTCCTAGACCTTCGTGCACTCGATTTAACCGTCTATTGAGGATTCAATGGATAGAAGAAACAGATGATGTTTCGAGAGCAGAAAAAAATATATTAGAAAATCAGATATCTGCTTTGTCCATTTACTAAAAATAATTGCAAGACAAATTTTCATTTTAAATTATCAATGATTGATGGGAAGGTAAGGATTATTTTATTTATTAGAAAATATGTATTTCGTGTTTTTAAACAGCCTATACTTGCAAAAAATATTACTAATGTACAAATTTATACAAATATATTTGACTTTATATTATATATGAACAGATATATAGATATAGTTATGTATATACTACTAATAATTATGAATAATTAATAATTTCTTTAGATTGCAATGCCTTATCAAGGACTTTGTCAATGACGTACAATATATGCGGAGTAACTGTATCGCAAATGAATAACATAGAAGAAATGATGAAAAGAACAGAAAATGAATCCGCCCTTAATTTTTGTTTACCAATACCGCATACATACATTCATTTCTCCGACTGCTTATTGCACGTGTCCTACAGATTGCCGTTTAAAAAATAGAGGGTATGTATTGTGATGGCACTACTTATTTTTTAAGTAATTTACATTAGGATGCATACGAAATTATCATATAAAATAATAAGTAGGAGTAAACATAATTCATGAAAATAATTATTAGAAATGGTATTCCTAAAAAAAGTGAAGTATCTATATGAATAGTTAAATTTTGTAGTGGTTACATTATGACGTTTTGTAATAAACGTTACAAACTTTCAATTTATAATTTCAGGCACAGACGAAGGACGGAACTCAACAATTGATGATGTCACAAAAGGAAAACATTCAAGACAAATTTTGGTCAAGAATGGGTTTTCGGGTAGATTATCCAAAGCCCGGCTTTGGAACATCTGATGACGAGAATACGGCCTGAAGGTTTTTTCAAAATAGCTCAATTTCATCTGAAATTACCGGTAAATTGCTTTATGCATTTTAATTATAAAATCTTGGATTAAAAATTTTACTCTCAATGAAACATTCCTATTTCTACACAGCTAATTACAACTAATTTATACGTGCTTTCTGTAGGAATCAGTGTTGAATTCATTGTTCGATTTCATACGATATTAATAGTAATTTTGTCTGGAATAAATATAAATTATAAGGTATTTAAAAACTTTTGTACGAATATTGCGAAATTTTTCGTACAATTGTATCCATGGTTTTATATGTATCCGTCCGGGCATAAAGTTTTAGTACATGGACCTTCCGTCATAAAGAATTGCATATTGCCTATCGGCGTATATTCAGAAGAAGTTTTGGAAGCTACAACTAAAATAATTAAAAAATACAGAAGAGGACACACTAGAAAATTTAGTCGTTTGAAAACCAACGAAGACATTTTTCACAGACTGATACTTCAATTGGAACCTTTTATTTCATTATGCGATGTAAAAACAAAAAAACATAAGAAAATACCGATAGCTGCGTTAGCACTTCGTTCCGACACAGCAATCGAAAAACAATCCGATTCTGAATTCGATTCAGAGAACGATTAAAACAATTTGGTTTACATTATATTACTTAATTATTATTTTATTTTATTATTATTATTATTTATTATCTATTATTTATTATATAGATATTGATTATTAGTTAAATAATTATATAGGGTTGAATAAAAGTTAATACAGGTCGATGGTGTTCGGTCCCAAGTGTCGAGACCCAGCGAATCCCCTAAATTATTTTATATTATGGAACCTGCCGAGGGATGGCATAGTAGGAACCGATGTTCACTCAACACCCCCCCTTCTCCTTCTAATGCTGACAACCACCACGCTCAGTTTTAGACAACCACCCGTATAAAACACAAAACCTTCACTCTTCGAAGGACATTCTGTAAAAACACGCCTAGACGACACTTTCAAGAAACACGCCTAACAGAACCTGTAAACGCGCCAAAAGAAACGAGTGTTAGAACGTGCTCACCAACACCATCGACAGCACAGTAGTATTAATTTCTAGATTAGTGACTAGTATAGTAAACTCTATAAAGGTGAAAACAAGTTGCACCTTAATTTTGTCTCAATGAGACTCACCCTGCCGTGAGTCGGCGTTTCAACATCGGCACGAGAGTGTAACCGGGATTTGCAACCCCGGGAAACTCGGAACGACGGATTACGGTGTCGGGACACTACAGATGGTATGGTTAAAGCTAAATTTAATATTACGATTATAAATACTACTCTATGCTACAAGAACTATGATCAACTATACTCAACAACTCCCTCTCGATAACCTCGTTCATCAAACGTCAACTCCGCTCAGCCGATTCTTTCCTCCAAAGACACTGCCCTTCCTTCCCTTACGTAAGTCCTCACCACCCCTACTCCTAGGCTTTGCCCACCAAAACTTGAGCGAACATGTCGCCAGGCCCAAAGGGTCAGCGAGGGGTTTTTCACGACGGGCCTGCTTTTCGTCATTGCAAACCCTCGCTTTCTCCTTTATGGCTCTCTTCCTGTGCGAGCGACTTTCCCTTCAGAGTACATGTACTTAAGGCTATGACAATATGTAAGGTATCCTTATATTTCCGACACTAATCAACTAACAACATCTGCCCTCAGATGTTCTTACTTTAACTATCACTCGTTTCATCCTCTGGTAGAAAATCATCTTCGTTGGTGATCCATGGCTTCATGTAGTCGACCACTGTAGATGTTACCCGTGGTCCCTTGCGCTCACCAATCTTTTGCACAATGTAACGATCGTTTCGCAACACTTTCGTTACACGGTAAGGTCCCAAATTCTTTACGTGGAACTTCAAGCCTGAGGCAGACTGTTTCCTTTTAACTGCCACAAGCTGTTCGTGTCCATACCTTGTCGCCTCCTTTCGATTTTTCTTTAAGGTTCTCCTATTCTGAGTATGGACTTCAACAGTTCTTTCTTTAGCCCGTGCTCGAATCTCATCGCGTTCTTCACTAAACATGGCGATCCACTCATTTTCTATCACTTGCCGAATTTCAGGGTCTTCACGTATTCTCATATGTGTACCAAACAGCAGGTGAAAAGCCGTCGTGCCGGTGCTACTGTTTAGCGTTGCATTTAAGTACTTCCACGTTGTTCCCACGTGCCTATACTACTCTTCTGCCTCAGGCGCAGCTAATTTTGTCTACACCGGTATCAGCGTCCTGTTCACTCTTTCGACTTGTCCATTTGCTCGTGGAATCCCTGTAGATATCAACACGTGGCATATTCCCCCTCCTTTGCAGTAATCCTCGAATGCGTTAGATGTAAAACCTGTACCGCGGTCGCAGATAATTCGTCTTGGGTTCCCAAATATTGCCGATTATTTCTTCAGTGGTTGATGACCTCGATGGAAGTAGTCGACTTCGTCAAGTATAGCCACATAAACCTCGTGAATGCATCAACAACGGTAAAAATGTGTCAGTAACTCTTCCTACTAAAAGGCAACGGTCCCAGATGATTAATATGATAAGTGGCGAACGGCAACTCTCCCTTATCAATGTTATTTAACCCTTTCGGTACTAACGCCACCTATACTCGGCATCCACGAAACGTTCTCTGGGTACGACCGCCGCCTAAAGTCGGCATCCACGAAACGTTCTCTAGGTACAACCGCCGCCTATAGTCGGCATCCACGAAACGTTCTGTGGGTACGACCGCCGCCTATAGTCGGCATCCACGAAATATTCTCTGAGTACGACCGCCGCCTAAAGTCGACATTCACGGAAAGCTCTGTGTGTATGATCATTCACTATAGTACGCATTCTGTGTGTAAAATCGCCGGCTGCTCTAATTATTCCGTTATATGATTAGTAACAGTCAACAGCGAGAAGCGCGAGCCGCGGTTCGGCATCTTGTGGCCCTAATTCGCGCGCGTTCGGTGGTCTGGCGGGCGGTGATCGTGGAGGGGGTCGCGGCCTTGACTGAGTCGTTACAACATGTTTTCGCGTCTTACACTGCCGTACAGTGCAACCACTCTCGCGGTAAACTTGTCCGTACAGCGAATGTATAACCGCGGCCAGCTCTTCCATACCGAAAGGGTTAATAGCCCTCTTGTTTGCCGTGTTTTCGCTTGGCCAAAATACAATTAACACAGTTTCGCACAACCCTCTCTACCTTTTGACGCATTCCTTTAAACCAGTAGTCCCGCCGCACCAACGCCTCGGTCTTATTATTAGCTACACCGAAATGACTAAGGATCATGTGCCCCGTGGACTACCTGCACCTGCATCGACCTAGGCACAACTACTAAGGGAATATCATTGACCACTCTGTACAAAATGTCACTATTAACTACGTAGCAACTCGCTTGATATTGTCCAATGTTGTCGCTAATTTCTCGCAAGTCACAATCTTCCTCTTGAGCCTCACGCAATCTAATAATAATACCACCATCGTCTTCTTCTACTAACATCACCGCATGTAACGGGCTTCTACTTAATGCATCCACATGGACCATACTCTTACCCGGCCTGTGTTCAACTGTATGATCGAATGTGTCCACAGTGCCCACCTAGCCACTCGCACGCACAAGTCTTTCTTATTCATCGTTAATACAAATGCTTGACAATCAGTAACGATTTTGAAAGGGATGCCCAACAAATAAACTCGAAATTTCTTTAGTGCCTTTATAATTGCTAAGACTTCCAGCTCATAGCTAGGGTACTTCTCCTCGGCAGTTATGGTCCTACCGCTCGCATAATATACCGGATGAAGCGCGCCATCCTCGTTATCGCGCTGCAATAAGATCGCTCCATATCCTAAAGCAGACGCATCGGCATGTAGCTCAGTTTCAGCGCATGTCCGACACAATCTTAAAACTGGTGCACTACTTAAGATTAGCTTAAGTTTGTCGAACGCTTCCTGTTCCAATGAGCCGAATTTGAATTTAACATCCTTTTCTAACAAATCGGACAGCGGTTGAGCAATAATCGAGTACCGGTGGACAAACTTCCGAAAACAGCCTGTTAACCACAAGAAACTCTAAATATCCCTTACACATTTGGGCCTCGGAAACTTCATTACATCCTTAGTTTTATGATCCGATGGTTGAATGCATCCATTTTCGATAATATGTCTCGGGTACTCGACTCTTGTGTATAAAAATTGCATTTGCTCCAATTGATCATCAACCCATGCTGAGACGCTACTTCTGACACAGATTGGAGGTTTTCGATACCGCGTTTTTATCGATAGACGGAACAATAATATCATCCATATATATGTAAGAACGGTTCCAACTGCTATTTGGTTTTTGAATACGGCATTTATAAATTTCTGAAATACTGCTGGAGAATTACAAAGTCCGAAAGGTACTCTCAAAAACGCATAATGACTGTAGGGTACAACAAATGCGGCGTATCGCCGACTACTCTCTTGAAAAGGAACATGAAAAAATCCATTCTTCTGGTCAAGTGTACTAAACACTTTAGCGCGTTGCAGTAAATCCAGCTGGTCCTCTATTAATGGCAAAGGATACCTGTCTTTTACAATCTTCTTATTCAGGTGTGTATGGTCAACACAAATCCTAGTCGAGCCATCTTTTTTCTTAACTAACACTACCGGGCTTACATAATCCAAATGAGATGATCGCACAATTTCATCCTGTAATCACGAAGCTATTTGTTTATCGACTTCCGACTTCTCATGAACGGCTAATCTACGCAGCCTTTAATAAATAAATATATAGTCCCGAAGAATAATATTCATCGTGACCCCTTCTTCGCGTGTTTTATTTGGTTTGTAATTCTCGACAAGACCTTTTATTGCATCTCTATTTTCAAGAACTCTAATGTGTATACAATCTATTTCGCTGTCTATAATTTCGATATTAATATTAAAAACTTGCGGGACGTTGGAACTTTCTATTTTTAATACAAATTGCTCCTCCTTTTATATTGAGTTCTACCAAGTCTAAAAATTCTGTTCCAATCAATAAATTATTTGCGACGTTAACGCATCGGATAAAACGTGTATGCTGATCGGGTATTTTGTTCCGTCTATTTCTACATTAGTGGAAAATTCTTCCAACGTATGATTACTTTCTACTCCTATACCACGAAATTGCAAAATTCTATTATTCAATTTGGAACTGCCGATTTTAATATACTGATCTGCCTGCATTAAATTTAAATCGCTAGCGGAATCTATTAAAGCTGTTAACTTACATTTTCCTATATACATATACGTCTTTGAAGCTTTTCCTTCGTGACGCTTCAGTCGTAGTGCACGCGTCCTTTTCCGGCATATCTCCACCCTTACACGCAGATGCAACATGACCAAACTCTCGACATTTAAAGCACATAACACCTTCCTGCTTCGTCGGACAGTTGGCACTACGGTGGTTCCGATCAGTGCACAAGAAACATCTCTTCACATCTTAACGTGGTGGTTCATGGTCCATCTTCTTCCTTGTCTACTCTTCTTCTCGCGTTCTCCTCTCCCTCGAGTTCTCCTTCATCATCTCGTACGTCGCGATCTTCTCTTTAAGCTCACGTATTGTCTTTGCCTTATACAAAATTATTTTGTTACTCTCCTCGTTGCCAATGCGGCCGATAATGTATTTGATCACTGCCAGCACCTCCATTTCGGCTTGCTTCGCAATTTCGATAATTTTGTATACATGTGTATTATCGATACGCTTCAGTCGGCTTTATCGAGGTACGGCACAGCTCCTTGTGAAATTTGTGTACATCCACAGCCTCCGAAAATTCGCTTTTTAGCGCATTCTTCATTTCGGCCCAGCTGCTGCAAAATTTCTCGTAACTAACAAATAATTAGGCAGATCCACGGAACAGTCGTTTTGCGTAGATTACATTTTGCATTCCGCTCCAATGGCACAGCTCCGCCATCTTCTCGAATTCTTGCAACCAACAACGGATGTTGATCCTATCGTCAATGCTGAATGTGGCCATTGACTCCTCAACATCCTTAAATTAAATGTTTACGTCCTTAAACCACTTGCATTTGTTTTACGCCTTCACGTACACCATTTTGTTCCTTTTCATTTTTGGTGTATTCACCCTCATTTCTCATTTCACCATGCTCTATTTCGAAAGCCCTGAATCGATTCTGCTATTCTTCCTTGTTTCCTGATGTCTTCAGCCCACGCCTCTTCAATCCATGTTTTAGCTCAGATATTCTCATTTTCTCGACGCATTCCAATTTAATGCCACGCGCATCTACCTGGCTGATTACGACTACGGTATCGTTTCCTGCGTCAGACATTTTGAATTGTACACAACAGTCTAGTTTTTAACGACGCAGTCTTGCTTAGTTTATTTCACCCACAACACTGTACCACAGATACTGCACACTTGACTTTATTCATCCCGGACGAGCTCCCCAAAATATGTAGAGATATTGTTTATTAATTAAATAATTAAATAAAGTTGAATGAAAATGATGTGCAGATCGGTGGTACACGATACAACAAAACTTAATACTACAACTACAACTATTGCGTCCACGCTATAACAACTATACTCAACAACAACCTCGCTCATCAACGCTCAACTCAGCTCTGCCGATCCTTTTCTCCAAAAATACTGCCCTTCCTTTACGTAATTTCCATCACCCCTACTCCTAGGCTTCGCTCGCCAAAACTTGGGCGAACGCGTCACCTGGCCCAAAGGGTCAACGAGGGTTTTTCCGTGACGCGCCTGCTTTTCGTCACTGCAAACCCTCGCCTTCTCCTTTATGACCCTCTTCCTGTGCGGGCAACTTTCCCTTCGATGCAGAGATGACTTGTTGGCGTGGGTCCAACAAGCTGAACGGCACAGGGGCAAGGGGAGCAATTCGCTCGCTCCGCCCATTAGCCAGTAGAAAATCTTTCTTCCTAATTCTTAGATGCTACATGCATAGTAGTACGTCCTTCATATTCGCTAAGGATTCGCGAGTGCGGACCGTCCCAGGTATCTTCTTGTAAATTTCCCCACATCCTCGCGAGAAAAAATTAGGTTTACGCCAATGCGATTCAGTTGTAGTTCCAAGTCGTTCTATCTCACTCTACATGGACGTGTTTTGTTTCGCATTCTTTGTTACGCAGTAGACTTGCAGTAGAGACCGATACAGCCAATGATGATAATACGTGTGACTGAAGGTGTCGCTATATGCGACAGCCAATCGGTTTGCCTCGCCAACAAGTCATCTCTGCACCGTACTTAAGGCCATATATAAGGTGGCCTTACGTTTCCGATACTAGAGAAGTATATTCTGATTTTTGTAATTCTTCAACACCGTGGTGACTACAAAGATTGCAAAAAACGCGTTTTTTAAAACTGCGTAAGTACTTCGACGAACAACTATACCTTTGTTTACGTTGCCGCTTACCTTTTCCTAGATGTTGAAGAACAATCTTTGCATTGTGACATAACTCAGAGAATATGTTCTGGTAGGTAAGGCTTAAACAAATTGTCAAGTGATATTTTTATGTTTCTAACACAATGGCGTTACAAGCTTAATAAATAGGAGAGATATGAATTGCATTTGAAATTTTTTATATTTCAATTTTATGGTTTTATATTTTTAATTAAATGCTTTTAAAAAAAATCACCAGCGAGTTTTCTACTGCAGTAATGGTTCAGAGCATATAATTATGAAATTATAGTGTGGTAATTGATTTTGTAAGTTGATAACGACATTATAAAAATACACTTCAGCCGTGGAAAGAAATTAAAATTAATTCAGTAAGCTGGTATTTCTGACTTATTTTTTTCAAGGAAAGTTTTATATATAGATTAATAACATTACAGTGAATTATTACAAAATGTAGGAAAATAAATCAGAATTATATTTGTTTTCTACGTACAGAGTGTACATATAATCTCCACAATTTGTTTTGGTTCGCATCTGATTGGAAAAATCACTGTTATTAAATTGTGTACTCTTTGAAACTATTCGACATTTGTCTGAAATAGTTTTAAGCACCATTCGTGGTGTAAACAATTTTTAAATAGATTTATTTAAATGGGACACCGTGTATAGTGGTCAAACAGATTTCTTCATAGCGCCTGAAAAAGAACAATCTACTTGAGCCTGTTGACTGTATCGTCGTCAGCGAAATTTCCGCATGTATTTCTTACACTCACCGCATTAAAACGCAGAGGGCGTATGAAACACTAGGCACAGACGACTGAGCACTAGGATTTTTTCAAGGCCCCCAAACTCTATTCTTATGAACTTGAAGCCGATTTTAATCCTCCCCCCCCCCCCCCCTCCCGTCTACTTGGAGCGCTAGCGGCGCACCTCTACATGTATACATTGTATCACCGATACTGTACACAAGGTAAGAAATCGTCACGTCACGTTCCCACCATTCACCCGTCAACTCGCAAATTTTATTGAACTTGGTTTGGAGAAGCGTGCATTGGAATTTAATTGAATTTAATCTTGGCGTGTTATCTTGGCGTTTTCTTGCGAAAAGGTGCAACAACAAGAGCAAGAGATGAGAACGAAGTAAGTAATACTCATTATTTTAATAAAAAGACCAAGAATTAAAAAGAATTGTACATGTTCATATTTTATTTGTTGCAAGATGAAAAACCATTGCAGAGTGCAGGTATGGCTTTACAGACTGCTGACTATTATTATTCAGTAGTATATTGAATCATTTAAGACATTTTTACCAATGATTTTTTACAATTACAGAAGGTGCTGTCCAAAGGAGAGATTACCATGCTGCAGCCTGGAAAGGCCACAGAAGTACTCAAGAGTCTTTTAGGAAATTGAAGTTAATATTGTTTGACGGTGTGAGGTGTAAGCAATGTTCAGTAAGAGATATTTTCTGATACTGTACATCTTCAGACCCCTGATAAAGCTAGCTGGAATGCTGGCGAAACATTCAGAATTATCTCCTGTTGGGTACGGTTTATACTCCAAAGCTTAAAACAATAATAACTATAATGGACCAGGCCATAAAATGATGTATTTTATTTATTTAAGTTTATTAACGATAAATATTATTTCATAAACTTGGTGTATTTTATATATGTATATAATATTTAATATATGTTACACAAATATTTATTTTGAATTGAAACTGTAAAATATTATTCCAATATATTTAATTAATTTGTTAATAGTGTTTTTCTTTTCCCCACAACATATTTTTATTATAAAATAATTTTTACTTGTAAGTATGAATACTATACAGCACATATATAGAACCATGTTCTTGTGTGCGTATTTCACCGACGTTATGTGTATGTTTAGTGGCGCCGCTAGCGCTCCAAGTAGACGGGGGGGGAGAACTATATTTGGTTCTGGACGAAATACGGTAGTTTGGGGGCCCTGGGATTTTTTTTCAGGTCGGTATTTCAGAGCATGTGACACGACGTCCCATAAGTGCCATAAGGAAGAGCTCAACGATCGGAAGAAGAAGAATGTGGCGTAAGGATTTGGGACGCACATTTTCATAAGAGAGAGACTCAAAGTCCCGTTAGAGGAAACAAAAATAAAGAGATTCTGAATAGATGCGTGTGAATAATAGAAAAGGAGAAATAATTTAAATTAATGGGTAAAGACGTAGTGGAAGGGAGTAAGGCAAATTTGAGGTTAGCTTTGGCCCCTCGCCTGCCAGGGGAGGAGAGCCGAAGCTTGGATACAATGTTTGCAACAAAGGAAGAAGAAGAAAAACCTATTGAGATTCAACTTGAAAGTGCAATGAGATAAAAAAATTCAAAGAAAAGAACTGTGGACGCGGCTTCTAACGAGAAAAAGAAGGATAAGGAAATGGCCATTTCTGCAGAGCCAGAGTCGAAGCTTGAAAAGTTTCAGTGCGCTGGCCAAGATGGGACGTGCCGTAGTCTCGAAATGAAATATATGAAGTGGAGAGTTTCCTGTAATATCGCTTACGTAAACAAATTTAAAAATGTTTGCGTTTTGATTGAGGTTTGCTTATAATATCGTTGGTGTCGTTCATAAAAGCTTAGTAGCATTGAGGCCATGTACTTTTCCTTATATCGCTGTTCCATTTTGGAAATACCTTGATGGAAATGTTCCGTTCAAAGATTTGTTTCAATCGTCGATAGTAGAAATTGATTAAAAAGTTCTTTACAATTCGGTGACAAGTAGTCAAGAATATATAAAACCATGAAATGTAATGAAATAATGAAAAGAAGCTAAACGTTATATGTAGAAAATGGATATCCTACTGGCTGATCTTATTGCTTGTCTATTATGCGTAGCCACGGCCCTGCCACGCCGCGCTAAGCGAAAAATGGACGCTTGGCGACAGAACATCCTACACATGCTGTCGATTTCTATTTTCTGGAACTGTTCGAATCCAATGCCGTTTCATACTACGTGTGGATGGTTTCTTCTTCAGAAATGTCTACAGAATCCAACCTTTTACAGCAAATTGATATTGGACCAAGAGCTTTTCTTAGAAATGTAAAAATAGTGTATAGAAAATACATGTCCCGAGTCTTTTTTAAATTTTGACAAGTATTTACAATTATTTAAAACGGCTCAAAATTTCAGCTGTATATATTGCTTCAATGAGGAAAATCTCCTGTATTTTTTAAGTCCAAGCGAAACTTCCTAGCACTTATATTTTTCATAGAATACATCATTTTTCCCGTAAATAAACCGTTGTTATAAAAATGCGTTTTTTTCAAAAACTGAGGGTGATAGAGATTTTGCGTCAAATAAAAAATCACATTCGATCCCGACATGAAGTTATTAATATCAAATTTGAATTCTTACTTTTTATATTAAAAAGATAATTGGGCAAACGGATGCGCTTAAAACGTTTATATATGATTTAAACGAATGATCCCTTTTTAAATCTGCTGACGCAGTTGTCGTGCTTATGCATTTGCATTAACTTTTACTTTTTTATATTTTCTTCCTACGAGACTGCTTTTTCGAAGGTTTTGACCGTGCCTGGTTATTGCCGTGTACGTTTAGCGGCCAGACCCCTTCGATTCTTTCTCTATTATTCCGACTGTTTTACTGCCTCTAAGTGCCCATCACACACCACCCCCGTTCCCTTGTTAGCGTCCGCGTATTTTGCAGACGGCTAAGGATCACAAGCGACGCATTGTTTGCCAGTGACTGATTTACTACTGGGACTTAGACTACGTGGGGCCGGGGGAAGTGCCCTAGCGCTTGAGACTTTCCAGACATTACCCCCCGATGTCCGGCGTCTCGGTTACTTGAAAAGTCAGAAACCGGGCGATGGCTGGCGACCACATTGGGTCTCCAAGCCGTCGACCGTTGGGACTGATTTATGAATTTAGAAGGAGATAGCAAGCAGCCCGACGTTGCGTTGCTATAAACAATAAGGTTTTCCGTTCTTGAGGAGCTGGCCACGGAGTGGGGAAGGCAAGGGTGCCTTCTGGTAAGAGGACTGTGATGAACCTCACAGCACTTACCCCAGAACCGCTAAAGGAACGATACGTGAAAAAGAAATAGCTAGCTAACACCCTCATGGAAAAACTGAAATTTTCACGAACCCATCCGAGCGGGCCTCAGTCTACCAGAAAGTGTCACTGTGAAATAATCGATCTAAGAAACGTTTATGCGCTAACAAAAATTTCCCGGTAACTAACTCTTTTTGCTTTATTTTTCAGTTTAACAATTAGTATTTTCTCGATATTACAGTTTGATGTCCATGTATATTTGATTAATTTCCCGTTTTTTTGCTTCTTTTCGGTAATTCAAAAACTAATTGTTATTCTTAAACGAACCACAGGTACTACGTGTGCAATTTACAACAGAAATGGTAGAAGCAGGCCCTAGTCGAGATAGAAATGGTAAGTTAAACTTTACAATTATTCGTGTATGTGAGCTTGTGTAAGTATCCCTTTATTTTTATTAACGTTTTTACATTTTTTATTCTGTTTAGAAACCCCAGGACGGCAACCGCAGTTAGCGGCAAGCCCTTACTCTCCGAGGGTTTTCCGTATTGGTAAGATCAACTTCTTATTTTAATTGTGTTGATGCTTCTGTGTGTGCACCCCCTTATTTTTATTACCATTTATACGTTTCCTATTCTATTTAGAATCCCCACCAGGGCAAGCACAATCAGCGGCGGGCCCATCCCCCCGAGGTTCTTCCTCATTGGTAAGAGCAACTGTCTATTTAATCGTGTTGATACGTCTGTGTGCACACCTCCTCATTTTTATTAACATTTATACGTTTCCTATTTTATTTAGAATCCCCACCAGGGCAAGCACAATCAGCGGCGCCCCCCCTCCCCCTCCCGAGGTTCTTTCTCATTGGTAAGATCAACTGTTTATTTAATCGTGTTGATACGTCTGTGTGCACACCCCCTTATTTTTATTAACGTTTATACATTTTTTATTCTGTTTAGAAACTGCAGCATGGTAATCGCAGTTAACGGCGGGCCCCTCCACCCCGAAGTTTTTTGTTATTGGTAAGATCAACTTTTTATTTAAGCATATTGAAGCGTCTGTATACGCACCCCATTATTTTTATTAATGTTTATACATTTTTTATTCTGTTTAGACATTCCAGCTGAGAAAATGATGCACACTGCGGCAACAGTTTTACAAGAACCGCGTACTGCCTTAACTAGTAACTTAAAGTTAATATATACTCGAATTTATATGTCTCCTACTTATCATTGTTAACATTTGTGCATTTTTTATTTTTTTTTTTAGCTATGCCACTATGCACTGATGTGCATCTTCTGTCTGATGTGGACCATAGTGCGGTAATGCGGTTGCTGCAGTCTGCATCGTTAGAAGACGATGTCGACGATAACGATGTAGTACACGGCTCTGCGGACACCACAGGTGAATATCTGGATACATCTTCGTTTGTTTGGCGCACTAACCCTCCACCCTTCCGTCAAAATTTTTCGTTTTCTGGCCGCAGTGGTTTTAAAGAAATCTCCACTGGGAAGGAACCTCATGATTTCTTCAACCTCTTGTTCACTGACGAGCTCTTCCAGTTGCTCGTGCGGGAGATAAATGACTTTGTCGAGGAGTTATCTAATCGGCAAAGACGCATTTCAAACTCCCACATGAGACATTGGACGAATACATCGGTAGGAGAGCTTAAAAAATTCATGGGGCTTCTCTTCCTAATGGGGATACATAAATTAAATACGATCTCCGACTACTAGAATTACTCTCTCCTGTATAATATGCCCATATTTTCGACAATTATGAGCAGAGATCGGTGGCTCCAAATTCAAAATGCATTCCACCTATCCAGAAATCCAGTAGTCGGTGATCCTCAGCCAGAGGATCCACTATTTAAAGTGCAGCCATTAATTAAATTTTTTCATCGCACTACGGAAGAGGTATATGTTGCGGGCAAAAATGTCTGCATCGATGAATCCATGGTTCCATGGAGAGAGCGGCTCAGATTCCGTCAGTATATACCAAGCAAACGGCACGCATATGGCATAAAGCTTTATATGCTGGCGGAGCCCGATGGACTACTTCATCGTTTTTTAATTTATACGGGCACTGCGGATAAAGAAGTTTCCGGTCCAGGACACGCTAGAAAAGCAGTTTTGAAATTGATGTCCCGTCTATTGGGGGAAGGTCGATCAATTATTATGGACAATTTCTATAATAGTGTGGATCTGGTTTCGGAGCTTCTTGATCAGCAGACATATGTCACTGTGACGCTTCACGCATCGCGCAAAAATAATCCTCGTGACATATCGAATATTAAATTAAAAAAAGTGAATTAGTCCAATGGTGGTCACAAAACGGTATTAATGTGACCAAATGGAAGTACAGGAGAGATGTGTTCAGCATTTCCTCTGAATTTTCAGGGGATTTGGTGAACATATCTACGGGTCGAGTTAGCGTTACAAAACCGCAAGCCGTGGTAGAGTATAATAAATATATGGGGGGGGGGGAGGGTCGACCGCATTGACCAATGTTTATCTTATTATACTCTACCGCGAAGATCGCTTCGATGGTATAAGATGCTAAGTTTTCATATTTTTTGAGCTGATGCTCTTAAATACTTACATCTTGTACTATCGAAGCGACGGAGTTCGTCAACTTGACCAGCTCGACTACCGTTTGGTCATCATTAACCATCTTTGTGGCTATCATGCATCCCCCCGCTCATCTCTAACCGAGATCCATGGATCCCTCGATGTCCGGCATTTTCCAAGACCGAATAATAAGCCGATGTCATCATGTCATCATTCATGTCCAAAAATGTCACATGAATGGTGTCCGCAATATGACTACGTTTCATTGCCCGGTGTGTCCCGACAACCCAGCTCTATGTGTCGAATATTGTTTCATACAATATTACATCGTCGACTTTGTTGACACATATTAATAGTTTTTGTTTTTCATTTCTTTCTTTTTTTTCATTATATACATATAATATTTATTGTATATTTTTGTATGTATACATGTACATAATATTTATTGTATATTTTTATTTTCATATTTTATGTTGTAGCGGCTGGCCGTACAAATGAAAGCAACATTTGGCGTGCAAACGGCTAGCATGGTTTATGACTTGCGCACCTGGAAAGCTATTTTTGAGGAAACCTTTTAGTTTCTTTCGGCGCATGTGTTTTCCAGTAAACTTTCTAGAACTGCCTCAATAGCGAATTGCGGGCGTCATAAACCAGGTATTTCCAGAAGGGACACGGCGCAAGGCCCGGCGGCCCGCGACCGGGCGAGATAGAATAACGGTCCCTGAAGGAAATTCCGCTGCGCTGCCAAATCTACGAAGCGACAAGGCACCCCCACCTATTCACCTCGCCCTTCCTAATGAAACGCGCTAAGGGCGCAAGGAAGAGGCGGTGAAAAGAGAAAAAAGAGCCCTGATTGGCAAACACCGAAATATGTAGGTGACCAATCAGGGAAAAGCAAAAAACAGACGGGCGACCAAAAATGACGAGTTAGTCAGTCTTGAGAAAACCGTCGCCTACGACTCGACTCGCGAAAGACAGCAAATAAAAGACTTAGATATATATCCACCGACATCTGTGATTATCATTTCGCGTGAATACGCAGATAGAAACATATCCCTTCACTGGTGACCCCGACGTGATCACAGGTGTAAAAGTGTGGTGAAGTTAAGTGCAGTGAATACACATGGCGACGAGAAAGAACACAGCTTCCGCGCTGAACGCGAGTGCTTCCGCGAATATGGACACCACCGCGACGCCAGAAGTGAGCCGCGTAGGAATTCGCGTTCCTCCATTCTGGCCAGAACAACCAGCAGTCTGGTTTCATCAAATTGAGGCTCAGTTCGCGCTAAATGGCGTCACCGCGGATGTCACAAAGTTTTACTATGTGATGGCACAGCTCGAGCCGAAGTATGCATTAGAGGTACAAGACATCTTTGCCAACCCACCGGATTCGGAGAGATACGAGACGCTGAAGAGGGAACTCATCCATCGACTGTCTAGATCACAGAGCCAGCGGATCCGACAGCTGTTGGAGCAAGAAGAGATGGGCGATAGAACCCCTTCGCAATTTCTACGCCACATGAAAAGTTTAGCAGGTACAACAGTGTCCGACGACTTCCTGCTTACGCTGTGGTCGGGTCGATTACCTGCCATGACACGTGCCATCGTTACCGCGCAAGCAGACCTCCCGCTCGCTAAATTAGCGGAGATCGCGGACCAGATTCACGAGGGGACCGCACAGACTCAGGTAGCAAGCGTCGCCACCGATAACGTTACCGAACTCCTGCTTAAACGACTGGAGAGCCTAGAATTGAAGATCGCCGAGCAATCCAGATCACGCCCGCAGCATCAATCTAACAGCAATTATCGGCGTCGATCGCGATCAAGAAGCGCGAAACGGAAAGACCAACCCGTGAGAGAGGACTATTGTTGGTATCACCAAACCTTCGGCGAACGATCGACAAAATGCCGCTCTCCCTGCAACTATGAGTCGGGAAACGAAAAGAGTCGCCACTGAATGCGGCTATCAGTGACGGTCCGATGACAAGCCGCCTATTTATCACCGATCAGACAACGAAAGAAGAATACCTGATAGACACGGGCTCGGATCTGTGCGTATATCCTCGCGCACGCGTAAGAGGTCCCGTTACGAAGGCCAAGTACGAGCTGTTCGCGGCTAATAGCTCCCACATCAGCACGTACGGATTGAGAACATTCAATTTGGACCTCGGACTTCGCCGTGCTTTCCTGTGGAAATTCGTCATCGCCGATGTCACCAAACCGATCATCGGAGCTGATTTCATCAGCCACTACGGGCTGCTGGTGGACCTCCGGAATCGACGACTCATAGATCAGACAACGTCGCTTGCCTCGAGTGGAAGGATTGCCGCCGCTAAAACCGAGTCAGTCAAGACCATCGCTGGAAATTCTCCCTACGATCAGCTACTCGCCGAATTCCCTTCCATCACGCGCCCAACGACCGACCCTCCGAAGGTAAAGCACGACGTAGTACATTATATTAGTACAACTTCTGGACCGCCGACATACTGCAAGCCGCGCAGATTGTCTCCGGAGATGTTCAAGGTAGCGAAAGCGGAATTTGAGAGTCTCTTGAGTCAGGGCTACATCCGGCCATCGAAGAGTCAATGGGCTTCAGCCCTCCATATGGTCGCCAAAAAAGATAACGGATGGAGACCCTGTGGAGACTACAGAGCTCTCAATGCACGCACAATACCAGACCGCTATCCGATCCCGCACATCGAGGATTTCTCGCGAATGCTATCCGAAAAAACGATATTTTCGACCGTCGATTTGGTAAGAGCATACCATCAAATCCCCATACACCCGGACGATGTATTAAAAACCGCGGTTACGACGCCGTTCGGGTTATTCGAATATACAGCCATGCCGTTCGGGTTGAGAAACGCTGCTCAGACATTTCAAAGGTTTATAGACACAGTTTTGCGAGGTCTCGAATTTTGCTATGCCTACTTAGACGACATCCTTATAGCATCAGAAAACGAAATAGAACACAAAGAACACCTCCGGCAGCTTTTCTCACGCCTAGAACAGTATGGCATAATAGTTAATCCAAGTAAATGCGTTTTTGCGGTAAATTGTGTAAAATTTCTTGGATACGCGGTCGATGCTAACGGCACGAAACCTCTACCAGATAAAGTAAAACCGATAATAGATTTTCCTAAACCGCAACAATAAAGCAGCTTCGTCGATTTCTCGGCATGCTAAATTTCTATCGAAGATTTATACCTAACGCGGCGGTGATACAAACCCCGGTAAACAGCCTACTAAAGGGTAAAAAATTAAAAAACAACACTCCGATTCAGTGGACAATTGAATCGGAGACGGCATTTGAAAAATTAAAGACTGCCTTAGCCGAAGCCGCTTTATTAGCCCACCCGTCGCGAAATTCAAAATTAGCGATTATGGTCGACGCCTCCGACTTTGCGTTAGGCGCGACGCTACAGCAGCGAGAAGGAGATTCGTGGCAACCTCTAGCCTTCTATACGAAATCCTTGTCGCAGGCACAGCGAAAATATAGCGCATACGATCGCGAATTATTAGCCGTGTACTCAGCGGTAAAACACTTTCGCCACGCGGTTGAGGGTCGCGCATTTACAATTTATACGGACCATAAGCCGCTAATTTTCGCGTTTAGACAAAAACCGGAAAAATGTTCACCGAGACAGTTTCGGCACTTAGATCTTATCGGGCAGTTCTCAACCGACATTCGCCACACTTGCGGAAAGGATAACGAGGTGGCAGACGCACTTTCGAGAATCGAGGCAATCTCAGCGCCGTTAAGATACGACGAATTAGCAAAATCGCAAAATGATGATGAGGAATTAAAGAGCTTCCTCACAGCGTCTGGCACCACGTAACACCTGAAGCAAGTGAGATTAACGTCTAGCGATATACCCGTGTATTGCGATATTTCAACCGGGGGCGTTCGTCCGTTCGTAACGAAACCTTTTCGACGCCAGGTATTCACCGCGGTTCATGGTTTGTCACACCCCGGAATTAAAGCCACGGTTAAGCTGGTCAAACAGCGTTTCGTTTGGCCGGCAATGGAAAAAGATTGCCGCGAATGGGCCAGAAGTTGCCTCGAGTGTCAGCGCGCGAAAATTAGCAGGCACGTAGTAAGCCCTACAGGTAATTTCGCGTTACCTTCAAATAGATTTCAACACGTGCATGTAGACTTAGTAGGTCCATTACCAATCGCGAGAGGCATGAGGTATTGCCTAACATGCGTAGACCGCTTTACACGCTGGCCCGAAGTTTTTCCGCTCGAGAATATAGAAGCGGAGACGGTAGCGAGAGCCTTTGTTCACGGTTGGGTCGCGCGTTTCGGCACCCCGGCACGGATCACCACCGACCGCGGCAGGCAATTTGAATCCGACCTTTTCAAACAGGTCAACGCGCTCCTAGGATCGACCCACCTTAGCACGACAGCCTACCACCCTGCAGCGAACGGCCTAGTCGAACGGTTCCATAGACAATTAAAAGCGGCAATTAAATGCCACGGCGACGAACGATGGATCGACGCGTTACCTGTAGTTTTATTAGGTATTCGTACAGCTTACCGACCAGATTTAGCAACGTCAACGGCTGAATTAGTGTACGGCGAAAACCTGCGTCTACCTGCAGAATTTTTTGTAAACACGAACGAATGTAACGCGCAACCCGCGGAATTGATTCGACAGCTTCGCGCGCGTTTTAACGATTTGCGACCAGAACCGGGATCACGTCACGGTCAGAAACGAATCTTCGTATTCGAAGATCTACGAACCACAACGCACGTCTTTGTACGCGTTGACTTCGTAAAAAGCCCGCTACAGAACCCATATGAAGGGCCATTCCCTGTAATTTCTCGCTCAGAAAAAACATTTGTAGTCCGGTTGCGAGGCAAGGAGACCACGGTCTCTATAGACAGGCTTAAACCGGCCTACTTATTAGGCAATAATATAGCATTCGATGAGGCGTCAGAACAGACGACACTCACGGTTGTTCGAAACGCGACCGACGACAGATCAACCTGCACCCAAGAGCCTGTACGAACCCGTTCAGGTAGGCAAGTACGATTTCCAAATCGCTTGCAGGTTGGTCGCTAACAGTTCGAGTAGGTCTAGGATTGTACATATTAGTAGTTAGTAAATAGAATATAGTTTTAGTTTTAAGATAGTTAATAAGATAGCTACCGGTGTAGATAACGGAATTTAGAGTAACGTTTGCACTGGTAAGGGGGTAATGTAGCGGCTGGCCGTACAAATGAAAGCAACATTTGGCGTGCAAACGGCTAGCATGGTTTATGACTTGCGCACCTGGAAAGCTATTTTTGAGGAAACCTTTTAGTTTCTTTCGGCGCATGTGTTTTCCAGTAAACTTTCTAGAACTGCCTCAATAGCGAATTGCGGGCGTCATAAACCAGGTATTTCCAGAAGGGACACGGCGCAAGGCCCGGCGGCCCGCGACCGGGCGAGATAGAATAACGGTCCCTGAAGGAAATTCCGCTGCGCTGCCAAATCTACGAAGCGACAAGGCACCCCCACCTATTCACCTCGCCCTTCCTAATGAAACGCGCTAAGGGCGCAAGGAAGAGGCGGTGAAAAGAGAAAAAAGAGCCCTGATTGGCAAACACCGAAATATGTAGGTGACCAATCAGGGAAAAGCAAAAAACAGACGGGCGACCAAAAATGACGAGTTAGTCAGTCTTGAGAAAACCGTCGCCTACGACTCGACTCGCGAAAGACAGCAAATAAAAGACTTAGATATATATCCACCGACATCTGTGATTATCATTTCGCGTGAATACGCAGATAGAAACATATCCCTTCAATGTATACATATATACAATATTTATTGTATATTCTTATTGTTATATTTTTTAATGTATACATATGTATAATACTTAATCTGTATCTTTTATTTTCATATTTTTATGTATACATATATCTATATAATATATATTTTATATTTTTATATTTTTATTTTTGTTATACACTTTTATTATTTTTTGTATATGTCTCTTTAAAACATTCTATGTTGTATGTAATTTATAATATTATTTATTCAATAATATATTCTTTATTAACATCATATTCATTTACTGTTTATTTCACTTCCTATTGATACATGCGCTATTAAGTACTGATTTGGTTTATTTATCTAATTTAAATACACTCTGTGAATAACTAATTAAAAATATATATTTTTTAAGAATATTTCCAATCTTGGGGTGCAAGCATCATTGGAACCCCTTCCGATTTCTCATGATACGAACCTAGCAGTATCTCTATCCTTTACTCTGCCACAGTCTATCTCTTTCTTTCTACTGTGACCAATCATGGCTCGCGGCAATACTTTTCGTGCTACAATACCCTCCATGGCATCTATAGATGCCATCCCGTTGTGGTAGACCCAACACGTGACGTCACAGATTTCGTAGACATGGTAGATTTCGTTACAGTAAGATCATTACCTACAAGCATGTAGCTGCCTGACGAATACGAGGCGGAGCCACTTTCGATATTTTTTCACGAATGCGTAAAGTAATTCGCAGCTGTTTATTGTGCGTCATCGGGGCAAGGAGAGAAATCGTCTCACAGCAGCAACGTTGCCAAAAATCGGAGACGGTGTTGCCGCATTGCCGCTGAGACAATTCATTGCAACGATAGCATGAGACCGGTTGGTGGTCTGACTATGAAATCCGTACGAAATATTTTTGTCGCAGGTTCGCGCCCAGCACAAGTTAAAAGGTATAGCCTAATAAGGGAGTCAAAAGTGTTCTTGAACCAAGTTAGACTTTTGATGTACCATTTGGTGACTTAGCCAAAGAAAAGCTTTCACACCAAGTTTCAACCCTCTATCTCGATCTAGGGGATAGTATTGGGAAGAAATGAAATATCAGTTTTTGCCATATTTGTCCTACTTAATGGCAAGCAAAAATTCTGAGAAAAATCTGAAATATTAGAAATGTAGTGATATATGTTAGAGAATTTCTCCGGATTTTCTTATTGCAGAGTTTAGGTGTACAAAATGAAATACCCTAAACAAATCTGAAAACTGCAGATTTCGTAGTGAAGTTGCAAGAGCACTACTTTGATATTTTTACGATAACAACGTATTATTATAACTATTGTCCCCAATATCTTTCAGATTTTTTGTAATTGTGCAATGTAGTTAAAAAAATTAAAAATCAAATTTGTCGAGATATTTGGCGCAAAAATGCAATCCTTACTTTAAATTCTTATGTTTTTCATGCAGTGAGTACCGTACGTGATTTTTAATAGTTCTACATCTGGAAGAATAATATATAGATAACAAAAATAATAGATTTAGTCAACTCACACTATTTACGCCAAGTATATCTCAAAATAGGAAGAACGATTTCAGTGAATAGATTGGCAGAGTGGTTATGGGGTCTGACTGTGAATCCCATACTAATTATTTTGGTCGTGATTTCGCTCCGCGCACAAATTAATCTTTCTTTTTCTATATTTTTTTTATTCATAACTACATGACAAATAAATTTCCTTCCATAAATTTACTATTGATATGATTTGTTAATCATAGAATCATTTAGCTTTTCTGACACCTAATAAATAAAAAAAATCTATTTCAATAGAACCTATCGTTAATAAATATGGTTGGATTGAAGTACAGGTGCGTGATATCATTTCATACATTTATTTGATGTAGGAAATACTAAGTAATACTCGTGTTACGTGAATTGCGTGGATTCGAGCACCCAACGCTAATTCTGACTTAGCCACAATTTAATGAGTCTAAGCCTAGTTTTCAGACGACGTTCAATCAAACGATTGTCCGTGTTATAAATGATCGCGTTACAAATCGTACTTAGTTCGCGTTCGAGTTCGTAGTTAACAGTATTCGTGTTCTAAAATATTCTAACTTCGTTCGTGTTTTACAATGGTTCTCCCGTTTGTGTTGTGTCTCTAAGTTCGTGTTGTAGTCGCTTTGGAGTTCTGTCTGTTTCTGTCTCCTTGAGGCAAGATGTCGGTCCACCTTGCCACGGAAGTGACGATCCGGAAGGGGGTGAGAAGCGTGATTGGCCACGATTTGTAAAAAGTAACCGTCCTCGTACCCGTGATGGTCACCCCTGAAAGTAGTCGCGACCAAGGAGTGACGCGCAAGGGTTTCCGCGTGTTTTGGGAAAATCCGTAGCAGGTAATAAGCTGAAGGAGCACTCTGACCCTGACTGCAGATGGTTGAAAATAACGGATTCTAAAATTAAAGTGTTGGTTCATTCTAAGTTTCTTATTTTTTCTAAGAAAAATGATCAATGGTTCCATAAACTTATTGCTGTTGCGAATCAGTTCGAATTCCTCTGGCTATTGCATTACAAAATTAGAAATTCCGAACCTGGTTTTTATGGACTGAGTTCGGGGTCTTGAACAGTAATTTGGAAACTCTAAAGTTGTTGTGTCGCGCTCTAAATTGTTGCAACAACTCGTAAGTAGAAGAACCCGTGGCTAGAGATATAATCGCATAAAACGTGCTCCGAAATTATCTGTGCGTATATTTGAGAGTAAAATTTTCTTAAAATTTCTGTAACATGTTTTGAAATTATTGCCACTTATTGGCATATTCTATAGTTACGAATAAATGAATAACGAACTTATGACCAAAATGTTAAGTATGGGTTTACAGTCTGAACCCGTAGTCACTCTGCCAATCCAATCATTAAAATTATCTTTCCAACTTCAAACTGTAAATATATGAAGTAGTTTCAGTTAACTAAATTTACAACATCTATTTACAATAGACTCCCGATTATCCAGCCCCGTTTGAACCGGCCTCCGTTTTATCCGGCCACATTTTTGTTGATATGATATATTCTGTAATTATTCACTTTCTTGCGTAAATATTGTCACATGTATTTGTAATTGTTTAAATAATCATCCACATATTCTTTTTCCATTAGTACTAAATCTCTGAGTACAGTATTCTGCACTTCTTAGAGTATAGATAGGGATGAGAAAGTGAGTCACGCAAAAGGAAAGATTGCACTTGTAACTACGACAAGTATGTTGAACAGGAAGAAGATTCATCAGCAATTGACATATCATTTTTGAGAAAGTGGCGTGACATCGCATTAACGAACGAAGCGAACTAAAAGAAACAGAAAAGATTATCAACTTTTTTGTGAAAAATGAAATTAAACAAATATTACATACATACATATTACGTAGCATTATATTATACTGAGATGGTGTGATTGTATATATGTACCGTATGTACATACGTGTATATAAATATTAAAAATTATAAATATATTTAATATTAATTTTTTGGTATAAACATTACAATCTATAAAGCATGCTGCCAGATTAACTGGTCATTTGTTTATCTGGCCGAGGTCGCGTCCCGCAGGGGCCGGATAATCGAGAGTCTGCTGTATATGTATGTATATTGTTCATCCGAATGTAGAAATATTAAAAATCACGTAACGCAGTCACTGCATAAAGAACATATAAAAATATAAAGTAAAGATTGCTTTTTCGCAAGAAATATCACAAAAAGATTGGTTTTTTGAGTTTTATGAATACGGTTCACTTTTCCGAAAAATCTAAAAAAATTGGGAGTAATAGCTATAATAATATATTGTTACCATAAAAATATAAAAGTAGTACTTTTACAGCTTCACTACGAATCTGCATTTTTCAGATTAGTATAGAGTTTTTCATATTTACACCTTAGTTTTGCAGGAAAAAAATCCGAGAGCATTCTCCAGTATATGTTCCCATACATATTACTTTTCAAAATGTAAAAAGGAACGATGATACAAACTACATTGAACTCCGCCTAGGCGTGTATCGTGAACGCATTGCGTCTAAAAGGCATCGCTGCTTGTTTTGCTTTTCTATATACATATATATCGCGGTGTCGCCTGCCGGGCGGAAAACAAACGCGCAACAATCTGTTGTAGGCGAAAAGCGTTGACGACGCACGTACAGGCGAGGTTCAATGTAGTGGTACATGGACCTACTCCTATACTCGCGGCCAACTGCCATTTGGTCTTGATGATTAGGCGCCCTTCGTGCATAAAAGCTGAACTAAACTTGATACGTATTTTGCTCTGTTTTATCGTCAGTATGGCGAAGTCATCAGAGAAAGCACGCTTTTACGCGAAACAACTTTTCGTCCTTATATGAGAAGCTTTTGAGTCGAACGATAGCTCATTCGAAAGGAAAAGCTTCAACGCGGGTCGGTCAGGTATTCATTTTATACATATCATTCTCTCCGTATCAAAAAAATGCTTAGATACGACGACTATCAAGCCGTTGCTTTTTGCTCCGCATTACAACGCTAATATTACTACATATCAACATAATTTGATCACAAGAATACCTGACCGAACCGCGCTGAACTCTCCCCTTTCGAATGAGCCATTATTTCGACACCAAATTCTCCTTTATAAGAACAAAAAGTTGTTTCGCGCAACCCCATATTTTTGGCCCATTTTGTCGGTAAAGTCTACTCTTTGCCATGCCTGGGACACAGACGAGGTACAGGATAGACCTATCATCTTATGGGACTCCGTGTCACCAGCTCTGAAATACCGACCTCGAAAAAAATTCGAGTGTTTCATACGCCCTCTGCGTTTTAATGCGGTGAGTGTAAGAAATACCTGTGGAAATGTCGCTGACGACGATAAAGTCAACAGACTCAAGTACATCGTTCTCTATCGCGTCACGAAGAAATCTGTTTGACCACTATACACGGTGTCCCATTCAAATAAATCTATTTAAAAATTATGTAAACCACGAATCATGCCAAAAATTGTTTCAGACAAATGTCGAATAGTTTTTAAAGAGTACACAATGTAATAACAGTGATTTTTTCCAAGTAGATGCGAACAAAAATAAATTGTGCAGATTATATGCACACTCTGTGCGTATAAAACAAATATAACTATCATTTATCTTCTTACATTTTGTAATACTTCACGGTAATGTTATCAATGCATAGATAAAATTTTTCTAGTAAAAGATAAGCAAAAATCCGAGCTCACTTAATTAATTTTAATTTGTTTGCACGGCTGGAGTGTATTTTTATAATGTAGCTATCAACTTACAAAATTAATTACGTTATTGTAATGTTATAATTATATGCTCGAAATCATTATTGCAGAGGAAAGCTCAAACTTCTGATAAATTTCTAGAAGTTTGTAATAAAAAATATAAAACCATGAAATTAAAATATAAAGAGTTTCAAATGTAATTCTTATAACTCTTATTTATTATGCTTGTAAGGCCATTGTGTTAGAAACATAAAAATATCACTTGAAAATTTGTTTAAGACTCATCTACCAGAATATATTATCTAAGTTATGTTTGAATGCAAGGCTTGTTCTTCCACATCTAGGAAAAAGTAAGCAGAAATGTAATTAATCCTCCAAGTACTTACGCAGTTTTGAAAAACGCGGTTTTTTGTGATCTTTGTAGTCACCGCGACTGTGAAGAGCCACAAAAATTACAATATACTTTCGTGAAATATGAATAACATATGTACAAAATATATAATAAATTCACTACATATTTTTATGCGTTTATAGGAACTTTAAATGTTTGAAAGAATGAAGAATACGCGTAACATGCAAAAATATATAAAATATTCAAAGCGCAGTACATTTCATAATATTTAAAAGATGAAGGAAATTCTATTTAGGCTACACCTGGGTATATATTTATGTTAGGATTGCCTATTAGATTTTTATGAAATTGAAATATGTCGTAAAATTCAACATTTTCAGAAAGTTTCCCGATTTGTGCCTATGATCGGCATTAAAGGATAGATCCTCGAGTTCTGGGAATTTTTGAATAACATTATTATTTTCGTAACATACATATGTTCGTAAATATATAAAATGCAACACATATTTAACATTTCTAAACAACGGTATGCGGCTCCACAGTGAGGTAGGCGATATATCATATTAATCGGAAGCTTATGTATGACGAAGTAGTAGTGGTTCTAACTTAGAAGTTTAAAAATATTAGCAAAAATATATTAGTACAATTGTATTGTATTCTACCTATACGTACAATAGCAATGACAACACCACAAATAATGCAGTTGCATTGTGCCAGAAACGGAGTGCCGCTTGACGACGAGATGAAAAATAAGCAAACCAAATCCGCCGGCGAGCGAAGCGGCTAACGCGTCGGATGTCTGTGTACGCATTGTGTACCTATTCATACATATATATACATATTGAAACAGCATGCAATGTAGTTGTACCAATATGTTTTTGTTAATATCTTGGAACCTATGCAACAACCCTGTTACTGCCATTGTAATTGGTATTTATTTAGAAAAGAGGGGTCTCACCGATTTCGATGATTTTTTAATATGTTGTAGAAATCAACATTTTAAACAACTTTTTCCTATACATATAACCGTCGCTCGGGCTTAGTTTCCGAAATTATTTTCGAAGAATGATCAGTACAACTGCATTGAATTCTTTCTATAAGTATGCGTCCGTGGCAGCGTATCCGTAAACATTTGGTCGGTGATTGTCCACTGTTCCTTTAAACGCATCGAGGCAGCTCGCAACGGACGCGTAGAATGGGAGTGCTTCCGAACTCGATTCGGGTAGCCGACCGTCTCACGGCGGCCGGAATAATAATCCAGCCCGAACCTTACTCGAATCGAACTCTTCTATCTAGTAACTAATTTAATAAAGTTTAGGTTCGGGACGAAGAATTCATTCTGGCCGCCGTGAGGCGGCCGGCCACACATTCATTTTTGTTTTAATGATCTTTATTGATATTATATGAAGTTGTAAACATTTCAGTTATTATTTCGAAAAAATTTTGTACATTGTATAATATTCGTCGCTGGCCGCTATGCTGTTATGTATAGAAACGTTAGGCAGTTGCCAATCAAACGCTTACGCATACGCTCCCACGGACGCGTACTTATAGACAAAATTTGATGTAGTAGTACCAATCTCCTTTGAGACAAATTTCGGAAACGAAGGCCGAGCGGCGGTTATATGTACATTAGAAAAATTCGAAAAGTGTCAATAAATAAAAGCTAAACTCTTGTTAATCCTCGATACTTTATTTATACACTCGATATGTTTCCGGCTCAGATGCTTCCGCATTAATGAATCTTCCTCTTGCCAATCGATTTGCCTTTCCTTGCCTGGAAGGGCGTCCACGTGAGGCGTATCGCCTAAGACGTATTGTTTACGTCTGGCGATTACCTGGAGACGCATTCCCGCTAACATGTATAGGAAAAAGTTGCTCAAAATGTTGATTTTTATAACATACTCGAAAATCATCGAAATCGGTTTAGAAAAGGGGGCTTTTCTAAATAATTACCTTGTAATTGTTCACGCATATTTCTCGATTAATATTATCGCCACCCCCTCCTCTTTGTTCGAATAACTAAACTTTTACCCAGTTTATAACTATGTATGTACATATGTAATATAAATTTGTAGTAGGAGTGAGAAGGGAAGTCTCAAAATTACGCGAGCCTTCATTAACGCGATACATAAATGTTCCGAACCCCCGCGTATTTCGAGGGACAACTGTACATTGTATGTTGTGTCGTTCAACTTCTGGTTCGCAACTTAGTGATTATACAGGATCCATGAGTGAAGTGGGTGCCCGATACATACATGTTGTGATACGCCTCACGTGGACGCCCTTCCAGGCAAGGAAAGGGAAATCGATTGGCAAGAAGATTCATTAATGCGGAAGCATCTGAGCCGGAAACATATCGAGTGTATAAATAAAGTATCGAGAATTAACAAGAGTTTAGCTTTTATTTATTGACACTTTTCGAATTTTTCTAATATACACATACAATGTTATCTCGCCAAGACTGCAGCTGGGCCTAAGTCCGCTGAAGACACGAAACTCAAACCTCGTCTGATGTCTGCCGTCGGAAAGAACAACGAGCGAAAGACAAAGTGAGAATGAAAAGCCGAGCATTCGAAGAAGTTTAAATGCTCGCTGTGCTAATGCAATGCAAACTTAAAAGTTTTGCATTTTTTTATCTTTCTTTAAAGTAATTTATTTATCATATTATTGCAATTTTTGTATTAAAATGAAACCAAACACCATATAATTTGTACCACTTTTACTTAACATTTATGAAATAAGTACGCTGTATTATAGTTTCTAACAAATTGCAGAAATTGATTGTTTCTAGCAAAATACATATTTTAATAACATTATGCCATTGAATATGATATACTTACGTAAAGTATACAATTTATAAGTTTTTCAAGGGCAGCTGATATGTGCAATACATAGACTACGCACTTCACTTCCTGTAGCTTTCTTTTGCTCTATAGAATACATCTATTCCAGCGATTTACTTCTCTTCCATTTCCTACTTCTCTTAACTCCTGTATTAATACAATACTTTCACATTTTCGTAGGTAAATATAATCCGAACTATGTCGTCTTTGGTCTCATTTTAACGAGAAAAGTTTGGCGAATATGTTGAAAGAAAATTTATTAAGAAAAAAATAATAAAAAAAGTTTTTTAGTCTACATTAACGTGTTCATACATTGTATGGGGTTTTAAACCGCTCGGCTCTGATCAAAGGCGAGCCGAACTCGCTTCACTGATCGCGAATTGTGGTTCCAAGCGAGGCAGTCCTCACGGCCTCCTCTGCTGTAGGCTAGAATACGAGGAAGGCAACGCTGTCATTAGTCCTACAACGACTGGTCGGACTGATGATTTTTGTTTGCGGTGTTGTGACAGCGTATGTTTCGCCTTTGATATAGCGACGGATATGGAGCCCCCCCCCCCCCCCGCCCATCTTAGGGGATTGGACTGAAATCTACGCATTTATCCATGGGTTCGCTCGAGTTCTTGGCGAGAAAATATTGTAAGAACTGTACAGTATATGCATATATACATATTGAATTATACACACACGTATTAAACAAACTTTCCATGCTGAAAACAAGCTCTCTTTGGAATTCCGATACGAACCTGTTAAGTTGCATAAAAGCATACACTCTAAAAAAATCCCCATAGTGCTTGGTTTAAAGCTCAGCATACTACTTGTGAAGAAGAATCGACGGTACATTGTTGCAGTCTAGGTCATTCACATTTGATATTAGATCACAGAGTCCGAAACGTAGCTGTGATCAATAGTAACCGTTAATCTATCATGAAAGATTAATGGTAAAAAAGATTGTTACAGAAAAACATAAATTTCAATTCCCATACGTTTCATCTTCGTTTTACGAAAATGATATTAAGGGATTATTTCATATACATATAACTTGTACTAGTTTTACTGGTAAACAGTTTTGAAAGAACTCAAAAGTTTAACTCGAAAATTATTTGTTTGTAATAGTTACTCATTTATTAGAAGTAAAAATTTCGAAACCATTCTTCGGGATACGATTTTTGGCTCCGATTCATTTGAGTTGAGCTTCGGTAGCTTATATTTGGGCTATGTAAATGTTTATTTGCAGCTCGTTCACACAATACGGTTTTTGACCAACTCGGTTATTTTACCAAATCAAGATTAACCGAAAACAGTGTCCACACATTTCTCCATCTCCACAGAAAATTTAATTTTCATGCATATATATACTTCATAAATTGGTTGCCATGCTGATTCGTTCTCAGTTTTACCTTTAGATGAATGCAACGTCTACGTATTACTTTTAAATTACGTTCTTTAATGTGACTAGCTAGACTTTACCATATTCATAATGAATATGTTATTTGGATACATACATGATTTTGCTATTGCCGAATATAATTGCACTATATGGTATACATGATACAGGTGCCATTCCGATACGTGACAAAAGTAACCATAAAAAATAACCGATTTAATACGTTTATCGTACACATATACAAAATATAAATAGTATTTCGAGAGGTGATAAAAATTTGATTCAGCAAATAAGTGATTTGCATGACGGCAATAGTTTGTACATACTTCAGTGAATCGGTTAATTCGGTAATCTAACTGACGAAATGAAACCGCATCGTATTACCGAACTATTGGGGTCCATGTATACGACGGCCGAGTATACGCGATAGTTTATCGCCACTCTGTACATTTAAAAGGCTACTGACTATCGCTCGATTTAATTGTCCTTTTCGCCGTTTCAATGGCTCTGTGGTCTTTTCTGGTGTTGAATCGGTAACATTGCACGTGACACGGAAATGGTAAGGGGGTCTCGAGACCCCCGAAACGTGTGACAGAAAAGAGCATTGGATGATAGGTCTATAGTGTACCTCGTCTGTGCCTGGGATTACCGCCTTAAGGCGGTAGTCCCCAATGGCGGCCAGGCATGTCAGAGAGTTGACTTTACCGGCAAAATGAGCCAAAAACATGGGTTTGCCTGATACAACTTTTCGTCCTTATATGAGAGAATTTTGGCTCGAAATAGGGCTCCTTCGAAAGAGGAGGCTTCAACGCAACGTGGTCAGGTAGTCTTGTGGTCAAATTATGTTGATATGTAATAATATGAGCGTTGTAAAGCGGAGCAAAAAATGACAGCTCGACAGCCGTCGAATGTAAGCATTTTTTTGATACGGAGAGAATGATCTGCATGAAATGAATACCTGACCACGTCGCGTTGAAGTCTCCCCTTTCGAATGAGCTATCGTGCAACTCAAAAGCTTCTCATATAAGGACGAAATGTTGTATCGCGTAAAGGCATGCGTTTTCGGATGAATTCGCCACATTGACGATAAAACAGAGCAAAACACGTATCAAGTTCAGTTCAGCTGTTATGCACGAGGGGCGCCTAATCATAAAGACCAAATGAGAATTGGCTGGGACTGGAGGAGTAATTCGATGTACCACTACATTGAACTCTGCCTATCCGTGTGTCGCCGACGCTTTCCTCCTGTAAAAGATTACCGCACGTTTTGCCGTGCGCCGGGCAAGCGGCACCGCGATTTGTTTACGGAAAAGCATAACAAGCAGCGATACCTTTTAGACGCAACGCAACGCAGCGCGTCCACGACACACGCATAGGCAGAATTCAATTTAGTCGTACCATAATTTTTTTACATTTTGAAAAGTAATATGTATGGTAACATGTTGGAGAAAGTTTTCGGATTTTTTTACCGCAAAACTTAGGTATAACATATGGAAAACTCTACACTAATATGAAAAATACAGATTTCGTTGTGAAGCTGTACAAGTACTATTTTTATACTTTTATGGTAACAACATATTATTATAGCAATTATCCCCAATTTTTTTAGATTTTTGGAAAAGTGAACCGTAGTTATAAAAATCAAAAACCAATCTTTTTGAAATATTTGCGCGAAAAAGCAATCTTCACTTTACATTTTTATATGATCTTTATGCAGTGACTGCGTTACGTGATTTTTAATATTTCTATATTCGGAAGAACAATATATAGAGCCGACTTTCGATTACCCGGCCCCTGCAGGACCAGAGCTCGGCTGGATAAACAAATGGCCAGTTAATCTGGCAGCATGTTTTATACATTGTTATGTTTATACCAAAAAATTAATATTTAATATATTTATAATGTTTAATATTTATACACACGTATGTACATACGGTGCATATATACAATCACACCATCTCAATATAATATAATGCTAGATAATGTGTATGTAATATTTGTTTAATGTCATTTTTCACAAAAAAGTTGGTAATCTTTTCTGTTGCTTTTATTTCGTTTTGTTCGTTAATGTGATGTCACGCCACTTTCTCAGAAATGATATGTCAGTTGCTGATGAATCTTCTTCCTGTTCAACATACTTCGTCACACATACAAGTGCAATCTTTCCTTTTGCGTGACTCACTTTCTCATCTCTATCTATATTCTAAGAAGTGCGGAATACTGTACTCAGAGATTTAGTACGAATGAAAAAGGAATTAATATGAGGTTGCGTATTTAAACAATTACAAATACATGTGACAATAGTTACGCAAGAAAGTGAATAATTACAGAATATTTCATATCAACAAATATGTGGCCGGATAAAACGGAGGCCGGTTCAAATGGGGCTGGATAATCGGGACTCTATTGTAAATAGAAGTTGTAAATTCAGTTAATTGAAACTATTTCATATATTTATATTTTGAAGTTGAAAAGATAATTTTAATGATTGGATTGGCAGAATGACTACGAGTTCAGACTGTAAACCGATACATATCATTTTCGTCATAAGTTCGTTATTCATTTATTCGTAACTATACAATATGCCAATAAGTGGCAATAATTGCAAAACATGTTAAAGTAATTTGAAGAATATTTTACTCTGAAGTATACGTAGAAATAGTTTCAGAGCACATTTTACGTGATTATCTCTGTAGCCACGGATTCATCTACTTACGAGTATTACTTAGTATTTGCTAGATCAAATAAATGTATGAAATGACACCACACACCTGTACTTCAATCCAACCATATTTATTAACGATAAGTACTATTGAAATAGATTTCTTTTATTTATTAGGTGTCAGAGAAGCTTAGTGATTCTATAATTAACAAATCATATGAATAGTAAATCTATGGAAGCAAACTGAATTGTCATGTAGTTATGAATTAAGAAAAAATATAGGGAAGAAAGATTAATTTGTGAGCAGCGGGAATTCACGACCAAAATAACCAATATAAGATTCACAGGCAGAACCTATAACCACTCTGCCAATGTAATCAGTAAAATCATTCTTTCTATTTTAAGATATAGTGTGGGGAAATAGTGCTAGTTGACTGAATCTATTATTTTTGTTATCTATATATTATTCTTCCAGGTGTAGAACTATTAAAAATCACGTACGGTATTCACTGCATCGAAAACATAAGAATTTAAAGTAAGGAATGCATTTTCGCGCGAAATACCTCGGCAAAATTGATTTTTAATTTTTTCAACTACAACGCACAATTCCAAAAAATCTGAAAGATATTGGGTACAATAGTTATAATAATATGTTGTTATCGTAAAAATATAAAAGTAGTGTTCCTACAACTTCACTACGAAATCTGCATTTTTTCAGATTCTTTTAGGGTTTTCCATTTTGTACACCTAAACTTTGCAATAAAAAAATCCGAAAAATTCACTAATATATATCATCATATTTCCAATATGTCAGATTTTTCTCAGAATTTTTGCTTGCCATTAAATGGGATAAATATGGCAAAAACTGATATTTCATTTCTTCCCCATAACTACCCCCCAGATCGAGATAGAGGATTGAAACTTGGTGCGAAAGCTTTTCTTTGGCTAAGTTATCAAATGGTACATCAAAAGTCTAATTTGGTTCAAGGGCAGTTATGACCCCCTTATCCGGCTATACTATTTAACTTGTGCGGGGCGCGAACTGGCGACCAAAATATTTCATCCGGATTTCATTGTCGGACCGCAAAGCACTCTCATGCTATCGTTGCGTTGAATTGTCACGGCGGCAATGCGGCAACACTGTCTATGATTTTTGGCAACGCTGCTGCCTCTTGACGATTTCTCCCCTTGCCCCGATGACGCACAATAAACAGCTGTGAATTACTCTACGCTTTCGTGAAGGAAAACGATAGTGGCTCCGCATCGTATTCGTCGGGCAGCCACGTGCTTGTAGGAAATGATCTTACTGTAACGAAATCTACCATGCCTACGAAATCTGTGACGTCACGCGAGGGGACTACCGCCATAAGGCCTTACCCCACAGCCTTATGGCGGTAGTCCCCAGTAGCGGCCAGGCATGTTCAAGGGATGACTTTACCGGCAAAATCAGCCAAAAATATGGGTTTGCGGGGTTCGACTTTTCGTCCTCATATAAGACAATTTTGGGTCGAAATATATCTCATTCGAAAGAGGAAGCTTGAGTGCAGTGCGCTCTGGTCGTCATTTGTTCCGATTATGTTGATGCTCAATAATATGAGCATGGCAATGTGGAGCAAAAATTTACAGATTGACAGTCGCCGAATCTAAGCAATTTTCGTATACGAAGAGAATGTTCTCAATGAAATGAGGACTAGAGCGCACTGCACTGAAGCTTCCTCTTTCGAATGAGCCCTATTTCGACCCAAAATTGTCTTATATGAGGACTCAAATGAGCTATTGTTCGATGCAAAATCTTCTTATTTAAGAACGAAAAGTTGAACCCGGCAAAAGCATGCTTTCCCGTGTGATTTCACCACATTGATGATGATACAAAGCAAAAACGTGTAAACTTTAGTTCAGCTGTTCTAAGCGAGGAGGCGCCTAATCGGAAAGACCCAATGAGAGTTGGCGCGAGTGTAGCAGCAGCTCGCTGTACTACTACACATTGAAGCCTGTCTGTAAGTGTGTCGTCACGCTTTTCTCTATTCCAATAGCTCGCACCTCGTTTCGTTTTGTGCATGACAAGCGGCTCCGTGATATGTTTATGCACAGAAAAGCGAAACGAACGGCGCTGTCTTGTAGACGCAGCGCGTCCCCCGCACACTTATAGACAGAGTACAATGTAGTTGTACAATCATTTTTTTAAATTTTGAAATGTGATATATGATAATATATGTTGACGAATTTTTTCGAATTTTTTTTGCTGCAAAACTTAGGTGTAGAAAATGAAAAATCTTATAAAAATTTGAAAAATGCATATTTCGTAGTAAAGTTGTAAGAACACTACTTTTATACTTTTATCATAATAACACACTATTATCCCCAATTTTTTTTTGATTTTCTGAAAAAGTGCACCGTGGTTCAAGGAATCAAAAACCAACTTTTTCGAGGTGTTTAACGCGAAAAAAGGACCGTTACTTCAAATTTTTATATGCCCGTTATGCAGTGAGTATCGCTCGTGATTTTTAATATTTCTACATTCGGAAGGGAAATACATAACCAGAAATAGTTGTAGATTCACGAGGGAAGTTACCAAACTCAAAAATTCTGAAATTCGTTAAACAAGTAGTGTAGGTCCCCAGTAACACAAAGCTATTTTTCGTTGGTATTAATTTTCACTTTCAGGAAATGAAATCAACTTCCAAAGTTTTAGTTTTTTTGTACTTTTTTGACTATAATTTTGTAATAACAAGCGATAGGACAAAACTTTAACAGGATAGATTGTTCAGTGTTTTATGTTCTACAACCCCACTGCAATAAAAAGTATCTTCATAGTGCAATTTGTTTTAAATGCGCAAATTCTCCGTTTTCTATTGCATAACGGTAAATGATTAAAATGGTTATATTACATACCAAAAAATATTCAGTTTGTACGATCTAATGAAGTATAAAATAAAATCATTTTTTTTATTTACGTCGTTGGTAAAAACAATTAATTACCGTTGTTGGTATATGTCTACATTTTTGTTCGACTCATCACTCTGTTTGTACTTTTCACCATAAAGTAGGTATGTTCTATCATATTTGAAGGTCCAGTATATATTCCATTCTGAAAGATATATTTAAAAAAATTTATTGCACGTGTATATGGAACTTTTGCAACGCCTGTGCTCGGGTGATTATTCCGAACCATCAAGTTCAGTCTCTCCCTCTCAAACGAGCAGGAAGCTCTTCACCCATACTGAACATGTATATGTACATTCAGAAAATGTTTGCATTAACTAGTTAAATAAATATGTAAGAAATGAAGCAATAATTGATATGTGGGAGAGGGTGATCGCGATAATCACTCGAGAATAGGCGTTTTTGCAATATGTTTCATGTACACGTGTAATACAATTTTTTATATAAATTTTTAAATATAGAATATATATTCGACCGTGAAGTATAATAGAAAATACATATTTTGGCGTGAAAAATATAAATAGAATGAAGAATCGACCAAAAACATATCAAGATGCGTATAACGGTAATTAATTGTTTTTAACAAAGGCGCAAACAAAAAAATTATTTTATTTTATATTTCGTTAAATCGCTCAAAATAGAAATTTTTACTATATTATTATCATTTCTATAATTTACAGTTTTTTTCTATAATTTTGGTCATAAGTTCGTGCCTTGCACAAGCGCAACTTTTCTCTCTTACATTTTTTTGAATTCTTAATTATACAATATGCAAATAAGTAACAATAATTTAAAAACATGTGCAAGATATTTTAAAAATATATTACTCTGAAGTATACACAGATATAATTTAGGAGCATATTTTCCACAATCGCTTCTGTAGCCACGAATTCTTCTATTTATGGGTATTACTTCGCATTTCCTAGATCAAATAAATATATGGAATGATGCAATGTACTTTTACTTCAAGTCAACTCCATTTATTACTGATAAGTACTATTGAATTAAAGTTTATTTATTTATTAGGTGTCGAAGAATCTAAATAATTCTATAACTAACGAGGTAAATGAATAGTAAAACTGTAGAAGGAAACAATATTATCATGTAGTCAAGAATTGAAAAAAAAACTTAGAGAAAACAATTTAACTTCTATGGGGCGAGAACTTGCAACCAAACCATTTTGTGTGGACATCACAGTCGAACCATAAGCCGCTCTCGTGCAACCATTGCGATGAATTGTCACGGCGGCAACGCGGCAACACCTCCGAAGATTCATGGGAACAGTGCTGCCTAGAGACGATTTCCCCCCTTGCTACCCTATCATGCAATAATCAGTTGCGAATTACTTTACGCATTTGTGAAGGAAAACGATAGTTTCTCCGTCTCGTATTTGTCAGGCAGCACATACTTGTAGGAAATTATCTCACTATAATGAAATCTACCAAGCCTACGAAATCTGTGACATCACGCGAGGGGTCTACCGCCTTAAGGGGGTAGTCTCAGGCATGGCAGAGAGTTGACTTTACCGACAAAATGGTCCAAAAATATGGGTTTCCCTGATACAACTTTTCGTCCTTATATGAGAGAATTTTGGCTCGAAGTAGGTCTCATGCGAAAGGGTAGGTTTCAACGCAACGTGGTCAGGTAGTCTTGTGGTCAGATTATGTTGATATGTAGTAATATGAGCGTTGTAAAGCGGAGTAAAAAATGACAGCTTGACAGCCGTCGAATCTAAGCATTCTTTGATACGGAGAGAATGATCTGCATGAAATGAATACCTGACCACGTTGCGTTGACGTCTTCCCTTTCGAATGAGCTATCATTCGACTCAAAAGCTTCTCATATAAGGACGGAAAGTTGTATCGCGTAAAGGCATGCTTTCTCGGATGAATTCGCCATATTGACGATAAAACAGAGCAAAATACGTATCAAGTTTAGTTCAGCTGTTATGCACGAGGGGCGCCTAGGCATAAAGACCAAATGAGAGTTGGCTGGGACTGGAGGAGTAGCCGATGTACCACTACATTCAACTCTGTCTATATATGTGTCGCCGACGCTTTCCCCCTGTGGAAGTTTACCGCACGTCTTTTTTGCGCTCGTCAAGCGGCACCGCGATATGTTTATGGAGAAGCAAAACAAGCAGCGATGACTTTTAGACGAAACGCAACGCAGCGCGTCCACGACACACGCATAGGCGGAGTTCAATGTAGTTGTATCATCATTTCTCTTTACATTTTGAAAAGTAATATCTATGGTAACATGTTGGAGAATGTTTTCGGATTTTTTTGCTGCAAAACTTAGGTATAACATATGAAAAACTCTACACTAATCTGAAAAATGCAGATTTCGTTGTGAAACTGAAAATGTACTACATTTATATTTTTATGGTAACAACATATTATTATAGCTATTATCCCCAATTTTTTAGATTTTATTTTTTTATTTATAAAAATCAAAAATCAATCTTTTTGAGATATTTCGCGCGAAAAAGCAATCTTCACTTTACACTTTTATATGTTCTTTATGCAGTGACTGCATTACGTGATTTGTAATATTTCTATATTCGGAGGAACAATATATAGGGTGAGGCACTTAAAACCGGCCACTTGAATAACTTGGGTGCTATTGGTGATAGGAAAAAATGCATCAGGCCAAAATTATTTGGTATCGAGGGGTTGATCATCCGATGTTACTAGTTTTTTGATAGGTGGAGGCGTCAAGGAGATCTGAAGGTCATCTCTGTTTTTAAATGGAACGGTATGTTTTTTACTTACATTCTGATAGAGTATTTCAAGGCGAATACAATGACATATTTATGCATACATACATACAATGTCTAGGTTAAGCCAATTGTGATGGAAAATAATTTACTTTGAGGAAATGGTCGAACACTTCCTTGCCGTCTCGTAATCTCTTGTTATGTGTCATTGAATGGAAATAAACATTCAATCACACTGTACACTTCATCTGTACATAATATGGTTAGTCGTTTATGGGAATCTCTGCTGAGCGAAGTGTATCTCAAGTTTCCGAAATGCGTTATTCAATGGCGGAGAAAGTAGGTTTAAGATATGGTTTTTGTTTATGGGGAATGTCGTCAAATTGTAAGAGATGCAGTCCGTTTGTAAACTGAACGGGTTTCCGAACGTGTTGCATCTTCACCACCTGTATTTGCGAATGTTATTAAATGTTTTCAAGAAACTGGAAGAATAAGTAACAAAATACGAAGAAGACCCACGACAGCAACTGATGATCGAAATGAACATTTTAGCAGTTGTAACACAAAATCGCCATGCTAGTACAAGGCAGCTAGCATGTGAAAGTGGCGTCAGTCAATGAAGTGTTTTGCGAATATTACATTTAAATAAATTCCACGCTTTTCATGTTTCACTTCACCAAGAATTACATGGGAATGATTTTCAAAACCGTGTAAATTTTTGTGTATGGGGTCTGCAGGAATTACAGAGTGATGATTCGTTTTTGACTAAAGTTTTCTTTACTGGCGATGCCACATTTACAAACTGTGGCCAAGTCAATCGTAATAATATTCATTATTGGTCAATAGAAAATCCACGGTGGCTGAGAGAAGTGGATACACAAAGACCTTGGTCTGTGAACGTTTGGTGTGGACTTCTTAACAGTGAAATAATTGGTCCTTATTTTATCGATGGCACATTAAACACTTCGAGATATAAATACATCTTAACTGAAATTTTGCCACACCTGCTGGAAAATATTCCGCTTCACAGACGGCAAACTATGTGGTTCCAACAAGATGGATGCCCTGCACATTCTGCACGGATAATCACTCAATTCCTCAACGCGACATTCGGAGATCGTTGGTTTGGCCGTGCAGGAAATCATAAATGCCCCGCACATTCTCCATATTTAACACCTCTAGACTTATATTTGTGGGGAAAATTGAAGCAGAAAGTGTATAATGAAATACCAACAACCAAAGATGATATGAAGGAGCGTATAAGAAGAGCTTGTGCCGCGATGAACCCAACTTTAATTCAACATGCCGTATTATCCGTCTAGCGACGCTTCAGAGCATGCATCAATGTTCGAGGTCACCATTTTGAACACTTGTATTAGTCGGGTATAACTGTTAGATAAATAAATCAACGGTGCTTAACCTCAAGGTAAATTATTTTCCTCAAAGTAAATTATTTTCCATCACGTTAACTCAGACCACGAATGACATCCCAATAGGTCATTGTTTTCGCCTTGAAATACTCTATCAGAATGTAAGTAAAAAAACATTCCGTTCCATTTGAAAAAACAGAGATGACCTTCATATCTCCTTGACGTCTCCACCTATCAAAAAACTAGTAACATCGGATGATCTGCCACTCAATACCAAATAATTTTGGCCTGATGCATTTTTTCCTATCACCAATAGCAGCCAAGTTATTCAGGTGGCCGGTTTTAAGTGCCTCACACTGTATAGAGCCGACTCTCGATTATCCGGCCCCTGCATGACAAGACCACAGGCCGGATAAACAAATGACCAGTTAATCTGGCAGCATGTTTTATATATTGTTATGTTTATACCAAAAAATTAATATTAAATATATTTATAATGTTTAATATTTATACACACGTATGTACATACGGTACATATATACAATCATACCATCTCAATATAATATAATGCTACATAATATGTATGTAATATTTGTTTAATGTCATTTTTCACAAAAAAGTTGGTAAGCTTTTCTGTTTCTTTTATTTCGTTTCGTTCGTTAATGTGATGACACGCCATTTTCTCAAAAATGATATGTCAGTTTCTGATGAATCTTCTTCCTGTTCAACATACTTCGTCGCACTTACAAGTGCAATCTTTCCTTTTGCGTGACTCACTTTCTCATCTCTATCTATATTTTAAGAAGGGTGGAATACTGTACTCAGAGATTTAGTACGAATGGAAAAAAAATTAATATGAGGTTGCGTATTTAAACAATTACAAATACATGTGACAATAATTACGCGAGAAAGTGAATAATTACAGAATATTTTATATCAACAAAAATGTGGCAGGATAAAACGGAGGCCGGTTCAAATGGGGCTGGTAATTGGGTGTCTATTGTAAATAGAAGTTGTAAATTCAGTTAACTGAAATTATTTTATATATTTATATTTTGAAGCTTGAAAGATAATTTTAATGATTGGATTGGCAGAGTGACTACGGGTTCAGACTGTAAACCCATACTTAACATTTTCGTCATAAGTTCGTTATTCATTTATTCGTAACTATACAATATGCCAATAAGTGGCAATAATTGCTAAACATGTTAAAGTAATTTTAAGAATATTTTACTCTGAAGTATACGCAGAAATAATTTCGCAGCACATTTTACGTGATTATCTCTCTAGCCACGGATTCTTCTACTTACGAGAATTACTTAGTATTTCCTAGATCAAATAAATGTATGAAATGACACCACACACTTTTATTTCAATCGAACCATATTTATTAACGATAACTACTTTTGAAATAGATTTCTTTTATTTATTACGTGTCAAAGAAGCTAAATGATTCTATAATGAACAAATCATATGAATAGTAAATCTATGGAAGCAAACTCAATTGTCATGTAGTTATGAATTGAAAAAGAAAAATATAGGAAAGAAAGATTAATTTGTGCGAAGCGCGAAATCACGACCAAAATAAGCAGTATAGTGTTCACACGCAGAACCTACAACCACTCTACCAACATATTCAGTGAAATCATTCTTTCTATTTTAAGATATAGTGTGGTGAAATAATGTCAGTTGACTGAATCTATTATTTTTGTCATCTATATATTATTCTTCCAGATGTAGAACTATTAAAAATCATGCACGGTATTCACTGCATGAAAAACAAGAATTTAAAGTAAGGATTGCATTTTCGCGCGAAATACCTCGACAAAACTGATTTTTAATTTCTTTAACTACAGCGCACAATTCCAAAAAATATGAAAGATATTGGGGACAATAGATATAATAATATGTTGTTATCGTAAAAATATTAAAGTAGTGTTCTTACAACTTCACTACGAAATCTGCATTTTTTACATTCTGTTAGGGTTTTCCATTTTGTACACCTAAACTTTGCAATAAAAAAATCCGGAAAAATTCTCTAACATATATCACCATATTTCTAATATGTCAGATTTTTCTCAGAATTTTTGGTTTCCATTAAATGGGACAAATATGGCAAAAACTGATATTTCATTTCTTCCCCATTACTATCGCCCAGATAGAGATAGAGGGTTGAAACTTGGTTTGAAAATTTTCTACGGCTAGGTTCTCAAATGGTACATCAAAAGTCTAATTTGGTTCAAGGGCAGTTTTGACCCCCTTATCCGGCTGTACCTTTTAACTTGTGCGGGGCGCGAGCAGGCTACCAAAATATTTCAAACGGATTTCATAGTCGGACCACAAAACACTCTCGTGCTATCGTTGCGTTGAATTGTCACGGCGGCAATGCGACAACCCTGTCTCTGATTCTTGGCAACGCTGCTGCCTCTACACGATTTCTTACCTTGCCCCATTGACGCACAATAAGCAGCTGTAAATTACTCTATGCTTTCGTGAAGGAAAACGATAGTGGTTCCGCCTCGTATTCGTCAAGCAGCCACATGCTTCTAGGAAATGATCTTACTGTAACGAAATCTACCATGCCTACGAAATCTGTGACGTCGCGTGTTGGGACTACCCCCTTATGGAGCCACGGTGGTTCATGCCACCATAGCGGTACATGTCGCCAACTTGCATTTGAAACTCGACTTTGTATTTCCGTTACCCTATGGGTGGTAAAAGTTTGCAGCTGACTGGGGAGCTTGTGTAGCCATGCTAATGCTACGGTTGAGTCTCTCCAACAGTGTACAGGACAATTGCGTAATTGTAACGTAACTAGGACGTGCTCGGTAAGTTGTGTCATTATTACAGCTGCAGATAATTTTAATTAGGCAACCTTCAGAGGCATCGGTTGGACTATCCTAGTTTTGGCGAGAAGAAGATGCGTTTGTATTTGTTTTTGTAAAGTGACAACGCGTAAGTAGACCACAGCCGCGACAGCGCACTGAGAGGCGTCCGCAAATCCGTGTATCTCATAACTAAGATTGTGTCTACCTAACCCGATCCAGCGATGAATGGCCACGTTTTGTGACTCCGCGAGATCCGCTGAGTATTCGAGCCATTGGTTGTAGAGATCGTTGGGTAACTATTCGTCCCAATTAAGTTTGGCAACCCTCAATTTTTGTATAAATATTTTGGTGGTGATTACTACAAGAGCAATCCACACCAATGGATAGAATATTCGAGCGATCGTAGATAAAATAGACCGTTTAGTAAGAATCTTGGGATGCTCCGTACTTATTTTAAATCTGAATCGGAATTCGTCCGTATTAGGGAGCTATAACAAGCCTAGAATTTTTATTCCCTCAGTTTCTTGAAACGAACGACTAGAGGCACGCTCGTGATCTTCATCGGGAATCTCATCTAGTAATTGGGGACAGTTACTTGCCCATTTTCTTAAGTGGAACCCGCCAAGTTTTAAATGTGCGGTCACTTGTTGACATAATTGTAGTGCCGATACTCTATCGTCTGCTCCGAACAACGCGTTATCTACGTAAATCTGTTCGTTTAATATCGGAATAGATAGCGGAAAATTCGTTCCTTCATCTAACGCGAGTGTTTAATCATTCGATTCGCGAGAAACGGAGCGCAGGCGCTTCCGTAAGTAACAGTAAGTAAGGAATAAGTACGCACGTTGGTTTCTGGAGTAGGACGCCAAACGATCATTTGATAACGCGTATCGCACGGATCTATCCAGATTTGCCGAAATATCTTCTCAATGTCAGCTGCATATACGAAGCGATGCGTACGCTACCGTAAAATTATAGCCGTGATATCGGCTTGAAATTCAAGTCCTATTAGTTAATGATCATTTAAGGTAGACCCATTGGATGTCCTCATCGAGGCATTGAATACCACTCTTAAGCGCGTAGTGCTACTGTCTTGTCGAATTACAGAATGATGCGTTAAAAATATATTTTGCGTTGAGGATAAACCTCTCTTAGGACATTCACGTATGTTACCTAAACCTAAATATTCTTCCAGGAGCGCATTGAAAGTCACGGCCTGTTCCGGATCCTTGGCCAGACTCTTTTCGTAGCGGAGTAATGATCGTGCCGCTATGTCCTTACTCAGCCCGATGTCGAGTGGCGACTCGGTTTTGAAAGGTAACTACATATTTACCGTCCTTGGTTCGCGAGTGAGTGACGCGAAAGTAATCTTTGCACTTTTTATCCTCCTCCGAAAGAAACGGTACGGAGGAAGGAGGGGACTCTGCTACCTCGCAGAAACCCTTTAAGCGATTATTAAGTTTCGAATCAATGTTGGCGAAGTGAACATGTAACTTAATCGCGAGTGAGTTACCAGCTTGAGTGGAAACTATCAATACCCAACCGAATATCGTATTTTCAGCTACCGGGGCGTGTGTTCCGTGCCAAGACGGAACAGATTTGGGTCTCTCGCACCCGCACCACCGGTAGGTCACTTGGGCCTCACGTGCCGCCGGACCGCAGAAAATACAACCCAAATTTCCGACCAGCACGGCATCAATTAGACGCCGCCCCTCCCGTAAAGACATCCCATTGGCCGCTTAAAGGTGTGAAAAGATCCTTAAAAGGAACCTACTAGAAGGCAAAGCGACACACAACAATTCTACACTTCGCCACTTACACAATACACGGCAAAAATTGTACTCGACTCCACCGCAATATCTCTACCGTTCATATTAAAATATATTGTCGTATTTAACTAGTGTTCAATCTTCATAACATCAAATTTACCCTTCGGCTCCTTCCTTGAACAACTTCAATCAACTTACATCCGCGTCATTTATTCGTCACTAACATTGCCGATGCTGTGACGCCCCCACAGCGTCTATTGATCCTTTCTTCAAGCCTTGCTTTAGCACTGCACTATGATAATCTGCTCCAATAATCAAATCGACTGATGCGTTCTCCTGGAGTGTTTCCGCCCATTCCAAACTGGCGAGTTTCGATAAAAGGTCAATCTGGGTAAAACTAGAGCATCGATTATAAACGCGGTTCCTCGACCGTGACAGGGTTCGAGAATTAAATTCGCCGCGGAATGAACTTTAGCAGTGGTACCGGCCCCAATGTCTGATACGGTAACCTGAACGTGTTGACGGGGGGCGCGTAAAGATTTGTCCACAGCTTCACTAACAAAAGTGGCCTCAGAAGCAGAGTCGATTAAAGCACGGATCGTAGCAATTCGACCGGCCGGTGTTCTAATTTTGACCCAGGCTGTAGCAAGCATAATTTTGTTTCGATCGTCAGTCGCCGACCCGAGATGCGTGTTGACATTGTGAGATGGAATCGCGTCATTGTTTTGTTGACTCGAGGCGCGCGCGATGCTTGTTGCCGCAGACGGTTCGGTGCTCGGCGTCGAATTTACCGCAACAGTTGATTTCGAGCTTGACGATACAGCCTGCGTCTGCGCTGCTTTGTGATCAGAGTGCAAGAGTGTATGGTATTTACCCTTGCATTTTGGACAACAGCGTGGACTGGGACATTGCTTAGGAAAATACCCGTCGTGTAAACAATTGAAACACCGCTGCTGATCACGCGCGAGCGATAGTCGTTGTTCTACTGATTTACCGCGAAACGCGTCACAACGATATAGTGCATTATTAGCGCCACATACTATACAAGAGTCAAAGGCGTTCAAGTGTGCCTTCACGTTTCTATTTTGAATTTGTACGTTTTTGCCGATGCTCCCACTTTGGAAGCGGGAGGACGCGAGAGACTCCAACATACGCATTCGAACGTTGATAAACGAATCCCAATCGGATAGAGTCGGGTACCCTTCGGCATCGCCCATACGAAATTCCCATTCCCTACGGGATTCTAGATCTAATTTTTGAATGAAATGGAAGACTAATACGTCGTCCCAGTCAGTCACGTCCACCCGAAACCTTGCGCGACCACACACCCTTCGTCCACACGTCAACTCAATCGCTCTGTCTCAAACACTTTTCATTCGCGCTTCACCCAATCTTAACTAAACATACCGTTCACTCAGCAATCGCTCTAGTCCAAAACCATTCACACGACATTCTGTCTCCCACACTATTTGAGATAGAAGAACGATCTAAATGGCGAAATTGTGTATTCGTGAATGGACAATCTAATTGTTTAGGCGGACTTTCAAAAACTCCATTTGCTTAAATAATACTTTTTATGTCACAAATTGAATACATTAATTAATATTATCTTCATAACTAGTAATTATAAACATAGATATTCCAGCATGAAAATAAATCCAATTAACATGTTAAATATTGATAATAATAAAAATATTTATTTAATGTTGAGTTACATAATTAAAATGAATAGTAATTTTATATTTTATCAATTTTCGCATACCACTTACAAAGCACGTTGTAAAATAAGCAAATATTTAAATTTCAAAATGTATACGTAGACTGTTGTGAGTGTCTATATACCACCATGATCGACAAATGTCGCGAAAACCCATCATATCCCCCACTTTCGCGATAACTTAATAAGTCTAATTAACATCGCGTTTTTGACCTATCATTTTTACGCATTTATCATGCTTTATAGGTTTCAATCCTTTCGTTAGGATATCTGCTGAATTTTCATCCGTTGGAATATAATAATAATAATAATGTCTTTATTTCGGCCCTATGGCTCAGAAATGGACTTGGCTTACGATGTACTTTATATGCTACCGTATGTTCTCACTCACACTCGTCACTCCATTCCCCTCATCCCTCCACCCTCACCAGCTACGCTCACTCCCCTTCTTCTCCTTCCCTTTCTCTATATCCCTTATCCAATTAACCACCCTCTCGTTATATCTACCCTTCACTACTTGTTCTAAACTGTATTCTATCCTTTCCACTTCCTCGCATTCCTCCACTCAGTGTTTTAGCGTCCCATAACCCCGTTCGCAGAGTTTGCATAATTTATCCTCTTCCTTTAGCCAGAATCTGTTGCGTTCCTCCAGGTTTACACATCTCACTCTAGCTATTAAGCCTTGGCTTGCCCTGTTCCCTTTCTATACTAGGTACTCTGTCCTTAAAAGGTGTCTTATGTATTTATACCTACTGTAGTACCTAGAGGCGGCGATCCTTTCATATTGCACCTGATGTTGTATCTCCTTGTCTGTCTCTGTTCCTCACAGGGGGAGGGGGGAGGGGCACTGGTGGAAAGGCCCAGGCGGCTGATTCCAGTCGCTCCCTTCGGGGCGTGGTGACCCCGCGGGCCTAACCCGAACTGTCCAACCAGTGCACTCGGAGGCAGGTCCCTAGACCAGTAGCGTTACGTGCGCGAAACATGTCCCACCAGTTGACTTACTGGTACCGCGCATTCCAGGCTAGCCCCAGGGGTGAGTCATCGTTTGATGCTCCCCTGGCCTGAAGGTTTGGAGCTGGATTCGCGGGGGCGGTGGTTGAAAGTCAAATGCTGGTCCAGATGTCCTCTAGCGGAGGCCCGAGAGACGTCAGCTGGAGTGTAGCGTCAAAAACTACACGAGTACCACTCTCCAGAAATGGTAGGACCTAGGAAAGGGGTTCCATTCGACCTGTAACGTGGTGTCTAAGTCCTGCCGGCTCTTCATCGCACACGTAATAGGTTGTAGCTATACCTTCAGGCGTACGTTCCCTATACGTTCATTGTGCGTATCTCAATGGGGCGCCAGTCCAGGCCGCCTGTGTGAAACCTAAGGGCAAGTACACGGACGTAAAACTAATCACAGTATGTTCTGTCTCTATCTGCTAGGCTCTCGCGTATCCGTGCCTCGTCGAGATTATTCGCTTCATATAGGGCCTCTGAACCCCCTTTGCTAAAGCCGTTTCTCCTTAGATACTCTATCCTATCTACACTGCTACTTATGTCTAGCTTACTTGCTATCTTCTCCTTCAGGCACTCCTTAACCAGTCTTTGGTCTTTCATACTTCTAATTTTTTGGTCATATTTCATCACTTACTCCCCCGATCTTAACCTTAACTTATTCATATTTGTTTCCTTTAGTACCAGATACCAGGGCGTACATCTGTGTAGACCTAAACACCACTTAATATGCCTTATCTCTACTCTTTCCAGGTCCTCCCATTTCTTCCATTCATACATTTCCGCCCCATGCAACAGCCCACTTGCCACCAGGGTATCAAACATAAACATTCTCCTTCCAAAGTAATTTTTCATTATTCTCTCTCCTATCCCCCACACCTCCTTCATTACCAACACCGCCCTCTTCACTCGTTCCCTTATGTGGGCTTTCCAACCCCCATTCGTTTGAAATCTTACCACCAGGTATGTAAATTCCTTGACCACTTCCACCGTCGACCCTTTTCATCCCCATACCGTTTTTCTCTGTTTTCCTCTTCCCTTCCCAAAAACCATCAGTTTGGACTTATCCACATTCAGCTTCAGTTCTTTCTCATCCAGATAAGCCTTCAGTTTTCTTATTAGTACTCTGCAGTCCCCTTCCGACTTCGCAACCAGTACCACGTCGTCCGAACAGGCCAGTGAGCAGAACCTCCTTTCACCCACCATTATTCCTGTTCCCACTGTTTTCAGGAGCGTTTCTTCTAAATCTGCGATGTATATCGTGAACGGCGTGAGACTCAGTCAGCACCCCTGCCGTACTCCCTTCGTGGTCCAGAATTCCGCAGTCGTTTCCTCTCATACCCTTACCACGTTTCTAACTCCTTGGTAAATCTCCTTAACCCTTTCCACTGGACATCCTCTAATACCTTTCTTCCTCATCACTTCCCATAGCTTGTCCTTCACGACTCTGTCAAACGCCGCTCTCAGGTCAACGAAGAAGGCGAATACCTTTCCTCCATTCATCCTGATCACACTCTCTACTATGTGCTGTAAGATATAAATATTATCCATGGTGCACCTGTTTTTTATGAAACCCGCCTGCGTGCCGTATATCTCATAGGCCGAGCACAGCAGCGAAATTCCTCTATAATTACTCACGGTATTTGTATCCCCTTTTTTGTATAACGGCATACTTACCCCTTTCCTCCGTTCATCTGAATAGTTTCTTCTTCACACCTACACAATAGATCTGCGGCGGCTCTCCTGCACCCACCACTAGAGGGACATATGAAATAGGACTTTCTCGAAAGTACTCGCTCCAACTACCTCGTCCATGTATATACAGCCTTTAACTTTCCTTCCAATATCCCAACGTCTAAGGCAGGGCCGGCTAGGTAGCCTTACTGATGAGTCCACTAGCAGGCCCAGGACGAAACGCAACACCCTTCCTTTTTCCTATCCTATCCCCACTCTACAGCTCCACAATTGGTGACCGCGACAAGGAACACAACAGCAGCCTTCCACGGAGGAAAAACGAACCAGCCAGCACAACAGAGGATACACGTCGTCAACTACTTAGGCCAGCAGAAACTACCACTACGCAGCAATCCGACGGACTTGGATACAGCCACTCTACATAGCCGGGTCTCGTGACCTCTCTCCTAGGGTGGCCCAGCATTCGAGTACTACGGCCCGGCCGCCGGTCCCAGCAGATCGCAGCATTTACGTCGGGGTTTACAACGCCGATCACTAGGATGTCTCAGACGCAGCTCCGAGTTTTTCCTCGACGTGGCCATGCTAGGACAGCAGATGTACACGACTGCTTTCGTGGCCTCTCACGCGCTCGCCTCAATTCATGGCTTCAGAGCAACGCGTACCCGCAGCATCAAAAAGCAGCTATAAAGGCACTTATGTATCACGGCTCCAACATCCACCGTCGCAGGCACGGCCTCACGACGCATCAATTTCGAGCATCGAAAGGACAATTAAACGCTGGAATCAAGATATCGTTCATCACTGGCAGGGGGGGGGGGGTGATGTGGCGGCTCTCCTGCACCCACCACTAGAGGGACATATGAAATAGGACATTCTCGATAGTACTCGCTCCAACTACCTCGTCCATATATATACCGCCTTTAACTTTCCTTCCAATATCCCAACGTCTAAGGCAGGGCCGGCTAGGTAGCCTTACTGATGAGTCCACTAGCAGGCCTAGGACGAAACGCAACACTCTTCCTTTTTCCTATCCTATCCCCACTCTACAACTCCACAGATCCATGCTTTTGACTGTATCACATCTATGCCCGTTGCCTTTCCTCTTCTTAGCCCCCTCAACTGCTTTTCGATTTCCTTGTATGGGATCTCCTGTCCTTCCTTGTCCGTCCCACCATCCTCTCACCCTGCTCTCACTGTTCTCCTCCTTTTTCTTCTCGTCCTTTACTTGTGCCACTATCATCTTCCCTCTCCTTTCGCCCACCTTTCTTGCCCATTCCAATTTTCCTTCAATTTTCAGCTCCCTCTCTAGGAATTCTTCCACGTCTTGCTTAATTTCCTGTCCTCTTGTATCCAGACGATTTATAATCATGTTCGTCCGCCTTTGTTTCCTCTCCTGGACCTCTAGTAATCTCTCCAGCCTGCTTATTTCATCCTCACATACCCCCTCTGTTTGTTGTGACTCAAGCCTCTCGAGCTTTTGCCTTACCCTCTTCAGCTTCATCTCCGCCATTTCATCACCCGGGAAGTCTTTCCCTTTCCTGAGCATTTCCTCTACACTACTTTCTACTGCTACTACCCTATCTAAAATTTCTCTTCTCTCCTCCTCCCATTTGTCTTCCCTCTCCTTCCACTCTCTCATCAGTTCCATTTCGATGTTTCGTGCCTCCTCTCTCATTTCATTCATATCGGCTCTCATTTCTCTCATCATTTCTAATAGCAACCTGCTTTTTTCTCCCTTTTCCATTTCTTCTTCTTCCTCCCTCAATAGCTCTCTGCTATTCTCTCTATCTCTATTACCCCGTACCTCCCTCATCGCCCCTGGCTTCTCCTTCTCCGACCGTTTTCCCCCATCCTCATAACTATAAACGTCCGCCGCTATATCCAAGTCGAAACATTCGCTCTCACAACACCGCAAACATAAAATTCATCAGTCAGAGATGACATTTTATGTGTATGTATCGAGCACCCATATCATTTATGCATAATGTATGATCCATTCGGTGCGAACCAGACAGTAGACGACTCGATATACAATGTACAGTTGTCACCTGAAATACGCGGGGGTTCGGAACATTTATGTATCGCGTTAATGAAGGCTCGGGTAATTTTGAGACATTTCTTCTCACTCCTACCACAAATTTATATTACATACATAGTTATAGACTGGGTAAAAGTTTGGTTATTGGGACATAGAGGAGGGGGTGTGGATGATATTAATCGAAATATATGCTTGAATAATTGAAGGTAATTATTTAGAAAAGGGGAGGTTTCACCGATTTCGATGATTTTCGAGTATGTTATAAAAATCAACATTAAACCGCGGCTCGGCCTTCGTTTCCGAAATTTGTCTCAAAAGAAATCGGTACTACTGCATCGAATTCTGTCTATACATACGCGTCCGTGGAAGCGTATGCGTAAGCGTTTGATCGGCAACTGTTTCCCGTTTCTATATATAACAGCGTAGCGGCCAGCGACGAATGTTATACAATGTGTAAAAAACTTTTTCGAAATAATGACTGAAACGTTTTCAACTTCGGATAATATCAACATAGTTCATTAAAACAGAAATGATTGGGTGGCCGGCCGCCCCACGGCGGCCGGAATGAATTCTTCGACCCGCACCTGAACTTCATTAAGGCGGTAGTCCCCAATGGCGGCCAAGCATGTCAGAGAGTTGACTTTACCGACAAAATGGGCCAAAAGTATGGGTTTGCCTGATACAACTTTTCGTCCTTAGATGAGAGAATTTTGGCTCGAAATAGGGCTCATTCGAAAGAGGAGGCTTCAACGCAACGTGGTCAGGTAGTCTTGCGGTCAAATTATGTTGATATGTAGTAATATGAGCGTTGTAAAATGGAGCAAAAAGTGACAGCTTGACAGCCGTCGAATATAAGCATTTTTTTGATACGGAGAGAATGATCTGCATGAAATGAATACCTGACCACGTTGCGTTCAAGTCTCCCCTTTCGAATGAGCTATGGTGCGAATCTAAAGCTTCTCATATAAGGACGAAAAGTTGTATCGCGTAAAGGCATGCTTTCTCGGATGAATTCGCCATATTGACGATAAAACAGAGCAAAATACGTATCAAGTTTAGTTCAGCTGTTATGCACGAGGGGCGCCTAATCATAAAGACCACATGAGAATTGGCTGGGACTGGAGGAGTAGTTCGATGTACCACTACATTCAACTCTGCCTATCCGCGTGACGCCGGCGCTTTCCTCCTGTAAAAGATTTCCATTTTATTAAGATTTAAATTTTTTTAGATTTTTTGGAAAAGTGAACCGTAGTTATAAAAACAAAAAACCAATCTTTTTGAAATATTCGCGCGAAAATGCAATCTTCACTTTACATTTTTATATGATCTTTATGCAGTGACTGCGTTACGTGATTTTTATTAGTTCTGTATTCGGAAGAACAATATATAGACCCGACTCTCGATTATCGGGCCCCTGCAGGACCAGAGTTCGGCCGGATAAACGAATGGCCAGTTAATCTGGCAGCATGTTTTATAGATTGTTATGTTTATACCAAAAAACTAATATTTAATATATTTATAATGTTTAATATTTATACACATGTATGTACATACGGTACATATATACAATCACACTATTTTCTGTTTCTTTTATTTCGTTTTGTTCGTTAATGTGATGTCACGCCACTTTCTCAAAAATGATATGTCAGTTGCTGATGAATCTTCTTCCTGTTCAACATACTTCGTCGCACTTACAAGTACAATCTTTCCTTTTGCGTGACTCACTTTCTCATCTCTATCTATATTCTAAGAAGTGCGGAATACTGTACTCAGAGATTTAGTACGAATGAAAAAAAAATTAATATGAGGTTGCGTATTTAAACTATTACAAATACATGTGACAATAATTACGGAAGAAATTGAATAATTACAGAATATTTCATATCAACAAAAATGTGGCCGGATAAAACGGAGGCCGGTTCAAATGGGGCTGGATAATCGAGACTCTATTGTAAATAGAAGTTGTAAATTCAGTTAATTGAAACTATTTCATATATTTATATTTTGAAGTTGGAAAGATAATTTTAATGATTGGATTGGCAGAATGACTACGAGTTCAGACTGTAAACCCATACTTAACATTTTCGTCATAAGTTCGTTATTCATTTATTCGTAACTATACAATATGCCAATAAGTGGCAATAATTGCAAAACATGTTAAAGTAATTTTAAGAATATTTTACTCTGAAGTATACGCAGAAATAATTTCGGAGCACATTTTACGTGATTATCTCTCTAGCCACGGATTCATCTACTTACAAGTATTACTTAGTATTTGCTAGATCAAATAAATGTATGAAATGACACCATACACCTGTACTTCAATCCAACCATATTTATTAACGATAAGTACTATTGAAATATATTTCTTTTATTTATTAGGTGTCAGAGAAGCTAAATGATTCTATAATTAACAAATCATATGAATAGTAAATCTATGGAAGCAAACTGAATTGTCATGTAGTTATGAATTAAAAAAAAATATAGGGAAGACAGATTAATTTGTTCGCGCCGCGAACTCACGACCAAAATAACCAATATAAGATTCACAGGCAGAACCTATAACCACTATGCCAATGTATTCATTAAAATCATTCTTTCTATTTTAAGATATAGTCTGTGGAAATAGTGTTAGTTGACTGAATCTATTGTTTTTGTTATCTATATATTATTCTTCGAGATGTAGAACTATTAAAAATCACGTACGGTATTCACTGCATGGAAAACATAAGAATTTAAAATAAGGAATGCATTTTCGCGCGAAATACCTCGACAAAATTGATTTTTAATTTTTTATAACTACAACGCACAATTCCAAAATATCTGAAAGATATTGGGCACAATAGATATAATAATATGTTGTTATCGTAAAAATATAAAAGTAGTTCTTACAACTTCACTACGAAATCTGCATTTTTCAGATTCTTTTAGGGTTTTCCATTTTGTACACCTAAACTTTGCAATAAAAAAATCCGAAAAAATTCTCTAACATATATCATCATATTTCTAATATGTCAGATTTTTCTCAGAATTTTTGCTTGCCATTAAATGGGACAAATATGGCAAAAACTGATATTTCATTTCTTCCCCATTACTACCCCCCAGATAGAGATAGAGGATTGAAACTTGGTGTGAAAGCTTTTCTTGGCTAAGTTATCAAATGGTACATCAAAAGTCTAATTTGGTCTAAGGGCAGTTTTGACCCCCTTATCCGGCTATACTATTTAACTTGTGCGGGGCGCGAACTGGCGACCAAAATATTTCATACGGATTTCATTGTCGGACCGCAAAGCACTCTCATGCTATCGTTGCGATGAATTGTCACGGAGGCAATGCGGCAACCCTGTCTATGATACTTGGCAACGCTGCTGCCTCTTGACGGTTTCTCCCCTTGCCCGGATGACGCACAATAAACAGCTGTGAATTACTCTACGCTTTCGTGAAGGAAAGCGATAGTGGCTCCGCCTTGTATTCATCAGGCAGCCACATGCTTGTAGCAAATGATCTTACTGTAACGAAATCTACCATGCCCACGAAATCTGTGACGTCACGCGAGGGGACTACGGCCTTAAATTAGTTACTAAAGAGAGGAATTCGATTTGAATAAGGTTCGGGCCGGATTATTCTCCGGCCGCCATGGGTCGGCCGGTCACCCAAATCGAGTTCAGAGGCACTTTCATTATACGCGTCCGTTGCGGGCCGCCTCGATGCGTTTAAAGAAACAGTGGTCAATCAACGTTCAAACGTTTACGCGTATGCTGCCATGGACGCGTACTTATAGAAGGAATTCAATGTAGTAGTATCGATCATTCTTCGAAAAAAATCTCGGATACTAAGACCGAGCGGCGGTTATATGTTCTTACGTATGGATCCTCCGTCGCGCCGAAACGGGCAGCGTACAGCTCCGCGTAGGGCTCCGCCGTGCGATAAGCGGCAACTACTTCTAAGAACGCGGCTAATCAGAGATACCGCCACAGTCCGTGCTCCGAAATTCAACAGATTTTTGGATATATAAAGAGCCAGAAACTAAGGCTCATGGGTTCAGTAGAAGCTTAATACGACGCCACGATGAAACTCTGTGCAAGATCGGGTTGAAGTCCCCTTCGAGCACATTTGAACGAATACGCGAGTTTTCAAGTCGGATCGTCTAAGACTGTCCCCGCGCTCGTGCTGCGTTAATGCCGAGAAGGTTACTCTCGCCGTCAAAATAATCTAAAGAATAGTGTAACTAAGTGTATTCATATAATATATATCGTTTGTAAAATTCTATCAGTTCATTCTCTTACAAAACCCATCTCAATAGTTACAGCAACGCAACCTTCGGTATTCCGCACAAGATATACCTTTACCGCTCGAGGTATATCGACGACGACAATTCCAAAACCCTTTACCTAGTGGCAGCCGGTGGTGAAATAGGCGGCGGCTCATCCACGCAATTCCTTAGTGGCACCCGACGGTGAAACACACGTCGGCTCATCCACGAAAACTTACCAGCGTGGCACCCGGTGGTGAAACAGACACCGACTCATCTACGTTTCGGCTATCCTTCGGCTCCCGGTGGTGAAATAGACACCAGTTCGTCCGAATTCCTATCTCATCCTTATCTAAGCCTTTATCCCTGATACCACGCCTGTGCGTTACCCACGCCACGGCAACGACAGCCGTAACAATGTGTAGGAAAAAGTTGTTTAAAATGTCGATTTCTACAACATATTAAAAAATCATCGAAGTCGGAGAGACCCCCAATTTTCTAAATAAATAACAATTACAATGGTAGTAACAGGGATCATCTATAGGTTCCAAGATATTAACAAAAATATAGTAGTACAACTACATTACATGCTGTTTATATGTATGTATATGTACACAATGCGTACGCAGACAACCGACGCGATAGCCGCTTCGCTCGCCAGCGGATTTGGTTTGCTTATTTTTCATCTCGTCGCGAAGCGGCACTCCGTTTGTGGCACAATGCAACTGCATTATTTGTGGTATCCTCATTGCTATTGTACGTATAGGCAGAATACAATGCAATTGTACTAATATATTTTTGCTAATATTTCTAAACTTCTAAATTAGAACCACCATTATTTCGTGACACATAAGCTTCCGATTATTAGGATATACCGCCTACCTCACTGCGGAGCCGAATACTGTTGTTTAGAAATGTTAAATATGTGTTACATTTTATATAGGTACTAACACATGTATGTTATGAAGATAATAATGTTATTCAAAAATTGCTAGAACTTGAGGATCTATTCTTTAATGTCGATCGTAGGCACAAATCGGGAAAGGTTTCTCAAAATGTTGAATTTTACAACATATGTCAATTTCATAAATATCGTATAGGCAATTGTCGCGTAGCGAAATCGCTTTAGGAGGGCTATTGACGAAACCACCTGCGAGGCACATTAGAGCCCTGGGTATTTTTACCCTAGCAGGAAAAAAAGCCCAAGGAACCGTTACTTCACTAATTTATTCGCAGTTGCTTCGGCACGTTTTGCCAGTTTCTGTAGATTTATAATAGTTTTAACTTTACATCTGTTTGCCAGAAGTCGAGGCGATCCTTGGTTTTATTACTCGCTATGGTCAGTGACAAGAACGCTCGGGACCCTTGCGTGGGTCACTCGGGGGCTGCAATCGGCAACCCCTCTAGGATCACTAGTTGAGCGGAAGTTAGTACTACTCGAAGGGAATTGTTTGGGAATTCTAATTTTGCACACGCCTACCCAAAAGCTTATAAAAACCCACGCAAAATACGGAGACGACAGATGTACAAGATAGATTCAAGCTAGACAAACGAGATGGCGTATACATACGTCGTTGTAGACACTCGCCGCTGACGAGTATTACTGAATTCGCTTAATAAACAGCAAGTTATTTCCACTGAAGTAAAGCATTAATACAGTCTACTTCCAATCAGTCGCACAAAGTTAAGTCGGCGTGCGACGTACGGGGTTCGCTATTAAAATTTCGAAATAGAAAACGCGTACTCAACAGCAATTTTAATATAAATATATACCAAGGTGTAGCGTAAATAGAATTTCTTTCATATTTAAATATTATAAAATGTACTGCGTTTTGAATTTTTGACATATTTTTGCATATTACGCGTATTCTCCATTCTTTCAAACATTTAAGTTCCGTATAGACTGTACAAAAATTTGTAGTGTATTTATTATATACTGTGTGCACATATTATTCATATTTCACGAAAGTGTATTATGGTTTTTGTAATACTTCAACGTCGCGGTGACTACATAGATTGCGAAAAACCGCATTTTTTGAAACTGCATAAGTACTTTGAGCAACAACTATACATCTGCATACTTTTTCCTACATGTTAAAGAATCTTACATTGAAGCAACACGCAGAGAATATACTCTGGTAGGTGAGACTCAAACAATTTTTGAAGAGACATTTTTATATTTCTAACACAATGGCCTTACAAGCATAATAAAGAAGAGTTATAAGAATTACATTTCAAACTCTTTACATTTTATTTCACGGTTTTATATTTTTGATTACATGCTTCTAGGAATTTATCAGAAGTTTGAGCTTTCTTCTGCAATAATGGTTCCACGCATATAATTATGACATTACAGTAACGTAATTAATTTTGTAAGTTGATAACGACTTTACAAAAATACACTCCACCTGCGCAAAGAAATTAAAATTAATTAAGTAAGCTCAGATATTTGCTTATCATATACAAGAAAAATTTTATCTATGCATTGATAACATTACTGTGAAGTATTACAAAATGTAAGAAGATAAATCATAGTCATATTTGTTTTATACACACAGAGTGTGCATATCATATGCACAATTTTGTTTTGTTCGCATCTACTTGGAAAAAATCACTGTTATTAAATTGTGTACTCTTTGAAACTATTCGACATTTGTCTGAAACAGTTTTTGGCATCATTCGCGGTTTACAAAATTTTTAAATAGATTTATTTAAATGGGACACCATGTATAGTGATCAAACAGATTTCTTCGTGACGCGAAAGAGAACGATCTACTTGAGTCTGTTGACTTTATCGTCGTCAGCGACATTTCCATAGATATTTCTTACACTCACCGCATTAAAACGCAGAGGGCGTATGAAACACTCGGATTTTTTTCGCGGTTGGTATTTCAGAGCATGTGACACGAAGTTCCATAGGATGAGGGCTCTATTCTGTACCTTGTCTGTGGTCCTGCCATTGACTAAGAACAGGATAGACCACTCATCCAATGCTTTTGTTTGTCACACGGTTTTGGGGCTCTTGAGTCCCATTACCATTTCCGTGTCACTTGCGACATTATCGATTCGGCAGTAGGAAAGACCACAGAGCCATTGAAACGGCGAAAAGGACAATTAAATCAAGCGATAGTCAGTAGCATTTAAATGTACAGAGTGGCGATAAACTACCGTGTATACTCGGCCACCGTATACATGGATACAATAGTTCGATCATACGATGCAGTTTCATTTCGTTAGTTAGTTTACCGAATTAACAAACTTACTGAAGTATGTACAAACTATTGCAATCATGCAAATCAATTATTTGCTGAATCAAATTTTTATCACCTTTCGAAATACTATTTATATTTTGTATGTGTCTACACGATAAAATCACTAAATCGGTTATTTTTTATGGTTACTATTATCATGTATCGGAACGGCACCTGTATCATGTATACCATAAAGTGCAATTATACTCGGCAATGACAAACTCATATTCATTATGTATATAGTAAAGTTCGAGCTAAGTACATTAAAGAACGTAATTTAAAAGTAGTACATAGTCATTACATTTATCTAAAGATCAAACTGAGAACGAGTCAGCATGGCAACCAATTTAGTAAGTATATATACGCATGAAAATTAAATTTTCTGTGGAGACATGGAAGTGTGTGGACACCGTTTTTGGTTAATGTGGATGTGGTAAAATGACCGAGTTGGTCAAACACCGTTTTGTGTGAACGAGCTGTAAATAAACCTTTACATAGCACAAAAAAACTGCCGAAGTTTAGCATAAATGAATGAGAGCCGAAAATCGCATCCCGTGTATAGTAATTATATTAAAGTGGTTTCAAAATTTGGACTCCTAATAAATGAGTAACTATAACATACAAATAATTTTCCAGTTAAACTTTTGAGTTCCTTCAATACTGTTTACCAGTAAAACAAGTACAAGTTATATGAATATGTAATAGTCCCTTAATATCGTAAAGCGAAAATAAATATTATGGGAATTGAAACTTTTGTTTTCATGTGTAAGGTAGATCGGATGACTTCCGAGTGGTTAAATAAAAAACTCAATAGGGCGTTTTAAAACTCGATTTACTCTACTGACTGTTCGCTGCGACAGCTCGTACAAGAATGCGTCTCCTTCGACAATTCGTTAGTTCAGAGGACGCCTTCGCCAGCATGGGTTGTTTACAACCGACGATACGATTAGCCCGAAGAAACTACCCTTGAGAGGGGAAAGCGCGTTGACAAAACGCATATGGCCCACCTCGACCGCTTACCGATTTCGACACTTCTAACACATGTAATAATTTTTTTACCATTATTCGTTCATGTTGGATGAACGGCTACTATTGATCACAGCTACGTTTATGATTCTGTGATGTAATAACAAATGTGAATGACCTAGACTGCAACAATGTAACGTCGATTCTTCTTTACAAGTAATATGCTGTGCTTTAAATTAGGCACTATGGCGATTTATTAGGGTGAATGCTTTCATGCAGCTGAACAGTTCGTATCGGAATTCCAAAGAGAGCTTGTATTCGGCATGTAAGATTTGTTTAATATGTATGTATATAATTCGTTATGTATATATACATATATCGTACAGTTGTTACAATATTTTCTCGCCAAGAACTCGAGCGATTCCGAGGATAAATACGTCGAGTTCAATCCTAACCCCTATTGAGCGGCGGAGGGGGGGGGGGTGGCTCAACGTCCATTGCTACACAAAAGCTGAAACATACATTGTATGTATCACAGCACCGCAACATAAAAATTATCAGTTCGATCAGTCGTCGTAGGACTGATGACAGCGTTGCCATATTGCTCGTGTTCTATCCTACACCAGAGAAGGCCGTGAGGAATACCTCTCTTGGAACTACGATTCACGACCAGCGAAATAAATTCTGCTCGCCTTTGATCAGATCCAAGCGGTTTAAATCCCCATTCAATGTCGGGTACGTTAATCCAAGATACAAATTTTTTCTCTTTTATTTTTTCTTAATAAATTTTCTTTTAACATATTCGTGAAACATTTCTGGTTAAAATAAGACCAAATACAATATAGTAAGGATTAAATTTACATATTCAAATGTAGAAGTATTGTATTAATAGAGGAGATAAGAAAAGTAGGATAGGGAAAAGAAGTAAATCGCTGGAACAGATGTATTGTATAGAGTAAAAGAAAGCTACAGCGAGTGAAGTTCGTAGTCCATGTATTCCACATATCAGCTGCCCTCGAAAAACTTATATATTGTATACTTTAAGGAAGTACATCATATCCAATGCCATTATGTTATTAAATTACGTACTCTTCTAGAAACAATTCATTTCTGCAATATGTCAGAAGCTACAAAACAGCGTAATTATTCCATAAATGTTAAATAAAAGTGGTCCGAATTATATCGTGTTTGGTTTCATTTTAATACAAAAAAAATTGCATTAATATGATAAATAAATTACCGTAAGGAAAGATAAAAAAATAAAAAACTTAAGTTTGCATTGCATTAGCGCAGCGGTGCATGGGCATTTAAACTTCTTCGAAAGCTCGGATTCTCATTCTCACTTTGTCTTTCGCTCGTTGTCCTCTCTGATGACAGAGATTAGACGAGGTTTAAGTTTCGTGTCCTCAGCGGACTTGGGCCCGACCGCAAACTCTTGGCGAGAAAACATTGTATGTGTATGCATCGGGCACCCGCATCACTCATGGATCATGTATAATCACTAAGTTGCGAACCAGACGTTGAACGACACAATATACAATGTACAGTGCCCCTCGAAATACGTGGGGTTCTGAACATTGATGTATCGCGTTAATAAAGGCTCGCGTAATTTTGAGACATCCCTTCTCACTCCTACCACTTATATTACATACATAGTTATAGACTGGGTAAAAGTTTAGTTATTGGGACAAAGAGGAGGGGGTGGGGATGATATTAATCGAAAGATATGCCTGAATAATTACAAGGTAATTATTTACAAAACGGGAGGTCTCACCGATTTCGATAATTTTCGAGTATGTTATAAAAATCAACATTTTGAACAACTTCTTCCTATACATATAACCGTCGCTCGGCCTTCGTTTCCGAAAGTCTCAAAAGAGATCGGTACTACTATATTGAATTCTGCCTATACGCACGCGTCCGTGGGAGCGTATGCGTAAGCGTTTGATCGGCAACTGTCTACCGTTAATATTTATAACAGCGTAGCGGCCAGCAACGAACATTATGCAATGTGTAAAAAACTTTTTCGAAATAATGTCTGAAATGTTTACAACTTTGGATAATATCAACAAAGATCATTAAAACAGAAATGAATGTGTGGCAGGCCTCCTCACGGCGGCCGGAATGAATACTTCGGCCCGAACCTAAACTTCATTAAATTAGTTACTAGATAGAGTAGTTCGATTTGAGTAAGGTTCGGGCCGGATTATTATTCCGGTTGCCGCGAGACAGCCGGCTACCCGAATCGAGTTCGGAAGCACTCCCATTATCGCGGGCCGCCGCGATGCGTTTAAAAAAACAGTGGGCAAACAACGTTCAAAAAACATTTCTGCATACGCTGCCACGGACGCGTACTTATAGAAAGAATTGAATGTGTAGTACCGATCATCCTTCGAAAAAAAAGTACTAACACATGTATGTTAAGAAAATAATAATGTTATTCTAAAATTCCCAGAACTCGAGGATCTATCCTTTACTGCCGATCATAGGCACAAATCGGGAAAAGTTTCTCAAAATGTTGAATTTTACAACATATTTCAATTTCATAAAAATCGAATAGGCAATCCTAATATAAATATATACCCAGGTGTAGCCTAAATAGAATTTCCTTCATCTTTTAAATATTATAAAATGTACTGCGCTTTGAATATTTTATATATTTTTGCATATTACACGTATTCTCCAATCTTTCAAACATTTAAAGTTCCTATAAACGCATAAAAATTTGTAGTGAATTTATTATATATTGTGTACATATGTTATTCATATTTCACGAAAGTATATTGTAATTTTTGTGATTCTTCACAGTCACGGTGACTACAAAGATCACAAAAAACCGCGTTTATCGAAACTGCGTAAGTACTTCACGGAACAATTATACCTATGCTTGCTTTTTCCTACATGTTGAAGAACGAGTCTTACATTGAGGCATAACTCAGATAATATATTCTGGTAGATGAGTCTTAAACAAATTTTCAAGTGATATTTTTATGTTTCTAACACAATGGTCTTACAAGCATAATAAATAAGAGTTATAAGAATTACATTTGAAACTTTTTATATTTTAATTTCATGGTTTTATATTTTTCATTACATGCTTCTAGAAATTTATCAGAAGTTTGAGCTTTCTTCTGCAATAATGGTTCCGAGCATATAATTATGACATTACAGTAACGTAATTAATTTTGTATGTTGATAACGATATTATAAAAATACACTCCAGCCGTGCAAAGAAATTAAAATTAATTAAGTGAGCTCGGATTTTTGCTTATCTTTTACAAGAAAAATTGTATCTATGCTGATAGATGTTGCGCCCCGATGTTTATGTTTTTTTTGGACTGGCGCGTACATGCGTTTAAGTTTGGCGGTTTTTTTTGTTAGCGCTGCCTGCTACCGGCTATGCCGTGCGTGCCCTGGCAGTTGGTCAGTCGCGAAAAGATCGCCACGATAGTTTGCCCAATATGTTAAAGTATAACCTTATCAGTAATGATCCAGTTACACTTTTCTTAATACGTCTTGTTTATTCTTATTTGTATGATTACTATAATAAAGTCGAATGTCTTTTGTTTTAAAAATAAAATATACCTTATCAAGGTTATGGGCCCAGGCCACATGTTGAATGCGCCACGTGTGGGAAGTTTAACTGCGTAGAAAGTGATTTATGCCTTAAAAATAAAAAGCGTTACCATGGCCAGTATGAGTGTAATAGATAAAATAGATGGGCTAAATGGTGAAAACTACAGAACGTGGAAGTTCTCCATAAAAATGCTGTCAATACAAAGAGAACTGTGGCAGTACGTCGATGGAACTGCAAAGCTGCAGATAGACGTCACAGCAGCAGAAAAGCAGGTATATTTAGCAAATAGCGCAAAAGCTCTTTCCACTATTGCTTTGTCAATTGAGTCAGACCAACATTGTGGATTGCGAGACAGCTGTAGATGTATGGAATGTGCTAGAGCAGGCGTATGAACCAAAATCAAGGCACAGAATCCTGCAACTAAGAAGACAGTTCGTTCGCATACAGCTTAAAGAAAATGAGTCAATGGCATCATATCTCTCCAGAATGAATGTGTGTTGTAATTATTTAAATGCAGTTCGTTCGGTTCAGAGGTTAAAGATGAAGACCTAGCCTATGTGATGCTCAGTGGACTTCCATATTCATACGATGCTTTAACGATGTCATTAGCAAATCTTGATGATGCAAAGTTTACTTCAGCTGAAATAAAGAAAGCACTGGTTTCTTTTCTAGTATCAGCGACGCTTGGATAAAGATGAGAATCATGAACAAACAAAGGAAATAGTTGCGTACCAGGTGAAAAAGGATAACAAGCAACTACCAGACAAGCAGAGAACTTGCTTCAAATGTGGCAAGGCAGTCCATTTTGCACGGCAATGTCGCAGTAAAGACAAGACGCAGAGAAAAGAGTTCAAGAGGAATAAGAAAAATTCATATTGTAGGATGCTGGACCCTTCTAGACCCAATAGACACGAAGAGAAAGGACAGTATATGCCGATAAAGAACGTTAACACACAGTATAAGGCCCAGTGGGACTGTGGCGTAGTGGTTAACGCGATCGATTAGTGACCCCACTTTCCTTGAACGGTCGTCATAGGGTAAACATCGGCTATTGAATAGATCCTTAAGGGCTAGTGACCAGAGTTTTAAAATCCTCGTTGAGGATACAGTCCTACGAGCGCAAAAGTAATTGAAGCGAAAGATACAAAAAAACTAAAACTTGTGTTGTGAAGTAATACACAGTGACTAATTATCAACGTTAATCATAACTAGAGTGCTTAATAAATACAGTGGAAATAAACGAAGAACTGAGTGACAGTGGTGAAACAAAATGTTTCAGCAACATAATTAAAAATACCAATACAAAAGAAGAATTGAAGCCGATCCCCCACCGGCTTCAAAAATGGCAAAAAAAGTAGGGAGTTATCAAATCTTTACAAAAAATAGATTCCTGCCCTTATCAGATGAAGAATATTCTGATGAAGCCAGCAAAGAAAAAATAAATCTTAGAAACAATAACGCCAGCAAATTACGAAGCACCATAACAAACATTAAAAAGATTACGAAGCCCCCTCCAATTGTTATACACGGAGAAGTGACTTCGCACAAAGAATTAATACGATCTATTAAAAATCAAATCAACGAGAAGTTTCATGTTAAATATTTTCAAAATAGAATCAATGTATATACTACAAACAAAGAAGATCACAATAGCTTAATTAAAAGCTTTGAAGGCAAAATACAATTCCACACGTTCACGCACAAGGACCAGAAAACAAAACCATACATAATTAAAGGACTAACCAAAGGCGTAGATGTTAATGAACTTTTGCAAGAAATAAAAGAATATCGAATCGATGCATTAGACTGTTACAAGATTCGCAACACGATACACGCCATGTATCTACTAACAACAAAGTCTGAGATCACTCTTGGAATACTTAAACAAAAGATAGTATATCTCAATTATACAAAAATAAATTGGGAAAAATACTACAATAAAAAAATGCTCACCCAATGTCATAGATGCCAGGAATGGGGACATGCTACAAGAAATTGCCGAGTAAATCCTAAATGCTTAAAATGCGCAAAGGACCATTTAACGAAGGACTGCACAAGAAATACGGACGAGCCTGCAAGCTGCGTAAACTGCGGAGGAACTCAATCAATTAAGAAATTAAATAATAATCTTAAGAACTGTAATAGTATGGCAGAAAAATTTGAAATTTTCTATACATTTGTTGCGGAGTTTAATAATAGTAGAAATGGATAAACTATCTATTTGCACATGGAACGCTTGTGGAATTAAGGATAAAATAACTGAAGTGAAAGAATTTCTTGTTAGACGTAATATAGGAATATTTCTTATCAATGAAACAAAATCGAACAAAAATTTTATAATTAAAATAAGGTAATTTATACAACCATACAAAAGGATAGATCCTACAGTATAGGGAGGGGTTGCGATACTAATACGAAAAGACATTGCGTTCCAAGAAGTGCAAATAAATGGTAGCACTTCCATAGAACACCTAGTTATACGACTCCAAAACAACATAAATATAATAGCAGCATATAATAGACCAATACATAACTTCACCCCTCAGGAACTGGACATACTGGTCAATAGTGCTCATAAAACTCTATTAATAGGGGATTTAAATGCAAATCATAAATTCTGGAATTGCCACTACAATAATTCTAACGGTAACACTCTATATAGGTACATACAAAACAGTGAAGCAATAATAATGTATACAGATGAACCTACTCACTTCCCTTACAATAATACTACTCCTTCCACTATAGATATAATTATTAACAAAAATATTATCAACATTTGTCACCCGGTCTCGCTCAAAGACCTGAACTCAAATCATAACCCTGTTTATTTTTCCATAGGCAATTCAACAGTTACAAATACACCTAAACACATCTACAATTTTAAGAAAGTCGAATGGGATAAATTTAGAAAGGAAATAGACCTTACACTCAAAATTAATAATAAAATCACTACTACTGAGGACCTTGATAACGAAGTTGATAAACTCACTCAAATAATCAAAAATTGCAGAGACAAAACAGCCACCATAGTAAATACTACACATAGTAAGCCGCCATTTCCTGACTATATAAAAGATATTATTAAATCCCGCAATAAAGCTAGAAGACTGTGGCAGCGCATAGGCTTACAACTATATAAGGAATTACATAAATTAATAAGTCAAAGAGCCAAAAAACTAATATTGAAGCATAATAATGATGCTTGGGAATGGAAATTAAACCAACTCTCCCCCAACAACGGATCTCTATGGAAGATGATAAAATCTTTCAAAAAACCAGCCTCCAGCATACCAGTACTTTCTGATAACAATAGAACCATATTTACAGATTCAGACAAAGCAGAGACAATTGCAACCCATTTTGCAAAAGTACATATAATAGAAGACAATGTCACTAATCAGCAACATATTATAACCAAAACAATTAAAGATTTCCGTACCGTAAATAATAACAATAGCCACGATGACTACAATAAACTTATAACTACCCCGCTAGAAGTGCACTCTCACCTCAAGAAATTAAATTTACGTAAATCATCTGGACCATATAACATACAGAACATACTTTTGAAAAACCACTCCAAAAAAGCAATTGTACAATTCACCTATATTATAAATAGCATGTTTAAATTGGCATACTTCCCGAAACGCTGGAAAAGGGCACTGGTAATTCCAATTCCTAAACCTGGCAAGAACAAAACATCCCCTAATAACTACAGACCAATTAGCTTATTACCATCTCTAAGTAAAATAGCAGAAAAAATTATTCTATCTAGATTACTTAAACATAGTGCTAACAACAAAATAATAATAGACCACCAATTCGGCTTTAGGGAAAAACACAGTACTGTTCAGCAAATTACAAGGATAACTAATGACATTAGTCTGAATTTTAACAAAAATAAAGTAACAGTTATGCTATTACTTGATATACAAAAAGCATTCGACAGAGTATGGCAGGATGGTCTACTATATAAAATGATCCAGCTACAATACCCTCCCACGCTAATAAAACTGACGAAGTCATTTTTAGAAGACAGGTTTTTCAAAGTTGTGGTCAACAATACAAAATCCTCAGCGAAAAGAGTATATGCCGGAGTCCCTCAAGGCTCAGTTTTAGGACCCAAATTATTTATTAATTATATTAATGACATCCCACAGTTCGATAAAACAAGTATAGCACTCTTTGCCGATGACACTGCTATTTACTCACGTTCATTGAGTGCCATTGTTGCCGCCAAGCAATTACAAATACATATCAATATGCTTGAAAAATACTTTAATAACTGGAAAATAGACATAAACACACAGAAAACAGAAGTAATAGTTTTTTCCAAGAAATTTAAAAATACAAAAATTTTCAGTCCGATTAAAGTCTTTGACCATATAACTACTCCAGCATCATCTGTCAAATACCTCGGAGTATATTTAGACAAAAAACTCATCTTTAGCGAACATATCAAACAAATCCTTAAAAAGGCCTATGGAGCGCTAAAAGCAGTATATCCTTTGATAGCTAAATCCTCGAAATTATCTACGCCAAATAAAATATTAATTTATACAGCTATTCTACGCCCTATATTAACCTACGCAGCCCCAGTTTGGTGTTCAGCATCTAAAACTAACATAAAACCATTACAAATTTTCCAAAACAAGTGTTTAAGACTTGCGATGAACAAAAATAGATATGAAAGAATTAGTAACATTCGTACTGATGCACAGATCCCCCTGATGACAGAATATATACGGAGTACGGCACAAAAACATTATGTAAAGCTTTCACTATCAGAAAATACATTTGTCAAACACACAGTCAGCTATAATGCTACTAATAAACCAACATCTTGGAAGCACAAACTTCCATACCAAAATCTTCCAATATTTGAAGACTGATTAAATAATGCATTATTACAACCGTGATACTAGATATAAGGTAGATTTATACATTGTATTTCAAACGCCAAACAAAATAGTGCAATTATAAACATTAAGAATACTCATAGTAATAAGTAAATCTAAACAAAACCAGGTTTTTTCTTTACCACTACCACAAGTTGTTTTTCCTGCAGCAAATGAAAAGTAATTATTATAAATAAACAAAACAGAAGCGAATTATCAAACTATTATTATTTATAAGAAATATGTAATCAGACTCTTACAACATGTACATCAATGTAAGATATATATATTTTTGTATCATGTTACTTTTCGATATCTTTAATAAACGTTATTTAATTCTAAAAAAAAATTGATTAGTGACCCGTAGATCTGGGTTCGATCCCCGCCAGCGGCGCAGTTTCCTTTTTCGGCTATACAAGAGCGAACGGCCCGCCCGATCCTACAATATGCATGTTTTAATGTCTTTACAACATGTAATTGCAGATGATGCTTGGCTTGCTGATAGTGCTGCAATGCACCATGTATGTCAACACAAGAGCTGGTTCAGAAATTTTAGAAGCACATCAGAGTTGATTGGCACAGCAGATTCAAGCACAGACAAAGGTGAAAACACATTGATGGCTGAGGGGATCGGCAACGTAGTCCTAAATTGTTGCGTAAGAAACTATGTTCGTGAAATAGTTCTAAAAAATGTATATTATGTTCGCAAGTGTAGAAGGAATTTGATATCTGTTGCTCCAAGTGGAGAAGAAAGGCAAAAGTGTTATCCTTGATAATGCTAAAGTGAGAATAAAAGACAAAGAGTCTGGAAATGTGATTATTGGAGCATATAGAAAGGAAAATCTATACCTCGTACGCGCTGGTGTGGTGAATCCAGAAAACGACAAAATAATTAAATTGCACTCTGCAGTATACAGAACTTGGATACCTGGCATAAAAGATTTGGCCATGTAAGTAACCAAAGTATCCAAGAACTTGCTGAGGAAAATTTCGTTCGAGGATTGGAAAATACTAAACTGGAGTGCGGAACATGTTCAGGGTGCTGTGCACAAAAATCTAGTAAGGCACCATGCAAAAAGCTGAAAGGTAAGCAGTCGACTAAAATCCTAGAACTAATTCACTCAGATGTATGTGGACCATTACCCGTCAAGTATATAGGTGGCTCTGTATATTTCATGACCCTGATAGACGATTACTCGCGAAAAATAGAGATATGCTTCATGAAAACGAAGAGTGAAGCCGTCGGTTGTATTAAACGACTCATTAGAAAGGTCGAGCGCGAAAAAGATGCTGAAGTTAAACGATTCCGTACGGATAACGGACTTGAATACTGTAATACAGAGTTAAAAAATTTCTTTGAAGAGCTTGGGATTAAGCACGAAAGAAGCTGCATTAAGACTCCACAAATGAACGGCGTAACCGAAAGGGCGAATCGTACGCTGATGGATTTAGCCAGATTAATGTTGATGTCCGCAAAGCTACCTCCTAAATTTTGAGGAGAAGCAGTAAACACTGCTGCGTACGTTAGAAATAGAGCAATACATACAAATCTGAAAAACGAAGTCCCAGAAGGGATCTAGACAGGAAGAACGCCAAACGTAAAACATCTAAACGTCTTCGGGTGCTTAGTATATGCTCACCGTATTACACAAGGAAGGAAAAAGTTGGATGTTAGAGCCCCGGAATGCATATTCGTTGGATATGCGAGTCAAACGAGAGGGTACAGATTGTGGGACCCAAAGAGGCAAGACATCATCCTTACAAAGCACGTGCGATTCGACGAAGAAAAGATTGGACATGATTATATCTACGGAAATCAAAAGGCATGGACAGAAATACCAAGTTTGAAATTTGATAAAAACACTAAAGGCAGTATACTAGAAATTCAAGAAGAAGAATCAAACGAAAGGTCACTCCAAATGGAAACGGATCAAATAGAAGAGGATAAGTCTCCACATGCAGAACCAATAAGGATGGATGATTTAGAAAAAGAGGATAAGATAGTGGGAGAGTGCCGTCAAGATGAACCAGAAATCAGAAGCGTAGGTCGGCCAAGAAAGAGACCCCCGCCGAATCCTTACGGATGCAAAGGAAAACCAAAGGGAAAGGTAGAATTAAATTTCACGGAAATTATTGAGCCCAAAAATCTAGAAGTAACACTCAGTTCCCCGCACGCAAATGAATGGAAAAAGGCCATAAAGGAAGAAATAGACAATCTGGTTACACATGAAACGTGGACAGTAGTCGACTTGCCACCAGGAAAGAATTGCATTGGATGCAAATGGGTGTTTAAATTAAAAACTGATTCTGATGGAAGAATAGCTCGCTTCAAAGCGACTCTGGTTGCTCAGGGTTTTAGACAAAGGAAAGGAAAAGACTACGAAGAGACACATGCTCCCGTTGCTAAATTTGCCATCGTCAGAATACTGTTAGTAATGACGACCATTTTTAGTTGGATGACCCGACACATTGATGTGAAATGTGCTTATTTAAATGGAAAACTAGACGAAGAGCTGTATATGAAATTACCGCCTTTATGTGGAAATGAAGATGGAAAAGTAGCAAAGTTACTACGTCCATCATACGGACTTAAACAAGGAGGTCGAAATTGGAATTGTGAGCTTAATGACTATTTACTCCAAATGAGATTCGTACGCCTAGAGTCGTCAAATTGTGTATATCGACTAGATTTTTGTACCTTTTTGGTGGTATATGTAGACGACGTGGTTATGTTCTCCAGAAGTCAAGATATTCTGGATAATACAACGGAAATGTCGCGGAACCGGTATGAAATTAGAGATCTCGGAGAAATTTCTCATTTTCTAGGAGTAAAGATTCAACGTAACGCCGAAGGTGATATATTATTAAGTCAACAGGATTATATTTTGAAAATGTTGCGACGTTTTGAGATGGAGGGATGTCGTCCCGTCGCAACACCAATGGATCCCGGTGTCGTATTATCCAAGAATGATTCACCAGATAATGAGAAAGAAAAACGTGAGATGATGCAGATTCATTACCGGGAATTGATCGGATCATTAATCTACTTCACACAATGTACCAGACCTGATATAACCTTCGCGGTTGCTAAGCTATCACAATTTTTGTGAAAACCCAGGACGCACTCACTAGACTGCAGCAAAACGGGTCCTGAGATGCCTAAACGGTTCTAAAGATTACTGCTTAAATTATAGAGCAGAGGAGCCTTCTATTGTATTTCAGACGGATGCAGACTGAGCTGGTGATATAGATGACAGGCGTTCTTATAGTGGAATGCTAACTATTATTGGAGGAAATATTGTGGTTTGGAGATCCACAAAACAGAAATTCACATCCGCATCTACTATGGAGGCGGAGTACATCGCCATGTCGCAGGCTGCGAGAGAAGCAAAATGGATGAAAATGTTCATTACGGAAATGTAACTGGAATAGCAGTTTAAAACGACATATACTGTGTTGTGCGACAATCGGGCGGCAACAGACTTTTCTAAAAATCGTATAGGACGATCAAGAACAAAGCATATAGACATTTGTTAGCATATAGTACGAGACGCGATAAGTGAAAATATTATTACTCCAGATTATGTAACTACTGACAAAAATCTCGCGGATATTTTTACAAAGGCATTGCAAAGACAGAAACACGCCAGATGTATAAACAGGTTAAAATTATGTTCATAAAGCCTGGAGTACAAAGTGGGAGATTGATAGATGTTGCGCCCCGATCTTTATGTTTTTTTGACTGGCGCGTACATGCGTTTAAGTTTGGCGGTTTTTTTTGTTAGAGCTGCATCCTAACGGCCATGCAGTGCGTGCCTTGGCAGTCAGTCAGTCGCGAAAAGATCGACACGATAGTTTGCCCAATACGTTAAAGTATAACCTTATCAATAATGATCCAGTTACAGTTTTCTTAATACGTCTTGTATATTCTTATTTGTATAATTACTATAATAAAGTCAAATGTCTTTTGTTTTAAAAATAAAATAAACCTTATCATATGCATTGATGACATTACTGTGAAGTATTACAAAATGTAAGAAGATAAATCACAGTTATATTTGTTTTATACGCACAGAGTGTGCATATAATCTCCACAATTTTTTTTTGTTCGCATCTACTTAGAAAAAATCACTGTTATTAAATTGTGTACTCTTTGAAACTATTCGACATTTGTCTGAAACAGTTTTTGGCATCATTCGCGGTTGACAAAATTTTTAAATAGATTTATATAAATGGGACACCGTGTATGGTGGTCAAACAGATTTCTTCGTGACGCGGAAAGAGGGCGATCTACTTGAGTCTGTTGACTTTATCGTCATCAGCGACATTTCCACAGATATTTCTTACACTCACCGCATTAAAACGCAGAGGGCGTATGAAACTCTTGAATTTTTTTCGAGATCGGTATTTCAGAGCTGGTGACACGAAGTCCTATAAGATGAGTGGTCTATTCTATACCTCGTCTGTGGCTCAAATAAACCGGCCTCGGTTTTCCGTTAAAGGGTATAGCCGATTAAGGGGGTCAAATGTGCCCATCAGCCGATTTTGATCGTGCATGGATCATTCGATAGGTTATGAAAAATAAACAGCTCAGCTAAATCTTCAACCCCAAATCTCACTCAGGGGGGTAGTTACGGGGAAAATTCGATTTTTCGGTTTTTGGCCCGTTTTTCCCATATACTAACAGAAAAAATTCTGAAAAATATCTGATGCATTGCTAATAATGTGGTACATATTATAGAATTTTTTTAGATTTTTTCCTTTTAAATCAGAGGCGTGAAAATTACAAAACGCAAAAAATGACAAAAAGTGCAGATTTCGCATTAATGCAAAGACCAACTACTTTTATAAAATTTTGGTAACAACATACTGTCATAACTATTATCCTCAATTTTTTTCAGATTTTTTTCACAACTGCGCCGTAGTTAAAAAAATCAATAACCGTGTTTCGCGGGGATTATCCTGCGAAATAACCGCTTATAATTGACATTTTAATATTTCTTGTGTACAATGAGCAGATTAAGTGTTCTTTAGTATTTCCTCATTCATAAGAATGGTACTTAAATAAAAATAAGTAAGCTAATCAGATAAATTAAAATAATGTCAAGCGCTATATACCATAAAATTGAATACTCCACCATGACTGAAGGTGGCGTAGGTCACCAGTCTTTCGGTAGCCACCGAAGGGAACGGACGTGAAAATTTTACCTTCGTGCCCAAGTGTAATAAAACAGCCAAAGTGACCTGCGAGTACAAACGAAAGTGTGCGACGTACAGTGCCATAGTGAGGTGACGGACAAGACAATTTCATTTCGTGTTAGTGAAACAAATTTCCAAAGAAGGACACGCTTGAAAATTCAAATCGATATCCATTAAAAATAAAAAAAAAATAAAATGGTGTGCGAAGTCAAAATAAATCCAGGGAAGCCACCCTCCGAAACATCAAGGATGTCATGAACAAATCTAAGTGCCCAGAACCCACACCACCCACCAGCATCAGCGCAGAGCAAAAACAAGGCTACCAAATGAGCCAAAATAAAGATAAAATCGACACGCTAACATACAACAACCTAAACATAATAAAAGGCATAGAAAAAATGAATCCTAATACGGCACGAACGTTAAAACAAATCATGAAAAATAAACAAACCAAACGGTTTAACCCGTTGCTAGATTTACCAAAAAAAGATCAAGCTTCACAAATACAAAAAATTGACACAGAAGAAACACCGCCGCACAAACACCGCCTCCTACCCCAAAGGGAATTCTTACATAGACGTAGCCATCGCAGACAATAGAATTCAGTATACAAACCTAATCAACAATAAAATCAACAGCCTCAACTACGACAGCGACCACAGAGCACTGATTATGACTATAAAACTAGACGACACGCCACTCATAGACTTCGACAGAAATGACCGAACCGGCAAACACAACTTTAACAAGGCTGATTGGTTTATGTTTAGGAAACACCTAATAAACATCACACACATAGACATACCTAACACCCGGAATCTACAGATAAACGAAATAGACACATACATCAACACCATCAACCACAACATAAACACAGCAATAGAACACACAATACCAAAATACAACCAATCCACAAACTCAACAGAAAAGTTTATAAACACAGAAATAAAACACCTAAGAAAACAAAAAAGCAAAATACTTACACTATTAAACAACTATACTAGACACAAAACCACACACGAAACAAACACTGCACTGGTCACACGCCTAAAAAAACTACTCAAAAACACGAGATACTTCATGAAACTAGAATTTCAAAAATCTGTAAACAGCTACTGGCGACAAAAAATAAACAACATATCACTAAAAAACTCCAAAGAGTTGTTTCCAAAAATAAACAGCCTATTGAGACCAAAAAAAATACACACAAATTGACTCCCTAGCTATCCCAACACATTCAAATCTTCTCCAAAAGGCCGACATAGACATATCAACACTAAACAAAGGAAACTACATCATAGACAACCAAACAGACAAACTAAACATTTGAGGAGCACACTTCCATACAGTACACACACAGAACACCCACATGGGCAAACAACACCTAAACAACATAATAAACACAAAAATTAACACATTCAAACAAGAATTAGAAATAGACTTAAAAAACAAAAACACCGTTTGCACATTCTCACACCTAAACACTGCAGACCAACCCAACGAAAAACTAATACCCCCAAACTACTTCACAAACACTCACAAACTCGCAGCCATATTCAAAAAGCTCAACAACAAAAAATCATCAGGTTTCGACAACATACCTAACATAGCACTCAAAAACCTTCCAACACAATACATAAGCTTGTACACCATCCTATTCAACAACTGCCTAAACACATACTACTTCCCACAAAAATGGAAAACAGCTAAAGTAATTACACTAAAAAAAAAGACAAGGACACTAGCATCCCAGCAAACTACAGACCAATCAGCCTTCTACCGAACATCAGCAAGATATTTGAATCCATCATCAATACAGCCATAAACACACACTGTACAACATACAATATAATCCCAGACCATCAGTTCGACTTCAGACACAAACACTCAACAACACACGCAATCACCAAACTCCTCTCGGATGTGTGTTGGAAAAGAAATGCGGACAAATGCGTTGGGACATGCCTCATAGATATAGAAAAGGCCTTCAACACAGTATGGGTCGAAGGACTTTTCTACAAACTAATAAAGAAGAATTTTCCTACACACCTGATCAAAACACTTTCGAACATGTTACACAACAAACAATTTTACGTAAACGAAAACAACACAAACTCCACAAAACACTTCACAATAAAAAACGGATTACAACAAGGAACTGTAAATTCCCACATCCTATTTAGTATCTACATAAGCGACATACTAAAACTCTTTGACATAAATAACAATAGCCATAAAAAAGCAATAGCATTTGCAGACGACCTCATATTATACACAAGCAACAACAAACCATCAATTATAAACACCGACCTACAGAAAGCATATAATCAAATCCACGATTATTGCGCCACGTGGAAATTAAAAATAAACGAGAACAAATGCGAAACAATCTTATTCAGACCGTATATTTCAAAAAACTCCAAAACAAACGCGGATGTTAAAAAACATAGTAAAAAATTTTACCTATCCACCATAACCACTAGAAACAATGTAAAGGGAATAATACCTAACAGAAATAACGTAAAATACTTAGGTGTAAATATAGATTTCAAGTTAAACTTTAAGGACTCAATAAACAATCAGGTCACGAAAGCAAGAAGCGCCTTCCTGGCAAACAAAAAACTATTCTACTCCAAAGATTTGTCAGCAGAGGTAAAACTCCTCTGCTACAAGCTCCTCATAAGGCTCATTCTAACATATGGCTGTCATACATGGTTCAACATAAGTTCCACGGTTATGGAAAAGTTAAGACTCCTGGAAAGGAAATGCATAAGGGCATGCCTTAACAGGTACAGATCACACGAATCAAATTACACAAAATACATCAGCAATCACAAATTATATAACATGGCAAAACTAACACGAATACATATCTTCATTCTCACACTAATAAGAAACCACTGGGCAAACATCCACGAAAGACCAACAAATACACTAATCACTCACTCAGCATACCCACAACAGCTGTACTTTGAAAAAACAAGAGCCACAGGATATGTACCACCAGAAGCATTCACATACTTAGACACAATAGGCATCATACAAAACAAAGAATTCACCCCACTGATTTACCATATCAACAGAAAAACCAACGACACGAAACTGGCATACAACCCAGACATAAACCCCAACGACAATAACATCAAATATTTTTACAAACTCACATCACACGATACCAAGAACAAATTCTGGAGAAACACAAACAAGTACTGGTGGTTCAAGTAATCACTGATCACAAAAAGCATCCATCACCCACCACGCACACATATACCTACACACAATCTATCCCATTTCCATACCCGTGGAACAAAAGTAATCATGCAAGAAGAAGAAAATTACTTTCTTCCACTTACCCCTCCCCTTCTCCCCCCTTTCTCTTTTCACACACGCAGAGTATAGTTTTTTGTTTGCCAGGAAGCCGTTTTCTATACTGTCAAAAACATAGCAATAGTTAACATAAGTACTAAATTATGTATATAAAGTATATATCCACCTAGCAATAAGCATATAGAATAAGACTGTAAATATATATATATATATATATATATATATATATATATATATATATTGATTATAGAAATAGATATATAATCTAGAAATTTTTATGGCTAATAAACGTATGTTACAAAAAAAGTGACGAAGGTGGTAAGAGGCGGGGTTGTGGAACCGGTATGGATACACTTTTGTCGCAGGCTCAAATCCCGCTCGCCTCACTTTTCCTTTACAATTTTTTTTCCTCTGTTTTTCAATTATAACTACATACGAATCAAGAATATTTATACAAAAACTGTTTAAATCATTTTAATATTATTTTAACTTAAAATAACAAAAAACAATTTTTATTTCAGTAGCCACTTATCCCCTTAAATATGGTATTTAATACTATTATTTTATGAATTTTCCATACGGTACCTAATGAGAACATGCAATGTTTTCTGTTAACAATCAAGATTAGCGTCAAATAGAAGAGTGAGCTCTAATTCTTTTATTAATAACATGATTGGGATTCAGATTATGATGCGCATGTTAGAATTTCGCGGAGAATGTCGTTTTAAGGAAGTTCTAGGGTAAGTATCGTGAGGTCAATCATGGTACTTTATCAATTTACAGGATACGTGAAAGTAGAAGCGAAGAAACAATAAGAAACATTTAAGACACCAACTTATGTGCAGACCACACAACGTTTAAAAGGTAAAAGATTGAATATTGAACTTGTATTTGAATTTTGAAAATAATATAAAATCAAATTATATGTGTTCATTACGTATAGAAAATAATAAGAAATACCATAATTATGGGGATAAGTGGCTACTGAAATAAACATTGTTTTTTATTTTAAGTTAAAATAATATTAAAATGATTTCAACATTTTTGTATAAATATTCTTGATTCGTATGTAGTTATAATTGAAAAACAGAGGAAAAAAAATTGTAAAGGAAAAGTGAGGCGAGCGGGATTTGAGCCTGCGACAAAAGTGTATCCATACCGGTTCCACAACCCCGCCTCTTACCACCTTCACCACCTTCGTTCATGGTGGAATGTTCAATTTTATGGTATATAGCGCTTGACATTATTTTAATTTATCTGATTAGCTTACTTATTTTTATTTAAGTAGCATTCTTATGAATGAGGAAATACTAAAGAATACTTAATCTGCTCACCGTATACAAGAAATATTAAAATGTCAATTATAAGCGGCTATTTCGCACGATAATCCCCGCGAAACACGGTTATTGATTTTTTTAACTATGGCGCAGCTGAGAAAAAAATCTGAAAAAAATTGAGGATAATAGTTATGACAGTATGTTGTTACCATTATTTTATAAAAGTAGTCGGTCTTTGCATTAATGCGAAATCTGCACTTTTTGTCATTTTTTGCGTTTTGTAATTTTCACGCCTCTGATTTAAAAGGAGAAAATCTAAAAAAATTCTATAACATGTACCACATTATTAGCAATGCATCGGATTTTTTTCAGAATTTTTTCTGTTAGTATATGGGAAAAACGGGCCAAAAACTGAAAAATCGAATTTTCCCCGTAACTACCCCCCTGAGTGAGATTTGGGGTTGAAGATTTAGCTGAGCTGTTTATTTTTTATAACCTATCGAGTGATCCATGCACGATCAAAATCGGCTGATGGGCAAATAATATATCTGGTCTCGTGCATAATCCTAAGTGCGTTAATGACCCAACTGCTTCTGTATATGGAATCGCTGCTATTTCTCAGTCTTCTCTTTCATTTTTGGGACATGCATCTTTGGATAATTTTACTCCTGGTTCCAGTGGTGTCTTGGCTTCACGACATTCATCCATGTTAAATCGTTTCAAAATTGAATTTATGTATGCTGTTTGTGTCAGTCGCATGTCGCTTCTTTCATTCTTTTCAACCTTCACACCTAGTATGAAGCTAGCTTCTCCCAGATCCTTAATTTCATATTTTCGCGAAATTCTTTCAACTATTTTATCAATTTCCTCAGACTCGTGTGAAAATATGATTATATCATCTACGTAGACTATCAATATTAGGCCATTGTCTAGCTTGTAGATACAATTTGATGTTTTCAGTCTTTGAAAACCGAGTTTCGTGAGGAAGCCGTCCAGTTCTTCATTCCAGTTCCTGTTCGCCCATTTGAGGCCATAAATTGGTCGCTTTAACTTTGCAACTTTTCCATTCTTTTGCTCATATAATGGAGGTAGTTTCATGTATATTTCTTCCTTCAGTGACCCATAAAGAAATGCGTTTTTGACATCTATATGTCTTGTTTTCAGCTTCAATGTTGTGAATAATGCCATAAACAATCTTATTATTGGCAAATTTATTATACGTTACGTTTCCTCATAGTCTGTTCCCTTTTTTGTCCAAATCTTTGTGCGACTAGCCGTGCTTTATATTTCATCGGGTTTCCATTTGAGTCCTTTTTAAGTTTAAAAACCCACTACATCCAATACATTTCTTGTCCTTAGCCATCTCCGTAACAACCCAGGTCTTTCTCTTCTGTAAGCTGTCAAATTCTTCTGCAACAGCCTGCTTCCAGAAGTATGACTGAGGTGACGATAAATGCTTCTTCTATATTCTCTGGCTCAGTTACTTCGAGAAAGTTTGCCTCCACATCCGTGGAATTATCGTCTGAACTTACATTTTTTTCTGTTTTATACTTTATCAATTTTGGTTTCCCCCTTTTGCCATATGGATTCTTTACAGTCTTTTTGGGCCTTCTTCGTCGTATATTTTTACTTGCATCAGCTGCCCCCACTATTTCGTTAGGGTCTTGACATAATTTCACAGTCTCTTCCTGCCTTCTGTATGGTTCCAACTCATCACCTTGCTTACTCGTCTCAACAATTTCAAAATTGTGTTCATCATCTGGCCAATCAGCACTGAATGTATTTATAAGCTCAATTCCTTTGTTGAGCCACTTATATACAATCTGACATATTTGGTTGTGATGATGTCATTCTTTTCTGGAGACCATAATCTCTATCCTTTTGTTACAGACGCATATCCGAGGAATATGCAAACTATCGCTCTGTTATCCATTTTTTCCCTTGCATTGGAGTTTTTGCATAACTTAAACATCCAAACGCCTTTAGATGTTTCACACTGGATATTCGACCAGTCCAGACTTCCATCGAAGTCCTATCTTGTATTTTTGCGACACATACTCTATTTCTCACGTAGGCCGCTGTATTAATTGCTTCTGCCCAGAATTTTGGTGGCAATTTTGCAGAACATAGCATAGATATCGCCAGATCCAAAATGTTCTATTCGCACGTTCGGCCACGCCATTCATTTGAGGTGTCTCTACATTGCTCTTCTCATGTTTTATTCCTAGTATATTGAAATATCCTGTAATTTCTTTATTACAAAATTCAAGACCATTATCACTTCTAAACCTTTTGACTTTTTCACCTGTTTGTCGTTCAATCCTAGGAATACCTTCTTGAATGCATTGTTTAACTTGATCTTTTGACCTTATACACTTTACATCTAATCTGCGTGAAAAATCATCAGTAAAAGTAATGAAGTATTTACTTCCACCAATTGAATTTGTCGGCATTGGTCCGCATAAATCTGAATGTATCAGTTCGCATACATTCTTTGACTGTAAACTGATTATTGGTTTGCATGCAGTTTTTGTAGCCTTGCCTTTGCAACATGCGTCACATACACTATCTTTTACATCAGTGTTTTCATACCCAGTCACCCTTTTTAACTGAAATGTTTTTCTTATTACATCATTATTGATGTGGCAAAATCTTTGGTGCCATAATAATTCCTCATTTATTTCTATTGCAAGTGATTCTGGTATAGCGTATCCACTTGTGTCGACATTTGCTTTTACCACATAAAGATCATTACTTCCACGGGCTATGCACACTACCCTTTTTGTGTTTATATTTCTTATCTTTATTATGCCATCTTTGATCATTAGTTCATGTCCTTCCTTTTCTATTTGTGCAACGGACATGAGATTCTTCCTAATATCAGGCACATAGTATACATTGTCTAAGCTTACTCTTTTTATAGATTTCCCAACATGCATATTCAATATTACAGTACCTATCCCATTGGCTTGCAGCATAGAGCCACCACGTTTCTGTGGATCAGCTGCGGTACTGACCACCTCCAGATTTATCTGATTGAACATGTTATTAATAAACCAGTCTTTTCTATTACTCACATGGAGCGTGCAGCCACTGTCCAAAATCGATGTATTATCCAGATCTACCTCGTTCATAGACAGTAGGAATGCACCATCCATTCTCGGTTTTGACTTATTTGTATTATATGTCCTTTGACTAAAGTTTTCTTTATCGGTCTTTGAATTAAGCGAAGAGTAGCATGAAGAAGCAGTGTCCTGGTTTGTTACACTTGTAGCACACAATTTGCTTTAGTTTTTCTCTGCTTATTTCTTTATTCGGGTGTAAACTTCTGGTGGTGTGCAATGCCTCTTTATTTGTGTTAGTATTTTCTTCTTGTCTAGTATGTCTACAATCATATTTTGCTAATAATACTCTTATTATTTCTGCTGAATTAAACTTGTCATCAGATAGATTGAAAGAGACTTGAAATCAGGTAGTCCAGCCAATAGATATACAAGATCTTCATCTTTAGCTTCGGCACCAGCCTCTCTTAAATTGTTCGCTGCAATCTTACTTCTTGACACATATGGGGACATATCTTCATCGTCTTTCATTTTCAAATGATAAAAGTCCTTTTTAAGGTGCATGATGCGTACCCGAGATCTTGGTTCGTGTACTAATTCCAACTTTACCCAAGCTTCATGTGCATTCTAACAGTCCTCAATCTGTACTTGCTGATCAGCATCAACATGGAGTCCAATAATAGCTAGGGCTCTATCATTATTTATCATGTAACTCACCATTTGTTCTTGAGTTTCATTTGTGGGTAGAATAGTCTTGCCGAGAGCAAAGTCTAATAGTCCTTTGCCTTTCAATAGCCATTTCATGTGAATTTTCCATGACCGATAATTATTTTCGGACAATTTAGTTACGTGAAAATCGTTTTTGGACCCATCTCCGTATATTTTGTACACAATTTGTACTCTCCACCTATTTTTAGGTCATGTTCTTGCACTGGGCGTTTCTGGGCCCATAACCCTTGCTAATAACAAAAATATTTATTTAATGTTGAGTTACATAATTAAAATGAATAGTAATTTTATCAATTTTCGCATATCACTTACAAAGCACGTCTTAAAATATGCAAATATTTAAATTTAAAAATGTATACGTAGACTTTTGTGAGTATCTATATACCGCCATGATCGAAAATTATAATTATGATGACAATAGTTCAAACAAAACTCGTGTAAATGCAACGGAAATCGAATTAGTTTATAATATTATAGATTTAATTGACAGATGTAAGCAGACAGCAAATTCAGGCATAGGAACGCATCAAGAATTAGTATTTGACAATAGATTCGACGAATCGAGACTGACATCTGCTAATTGGGAAGATCAAGGAGATAAGCAACAGCCCCCAACATTAATCGGATCATATACGAACGAAAAATCTTCCAGTTCACCTGAAGATAGTCCGTAGGAAAGGGAAAGCGACATCATTGCTACGGAATACAAGTAAAAAGTTATCGATTACTAGAAAGACGGAAAAAAGGGTCGATTCAGGTTTAGAATCGTACAGATACGGTTTAAAAAATTAAAATCAATTGGACAATTGTATAAATGGGAAAACCGATTAAGTAGGGATAGTTGCTGCATTGATAGATTGAGAGTAATTGCCAAGGGAACATTAAATAGATTTATTGAATCAAGAAACCGCAACATAATAATACATGATCTGGGCATACGACGATGGGCATTACACGAGAACCAAATCATGGATTTACAAGGATTTAAAGTCCCATTAGCTCTGGAATTTTAAAAACAAGTATAGCTTAGTATCAGGAAAAGTTATTAAATTAATTACCCGCAGTTATGCAGAAAATTTGACAGATATACACGAAGCAGCTGACAGTTTTGTACCCAACGTAAGACGATGTTATGAAGGCTATGGAAGAGAGAATATTTTTAACACCGATCAGAATGGATATCAGTTGGAGATGTATTCTGATAGAACGCTATTATGGCAAGGAGAAAAGCAGGCGGAAAGCTTAATTCAATCGGCATCTTCGATAACACACAGTTATACAATTCATTAGACAGTTTAAGCCGATAGTCAATTGAGATCTCCACTCTTTATCATCTTAAAGGAAATAGGTGGACAATTAGAACCACGTGTGCAGCAGCCAATATTCACCGCTCTAAATATCACCGTGAGGACTTCAACATCAGGCAAATTAACTAAAGATCTTTTAAAGATATGGCTCGAAAAGCGATCTTTCCGAATATACAGGATAAAACGGTACTACTGTTTGATTTAAGGAATGGCTACGGCGAAGGAATAATTCGAAGCATTGTCCCAAAAGGAAAAACTTGAGAATTATTGAAGATACCAAGAAACACTACAAGTGTCATTCAACCTTTAGATGTCTATGGTTTTCGTATGTGGAGGAACTTCGCGCGATAGTTATCAGATCTAATGATCACTTTAAATCCCGATGTTAATTTACATGCGCGCAACACCATACTAAAAATGCAATCACTTATTCATAACTGTAAGAGCTAGAGGTATGAGTGTTGGGACAATGGATTGTCGAAGAGTGGCCATGACGTTGGCCAAGGCCGCCTTCGGCAACCCTGTCATAAATCAAGGAGAGGAATCCCAACACTCGTGAGCATAAGCTCACCGTGACATAGTGAAGGCTGTCGCCGAGGCCGTGCGAGACCTGGCCACTTCCACCCCCTCACAAGGTTGACGTAAGCCAGTCCCAAGGTTGAAACTGCGTGGGGCTTTTTGCCAAGAAGAGAAGGATCGGGCGCCCTGTTTTAAGGACGGTGAAACAGAGCGAAGACAGAGATCCTTTTGGTACGGAGGGAAGCGGTGATGGCGAAGCGCGCGTTAATAAAGTATTTGTTTTCCCGAACTGTCCATGTAATTTAGGCCCCTATCCTTACATAACCAATTGTCAGCTCCGCGATATAAAGAATTCAAGTATGCATGGTTCCGCTGCGGATATACGGATGAAAGGCCAAGAGAATTTGAAAATCCTGTCGAATTTTGTTTCAATAATAATGATACAATAATTTGTTACCACTGCAGTGAAGTTGTCGTCTTCAAATGTTTCTGGTGTCAGAAGCACTTATGCTTTACGCGTTTCTTTATTAATCATCATTATTGTCACAATTATAAAGAATAATTAAAAGATAAAAAATACGTGTCAAATATTTTTCTGAAAACTACATACTGTAAGGGTCAGAAGGGTCGGAAGTTGTCAGGACTGGTTTTGTCCAAATAAATTCACACTGACATGGTATTAGGTGATATGGTTTTAATAATGCGACTGATCTCTTCTGGTGATCGAACGTAAACTGAAACTCCAACGAAAACGCTTTCCATTTTATGTGATTTGGTAGTCTTTGATTTTACCCCTGAAAGAGTGCCGCGTTTCTGTCGGCCCCAGACACAAGGGTACGTCGCGCCGTGACATTCAAGGATCGGCTGCTACAATACCCTGTAAGTTTTATCAAAATCTGAAATTCTCACTATGGGATGTTCCCTTGTTAGATGCGAGAAAACGGGGACACGAATAACGAAAGGATCTGATCGGAGATTTGCCTCTCTAGTTACTGTGTGGTTCAGGAGGATCTGGCCACGCAGTGGGGAAGACAAGGGTTCCTTCTGGTACAAAGACTATGATGAACCCCACGGTACCTACCCCAAAACCTCAAACGAGAATGCGACCAATCCAAAAAGTGCAAACACATAAATACATACATTCACTGATATAAAATACAAGTATCCATATACAGTTCATCCAATAATGTGGTTCCATCGGATTTTTTATATTATTAGTGCCACCCTTATTCGGAGAACTAAAACATTAGCTTATTTCGTAAAATTCTCAATACTATTCTTTTCAAACCAAATCGCACTATAACTTATTGGCAGAGAAAGGTGTAATCGCTCCATTGAAGTCCCGTTCGATCCTTCTTAAAACACAGCTATAAAGTAATTTCCTCAATTTTAATTTCTAACCAGCCACGTATCAATATTCCTAATTCCTACTTCAAAATCATCAATCCATTAAAAATCCATTCGATTCGACTTTCAGATTCATTTATCTGATGCAACAGATTCGATCAACAAGTTGTCGATTAGTCTATCAGCCACACCACTCATAACTATATTATCTATAGGATCATCATTGTAAATATTGTAAATATATCATCTTCACACTCAAATCAGCTGTACATCATTAAGTTAAGCTACAGTGTACCGAAAATACCATTGCGTCGCGTAGTTAGATGTACAGTCCTCCGCTCACTTGAAGGCACGCAGCAGGTATGCGAGAAAAGTGGAAGGGATACACCTATTCCCACGTACACATTGAACTCTAGTTCACTATTCGTTACGGCAGTTACAGAGCCATGTGACCTGACTGACAAGGAAGGCAGTGAGATAGAGAGAGATAATGAGACACATGCGGCGAACAGAACCCCATTGGCGTAAGTATTGTATGATGTAACTATTATACAGAAGTTTATGGTCTCCAAGCCTTATATTTGTATACATATTGAGATAGGCACGCAATATAATTCCGTTCCTACTACTATGTCACACTGCGTGGCGAAGGCTTGGAATTGGAAGCTCAGGGTGGGTTAAGGGTGGCAATGGGTGGTCCGAATCCTCTTGCCCCTGTGCCGTCCCGCGTGCCATCAAGTGAGCGGAGAACTGTACAACCCGATAGGATCGTCCAAAATTAGTGTTCCGGAACTATACAATTATCATAAATTCAATTATCAAAAAATATAATGATCCGATGCACCAAATTTATTTATTCTGCATTTATTTATAACATACTTGGTAAACAAGAACATACCTCAGATAAGATAAATATAATCAATATAATATAATATAATACAATATAGTATTGTAAGGATGGCTCTTTCGATTTGAGTCACTACGTTTCGCTTTACTCGCCGTGTCTTCGTGACTAAAAAAAAACGCTCTGTCTCGACTCGCCATTAGGTATACACATAGGCCCAGCGCTCTTCCATAACCGGTACTACCCCCAACGTTGCGGAGCTCGACGCTGGACCCTTCAGCATCGCGCTCGTGATGAAAGTTCCCTCCAAACTTTCCCCATCTGCACGCCAAACGTTTGGGACAGGCTCCCGGCTCACGGCAGGCTTACGGCAACCTTCCCGTTATGGTTGTCCCATCGTAAACCTGGGCCAAGCTATCCAACTGTACAAGCGTACACAGACTCTTAAAATATCGTCCTTTTACCATACTTTTATTTGTTAAACCCAATAAAAATAAGATACCGTATTAAATAGTGCTTCAAAAATGAAGGTGGAACAGAACCAACTCTAAATTACTCTCCTATTTTCTAAAAAACGAATCTTTAACCCTTTGCACTCTTTAATTTTTTTTATTTACCAACAACTCCTTAATTAATTTACAAAATAGAACAAAAAAGGCGGTCTCAATAAAATGTATTGCAACAGTGCAGAGTGTGTAACGAATATATTTTTTTTCATATATATCAACTAGTAAGGTAGTAAATAAATAAATATATGTATCTATGGTGTAAGAAATGTGATGTCGAGTCACACTCGACATAGGAGTGCAAAGTGTTAAATGGAATTTTCGAAATCCCAATCGTCCAATCAACACCTCAAGTTCACCATTAGCGGCTGATTTCAATCATTTGTCGATACTGAATGAAATCGAACGTTGTTCGGCTCGGTGACAACTTCTCGTCACGAGACATCGTCCATTTTTCCCCTTTTCTTTTCCGTCAGTTGTTACGTTCCAAACAAAAATTCTTTTATTTTAATTAACGTCGGTGAGAATGCGATTTGATGATGCATAGCATCGTGGGAAGTCCCTTGTCAATCGTATATTTTGCCTTTGACGTTTAGTCTGGCTTAATTCCGATAGCTCAATTGTTAATATAGCGCATACCTTCCTTGGAATCAACGTGGTCCTATAACAAATAACCGATAGGCATTATCGTTTCTTAGTACTGATGTAATAAACAGGATGCATGATGTGAGTCCAGCGTGAGAACGGTTATCGCGGTATTTCAAACCTACATATAGCTATTCATTTTCGTAGCGCGCGTGTCACCCATAGTTCATTCGATGTGAGTCCTGCGTCGATCGCAATGTGTGAGTAATATGCGTTGCAGTAAACCGGAGCGTGAATGTACTGTGGCTGCGTTGGTCCTCTTCACTGGAGATAGAGAGAAAGAGAGCACGAGACGATCCCTTCTCGCGACACCTTCCGACTACGCTGATTCGTTAAAAATGATCAACAATTCCATTTCCAATAGAGTATTTCAAGGGGGGGATTATTCAACTTATTTCCGAAGGGCCAGAACTACTTCACTACCGTTTTGAAGCTTCGATCAGCAAGTCGCGAGGTGCGTGATCGGGTAGTCCGTGGTGCAAAATATTGAGATAGAGTTTGTTACAAGTTGTGTGAAACTTAGAGTAACAAAAGACTCAGTGCCGCGTATTCAAAAACCGTGTATTCAAATTTCGCCTTATATAATTATTGATTCGTTTAGTTCAGTTACTCCATTATTATTTTGTAACTTTACCGTTTCATAGTCTTATTATTTTGCATTTCTTTTATATATTTTAAACGTTTCATGTACTGTCCGTTTCAACCGTTAATACAACTATCTCTTCTCCAGTGAGGAAGTCTTAGAGAGCAACCAACTCCAACAAGCGAGTAAATAAAAGTTTACATATACTAGCGAAAAAAATAAATAATCCGATTGTCTCGATTTACAATTTGGTAAGTTCCATTTCATTTCAAATTGTACAGTATTGTTGTCGGCGAGCAATGATAATTAATGCGTAGACATTGTGGGATTTCCCTAACTTATTATTGCTGGGTTGACATTGATAATTCCCGCATTGTCAAAGACGAATTTTGTATAAAACATCTCATTTTTATATATTTCTCTTCGGACACATTATAATTTATCATAATTCTATTTTTCCAAATTATCTGATCAAAATATACGTTGTATTTACTTTATATCCATTATTCTTTTTTTTTATTGAAACTCTTTTAACCTCTTATTTTCAATAACATTATCAGCCTCCAACTATAATCAACCAATGCATTTCCAAGGACCCGTATGGGACTAGACAATCACGAACCCATAAATCTTACAATAGTTTGGTGTAATACTTCCAAATTTTATTACATTTCCTGTCTGCTACGAAAGCTCATATTATTATTCCCGCTCAAACACGTCTACACGTAACAGGCAGTAAATTAATTGGTGGCAGCGGTGGGATACCCAAAAATAATAACAGTAAATTAATTGGTGGCAGCGGTGGGATACCCAAAAATAATAACAGAAAATTAATTGATTTGGATATTCCTAAATTCAAAATTTAATGATATTTTAATTTCTTTCATTTCTATATGATTTAAAATTTTTGGTGATTGTCGTTGGAATTGTAGTCGTTATATATATTTCAGTTATTGACATAACCCATGACAACGCTTACGCATTTATTATCTATTTTATTATAACTGTCTATGTTTTAATCTTTTGATATATTTCATTGCATACATTATTGATATAACTGTGAATCCTGTTTTGTTACAATAATTTGTGTATTTTATTTTCAAACTACTGAAACTTAATTTTATTTATTCATTATGTCTAATCCAAATCAAAACGCACCTTTGAGCGCGAACGTGTCTCATGGTAATAATTCTCAAAATGATTGGCAAGCTACAAGTGCAATGATGACTTCAATGGCAGAGTGCTTGGCTATTCAAAATAGTACATTAAATATTCCGCATTTTGATGGAAAGAATATTCCTTTAAAAAATTTTGTACAAGATATTCAAAATAATTCAGCTTTAGTACCTCCTGTACTAGAAGGTTCATTTCTTAAAGCAGTGATAGCAAAATTACAAGGATCTGCTCGCGATAGTACATATGGAAAAGCATTTAATTCTATAAATGATTTAATCAAACATCTGAAAAGTAGATTCGCTCCTGGGAAAAATTATCCTTATTATCAGCATGAAATTGAAAATATTCGAATGAAACGTGGAGAATCTGTTAATGATTTTTATGACCGTTTAAATATTTTAATTAGTGGAGCACAAGTTGCTTTAGAAGATACATACGGCAATAATTCAGAACACATGATATTACCATTGAAAGAATGTGCTTTAGAAGCATTTCTCCGAGGGTTACCGGATGAAATAGCTCGTTCAGTGGATGTACGCGATCCTAGAGATTTAGAAGAAGCTTTAAAATTTGCAGTTCGTATTGAATCACGAATGAAATTGGGAATAGTACCGACAGGTGAAACACAAAGAGGTTCGTTTTCTTCTAGTGATCGTTATCCTCGAGAATATCCCCCGAATCAACAACATTATACGCGATTTGAAAATCCAAATTTTTCCAATTTTGCAAATTATTCAATCAGAAATCAGATGGAGAATCGTTCCCGTTCTCCAAGTCCAAGTTATAATGCATCAAGGACTCCAACAGGAATCTTGAAACCACCACAACAGAAAGTTCCTTATAACCATTCAGAACATTTACCAAATGTACCTCATCCATATTTTTCGCCTTATTATTTTCCTTCTATGCCATATTCTCCTTACTATCATCATTCAAATATTCCATATTTTCCAAGTTCTCAGACATCTAGTATTCGATCCCCAAGATCAAGTTCACCTACACACTCTCTAGTACAACCATCTTCACTAAGTACTAATAAAGATGAATCAAAACAATTAAAATCTGATCATTTAAACTCGCAGTTGACTCGACGGGCCGACGCGACGACGAGTTTTGCAAAGAAGGAGCGTCAAACAGTAAAATTTCTGGAACCTCAGAACGAATAGGAACATTAAAGATGAGCGAAACCCCTGTAGTAAAAATGACTGCTAAAGAATTACGAAAAGATTCTGCACATTTTCTTGTAGATACTGGTGCAGATATTAATTTGATTAAATTGAATGCCTTAGATGAAAATGTTTCAGTTTCCCTTCAAGATTCAGTTACAATTTCAGGGATAACAACAGAAAAGATAGAGACTTTAGGTACTACTATAATCACATTGTTAGAACAATCAGTTAATTTTCATGTTGTAAAATCTTCATTTCCTTTACGTTGCGATGGTATATTAGGTAAAGAATATCTTATACAAGAACAAGCAGAAATTTCCTTTGCTCATAACACTCTTGTGACACAAAGTAATCCTATTAAACCTTTACATTTTATTGGAGAATCAAACCAAAGTAATATAAAAAGAAATTCAAACCCAAAATTAATATTATTAAAATCTCGCACTAGACAAGTTATTGCCATTGACGTTGTTAATTGTGCCTTGAAAGAAGGATATTTGCCAAAGCTTGAAACTGAAGACGGCTTATATATTGGCGAAGCTGCCGTATCAGTAAATGAAGATGGCGTGTGCCATGTCTTTGCTATTAACACCTTAGAAAAGGACGTAGAAATAGAAATACCTCCTCAGGAAATTATTCCGTTTGCATATCACTATTTTTCAGAAGAACAAGAATATTCAGATTTTAACTCGGAAAGCGATAGTTTGTCACATGCGTCAGATAGAGTAACAGAAATAGTTAAAAGATTAAGATTAGATCATTTAAACGATGAGGAAAAAGACCACATCATTGATCTGATAGAAGAATTTCCCGAAATATTTCATTTACCCAGTGATAAATTACAAGCCACATCTTGCATACAGCATAGAATATATACATCCGATGATATTCCGATTAATACTAGACAATATAGATTTCCACCTATTCATAAACAGGAAATAGAACGTCAAATTTCATGTAAATTAAAAGACGGTATAATTGCAAATTCAAATTCACCTTATAATTCACCACTCTGGATCATTCCGAAGAAACCAGATTCTCAGGGTAATCCCAGATGGCGAATGGTAATAGATTTCCGTAAACTGAATGAAAAAACAATAGGAGACGCATATCCACTACCAAATATTTCTGAAATACTAGATCATTTAGGTGAAGCACGTTATTTTTCCACATTTGATTTAGCTAGTGGCTTCCAACAAATTGAAATGCATCCATCAGATAGACAAAAAACAGCATTTACAACACCCAATGGCCATTATGAGTATGTTCGAATGCCAGAAGGACTTAAAAATGCACCTGCAACTTTTCAGAGACTAATGAATCAACTTTTGCGTGGTTTACAAGGAATAGAAGTTTTTGTTTATTTAGACGATATAGTAGTTTACGCGAAAAATTTAGAAGAACACGAAAAGAAAATTCGACGTTTATTTAAACGATTAGTTGACGCAAAATTAACATTACAACCAGACAAGTGTGAATTTCTAAAAACAGAAGTAGCTTATTTAGGACACATTATTAGCAGAAAAGGTTTGAAACCAGATCCGAAAAAGATTGATGCTGTAAAAAATTTTCCTCGTCCACAAAATCAGAAAAATATTAGACAATTTTTAGGACTTGCAGGCTATTATAGACGTTTTATCCAAGACTTTGCAGAGAAAGCTAAACCATTATCTGAACTATTAAAGAAAAATGCGAAATTTGTCTGGGGTACAGAACAAAAGAAAAGTTTTCTTGCATTACGGAAGGCTTTATGTAAAAAACCTATATTACAATATCCGAATTTTAATAAACCATTTACATTAACAACAGACGCATCCGATTATGCAATAGGCGCAATTTTAAGTCAGGAATTTAATGGACACGATTTACCGGTAGCATATCTCTCTAGAACGTTAACTAAACCAGAACAAAATTATTTCACTACAGAAAAGGAATGTTTAGCAGTTTTGTACGCAGTACTTGACTTTAGGCCTTATTTGTACGGAAGAAAATTTACCTTGGTTAGTGATCATGAACCTTTACGTTGGATAAATTCAATAAAAGATCCTGGTCAAAGATTAATTCGTTGGAGATTAAAATTACGAGATTATGATTACGATTTTGTTTACAAATCAGGTAAATTGAATAATAATGCAGATGCTTTATCACGAAACCCAGTTATTAAAGAAGAAATAATTTCGTCTGATGAATTTACATTATCTGATACATCTAGCGACGAAACTTGCTCAAAATTGTATACTAAAGTTAAAAGAATACATCCTATCACAAGGTCTGCTAGTAAAAATACTCAGGTAACCTTTGAACAAAGTTCTAAAAATTTAGATTCTCAAAAAGCATCACATGAGAAAGCAAAACGCGGAAGACCTAAAGACCCCAGAGACAAATCAAAATTATCATTAGCTCAAGATCAAAATGCAATAGCTACACGAACTAGATCAAAAACAGTATCTGAATCCTCCATCCGTACACAAATTTCTGAATCTTCTGATGATGACTCAAACAACGAGTTATCCGATCCTCCGATATTACGTCGTCGTAAAAGTGTATTTCCAAACTTGGAATTTCAATCTGAATCGAGATTGGTGGGTAATCCTAAAATTCCATGTCAACAGAATACTTCTCGTATAGACAATGAATTACAATGGACAGGTTCACAAGTAGTACAACCTGGAGAAAGAATAGCAGTCGAACTTCCCGAAATTGAAAGTAGCAATAGTGATGACGAAATGTTTCGAACTCCAAATCAAAGTTTACGAAATGTAGACAGTTCACTTGATAACGATAGTTCAGACGAACGAACCTTAGTCACAACAGGCATAGACATTTCTGATGATGAGACAGAGAACAAAGGTTTCAATAAAAGTTTAGAGCAATTTTTGGACCAAGTAAATAATTCGACAAATACTAGTAAAACTGAACATACAAATTCTAAACAGCCTCTGGCAAAAGCAGCACTCTTAGAAAATATATTAGAAAATGATGAATTAAATATATTAAATGAAGCAGGAACTTCAAATGAGTCAGTTCTGTATAGATAGGCTTACCATACGTCCCGGTTTGACCGGGATAGTCCCGGTTTGAGATCCCAGTCCCGGCGTCCCGATCAAACTTGAACAGCACCGACACCCCAACCAATCGTTCCCCCGCGCCCCGCCGCGCCGCCCGTGCCACCCGCGCCAAAGACGAAACAAAAGCGAGCGAGAACGAGTGATACCGACTGCGTGCGTGAGCGTGAAAGTTTATTACCTTAGTCAGTTGTGCACATGCAAGCGTGTCTACTGCACGTGTCCACTATTAAACCGTGTTGCGTTCAGTTTTTTTTACGTCCTCGTCGCCCGCCTGTGTTGTATTTAGTGTCTATTGTATTGACTTTTTTTCGTCGAAACAGATATTTATCGTACGATTTTTCCTGGCCCAGCATGCCAAAACGAAATTGTACATTCACAAAAGAACTTGAAAATGACTATCCGTTTCTTAAAAAGCTCTGCGGTCATAACGACAGAGTGAAATGTCAACAGTGTTTATCAGAGTTTTCAATAGCACACGGTGGAAGAGCGGACATCAAGGATCATCTAAAGTGCTCGAAACACAAGGCCAGCGTACGTGTCATTGCAAGCTCATCTACCATAACATCGTTTTTCAAAAATGTCGAACCCGCAGAAAATGAACTTTCCATTGCTGCTAAAGAAGCTACTTTTGCATTCCATACAGCAATGCACGATATAAGTTTTAAAACATCTGATTGCTTCTCAAAATTAATATCGAAGCTATTTGAGCCCAAATTCAAGTCTGCGCGTACCAAGTGCGAAGCGATCATCACGGGAGTGATCGCACCGATGGCAAGAGATGAACTACACGATGAGCTAAAAGAATGCAATTTTTTGAGCATTTCAACAAATACATCAAACAGACATGATGTTAAATTGGCACCAATAGTTGTGAGGTACTTTGTACCTGTGAGAGGTATATCTGTAAAGTTACTCGATTTTCGATCTGTCGTCGGAGAAACATCTGAAATCTTGGCAAATCACATAATGTCGATAATCAAAAGACACGAAATAGAAAACAAGGTGGCTGCTTTCTGTGGTGATAACTGTAATACGAATTTCGGAGGGGTAAACAGGCGGGGCACCAACAACGTCTATTCCAGGCTCAAGGAAGGTCTCGGCGTTAACATAAAAGGCATTGGTTGCAGCGCACACATCATTCACAATACAATTCAACATGCAGTTGATGGTCTGCCTGTCGAAATAGAGGCTATCGTTGTTAAAATATACAAATATTTTTGTATATATACTGTACGCGTCACAAACTTAAAAGAGTTTTGTGAGACAGCTGACATCGAGTACAAAAAATTAGTGAAACATGGAAATACAAGATTTCTGTCTTTATTACCAGCTGTGGAAAGGATCCTGCATCTATACGAAGGCTTGAAATCTTATTTTCTTGCTCAAGTAAACTGCCCGCTCGCATTGCGACAGTTCTTCACAACAGAAATTGGAGCACTTTATTTTTGGTTTGTGCTCGGACAGTTAAATGTATTCAACAAGACCATTGAGTCTATGGAGAAGACTAACTCAACGGCGACAGATGTAGGTATGGAGTTGGCAAAGTTAAAAACCAATCTTCAAAACAGGATGGAAAACAAATTTCTTCCACAAGCAGCTAAACAACTCTTAAATAAATTGAAAGAGTCCATAAATGTCGAAAACTTCATGAGTGACGTTCACGCTTTTTATGAGCGCTGCATATCGTATTTAACATTGTGGGAAAAGAGCTTCGACGGAGCTGAAGATTTTGAGTGGATCTGCTTGAAAAATGAGCTCAACTGGAGTGAAATCGAAAAAGCAGCAGAAAATATAAATAAAATGCAAAAACCTCAATCGAAAACCCAAATAATGATTGATGAGCTGTTTGATGAGGTGTTATTGGCAAAAAGCTTCTTCCAAAATTCTAATGAAGCTAATTACTCCGAGAAATGGGTCCAGCTATTCACCCATTTTCACAAGCAGCATATTGAGGTGCCAAATTTAAAAAAAATTGTGGAGTTTGCTATGTGTCTACCCGGTACTTCAGCGCCAGTGGAAAGAATTTTTTCACAGATAAAAAAAATGTGGTCTGACGATCGGGGGAGGATGGAAGAATGCGTTGTGGAAGCCTTGCTTACGTGCAAACTCAACTTGAACATGTCATGCAGTGAATTTTATGACAAAATTAAGCACGACAAAACGATTCTGAAGAAAGTGCACTCTAGTGAAAAATATAAAGCAAGCGTGGGTGAATAATAAAACCGGGCAAATTTTTTGTGTTGTTTGTATTAATTGTACTTTGTCTCTTTTTCTTTTTAATAAAAAATATATTCACATTTATTAATATGTTTTCAATTCATAATAATTTTGATTGCATTTCAAATATGAAAAACACAAATTAAGCGAAAAGCAAAATGAAAATGAGCCTCTTTCTCTTCTGCGTCCCGGTTTGGCTCTTCGTAATTATGGTAAGCCTATGTATAGACCACAATATACCTCTAGACTTCCAACACCTTCATCGGTAATAGAACCCATAGCATTGTCTACTCCACTTCCAGAAACAGAATATTTGCAATGTTCTAAGGAAGGAGGAGAAAGTGCTGTCGTGTCCAATCATAAATCAAAATCCAACATTACAAAACCTTCAAAACCTCAAGGTATTCAAATCACAGAAACTATACCCCCTACTATATTATCTAGTACACCTGAAAATATGTATATTCAGAGTCAAAAAGTAATATCCTTTTCACGAGAAAATTTGACATATCAACATTCAAATTATGTTCATTTCATTTCTTCCGACTGTAACTTGGCAAATCCAATTAATAAATTACTCTCTGATCTAGGAATTATCAATACTGATAGATTTAAAGAAATTAAACTCAAGATAGGTCAAGTAATAATTTCAAAAAGGAATAAATATAAAATTTTCAGTGTTGTTATTAAAAAGAATTATTTTGATGAAATTATTAAGGAAAATTTAAGACTCGCATTACACAATTTAAAACGTATCCTTTTAGATTTAAATATAACATTCTTCCGGATATCACAAATTGGTGACTTCACAGAGACACTTCCTCGTGGTTCACTAGTGGATATACTAGTAAATACGTTTGAGGATACTGATGTTAAGATAACGCTATGTCAAGGTAGTGTTACAGTACCCCCAAAAGAACTCCGTCTGAAAATTATTTCAGAATTTCATGGAAGTTTAATTGGAGGTCATAAAGGAGTCACGAAGACATATCATAGAATTCGCGAAAGATTTTATTGGCCAAATTTACGTAATGATGTTCAAAATTTTATTCGTATTTGCAATAGCTGTCAAAATCAAAAATTAGTTAGAACAAAAACCCGAGAACCGATGCTTATTACTGATACACCATTGGAACCATTTGCAAAAGTATCGTTAGACACTGTTGGACCACTACCACTCACTCCTAACGGTAATAGACATATTCTTACAATGCAGGATAATTTAACGAAATATTGTCTGGCAGTCCCTGTACCAGATATAAAAGCGCAAACAATAGCTCATGCTGTAGTAACTAATTTGATATTACAATATGGAGCTCCACGAGTAATTTTAACTGACAGAGGCACTAGTTTTATAAATAAAATAATCCAAAATATAGCAAAAATTTTCAAAATTCAACATGTTACAACATCTGGGTATAGACCACAAACAAATGGCGCATTAGAAAGAAGTCACATAGCATTAACCGAATATATTAGCCATTATGTCAATGACTTTGATGATTGGGATAGGATGGTTCCTTTCGCAATGTTTTCTTATAACACATCTGTACACGAAGCTACAAATTTTACTCCATTTGAATTAGTATTTGGCAAACTTGCTCGTTGTCCGAGTTCTTTTACAGTAGAAGAAAACCTACCTACATTTAATTCATATTTGCAAGACCTTATTATCCGTCTTTCTGAAATGCAAACAATAGCAGGACAAAACTTAATTGAGGCAAAAGAAAGATCAAAATTATATTACGATAGGAAGGCACGTCCATTCAAAGGTGAAATAGGGGACATGGTACGCGTACTTGTAGAACCTAGAAGGGGAAAATTTAGTAAGCGTTATCATGGACCATTTGAAATTGTTGGGATTATGAATAAAAACAATATTGTATTAAAAGGAAATGATGGAAAATTATTCGCTAAACACGCAGATAAATTAGAATTGGCTCACCTTGCTTAACCACTGGAGGAAGGACAGAAAATGGAATTTCAAATCGTATGGATTCTACTATCACTACTGCAAGCTACAAACTCTAATAGAAACACTTATCGGATTACTCGAATTGATACAAACCCCGGACTATACTTTGAAAAATCATATAATATTCGATTTCAAAGGGCTGATTGGCGCTTAGCGATAGTTCTAGACACTAATAAATTAAAAAATGAATTTCCGGAAGAATATCAAAATTTAAACATTATTTACAAAAGATGTATTAAATTTCCGGTTAGACTTGAATGTAGTGCGATATTGCGAACGCATTATATAAACGAAAGAATTAAAGAAGCTTTGGAGTTACAAGAAGAAATCAAGACATTAATTTTAAACATAAACTCTGTTGAGACAAAAATTGCTGATCTTCCTAAAACAATGGCACGTCGTAGCATACCATTTGGTTTCGTTGGCACAATTAGTCGAACATTGTTCGGAACAGTGAACGTAGACGATGCAGAATATTTCAGTTCAGAAATAGATAAATTATATACTGATCAGATGGAAATAACACAACTTTTCAAAAATCAAACACATATTGTTATGAGCGATCTTCATAATATACATGAAATAGTTAAAAAACTTGCAAATAATATCAAACTGAATAGAGATAAAGTAAATGAAATGGTACAGATTTTAAATGAAGAAAACCTTCTCAATTACACCATAGTGTTAAGTCAGTATGCGAACTCCATCGAAACTTCATTGAATCATTATATTTCTACTGGTCAAAATTTTATATCCGTCATAGCCGCAGCACAAGAAAGCAGATTACATCCATCGTTACTTAGTAGTCGTAAAATAAAAACCATTGTAAACGATATCCATAGCTCCGTATTACAATATGAAGTGCCAATACCGCAAAAATATCAGAGAATAGAGAACCTTGTAAAAATAGCTCATGTAACTCTGGGACACCATACAGGACGAATTATAATTACAGTACATATTCCGTTAGTTGATCGCGTAGAATACCATTTGTATCAACTTCATAGTCTACCAATACCGCAGCGTATAAACGAAAACTCGAATATTTCAGCTTTTGTATCACCGCAATATCAATATTTAGGCTTAAGCAACGATCATAGAATTTATTTTGGCACGTCTGAAACATTCGTCAATTCTTGCAAACAAACTTGGTACATACACATGTGTAAACTAGAAATACCTTTATACGAAACTTCAGTATCAGAATCATGCGAAATATCGTTATTGATAAGACCCAATCAATTGTCATTACGATTATGCGACATTAAGCTTAAGTCATCTCAAATATCCTACTGGAAGCACCTGAAAACTATTGGAGCCTGGCTGTATTCAATCCAGGAACCCGAACCATTACATATCATATGCGAAGATAATGAGGACACCATACTCACAATTCATGGAACAGGAATATTTGAAATCAACCCAAACTGCATAGCGAAAACACGCTCTACTATACTTATGGGAATCAAAACCTTTACTGATTCAAAGCAGTTCTACTATAATCCGAATCTTCTTCTGAACATCACTGAAATTTCGCCATCTATCTTACAATTCCATCAGATAAATCCGATTCTAGATGAACATCTAAACCTAAAGGAAACCAAGACCGACGAAACTCTGCAGAACATCGAGTACAAACTCAAGGAAATAGGAAATCGTAATCGCGATAAAACTTATCACTTAAATTTAACGTATGGAACCATTCTAAGCCAAACAGGATTTATAATTGGAATGTTAATATACTATTTTTGGGAACCATTAAAAGTAAGATGTTGGGCACGTTTATTACGCAAGAGGAAAAACTCTTCAGGCCATACATCAGAGAATCAACAACATACAGCAATACCATTAGAAGAAACCACTTCTTCAACACATGTTGGAGTTACACAACCATTACCTACACAAAGAGCAATAGTCAATTGATCAGTTATCGACTCTTTTCCAAACATTATTTCACGAATCCAATTCATGATATATGCATTATAAATATATTCTTCCTTAACAGCTCTGATGTTCTCAGGAGAATAATGATAATATTTTGTTCCCACAGCAAGATTTCAAAATGGCATTCAGTAGTGGCTACCAACGGTCTGTGCAAAGACGACGCCTATTTGTCAGCCGATTAGCTCCTTATACGAAAAAGGATAAATTACTAGACATTTTCAAACCATATGGGGCACAACATGCAGTAATATTACGCAAACACACTGGAAATCTAGCTTTTATTACATTTGCAACTTCAGAATAGACCGAACAAGCTCTGAGGGCCTCAGAGGAAGGAATTATTTGTAATGGGAGGAAGCTGAAAATACTATTGGCAGACACTTGGCATGATTCAAAATTAATCTCACCACGACCAGAAGTAAATCCATTTCCGGGTCTAGATCTGACGGAACCCATACCATTACCAATGGAGTGTATCAGTGAAATAGCCAAATATTTGCCTTTTGCTGATCGCGCTCGTTTGGAAATGACGTCGAGAAGATGGAGACAGGGTACTCTTATGTCCTACGAAGGTGTTCACCAGCTCAGTTTAAATGACTGGCGATGACCTAATGGATGGGATGGTAAAGAAGTAACCTTGAAATCTCTTCATTGGCTTATCCAACGAGTGGGAGTTAAGGTTAAAAGCCTCATACTGGATGATCAAAACGCAACTAGAAAATTACAACCACAAATTATAGCAATAGTTACAGCACATTGTCCTAACCTGGAAGTAATAGACTTAATGGGCGCCACAATCAGACCATCAGCATTACGGAATTTGCAAAATGTAGCATACCAAATAAAAACATTGGAAATAGGAAAATGTCAGGGACCAATAGACTTATACTTAAGCAATATATTTAATGCAGCTGCAAATTTAAAGTCCTTCAAAGCAACCAATACAAGTTTCACAGGAAAATGTTTGACCAATTTAAAAGAAAACCTGGAACAATTAGTTTTCATCGTGTGCGAGAATCTTTCTTCCGAATATATTTCTGATATATTGTCAAAATCAACTCAACTTACCCATTTGGAAATTAAATCGTGTCACAGACTAACTAATGACAGTGTTGTACAGATCCTGATAAACAATACTACCATTAATCATTCTTTAAAGGTATTAAAGATACATGACTGCACTTTCTCGGTATTTGGAGTAAATTTGCCTATGGATGATGATGAAGAGGACCACGAATTTTTACACCTGGACCTTGGACCATTGGAGGGACTTGACGCACTACCATCTAAACTTCAAGCAGTATCCACATTAAATCTAACATGCTGTGGATGGGTAACAGCAACCTTCATTTTGGAAATTGGAACCCATATGCGACAACTGTCATCATTGGATCTAAGTGGTTGTACAAACATTAGAGGCGAATTCAGTTTAACCCCGATTACCCAGTTATGTAATTTAAGAACACTAAGTGTAAATTATATGCACCCTAGCATCAGCGGCAGGTTTTTACAATTTGTTAGCTCGTTAGCTGAAGTTCACTTACAACATAATTTTGGAATTCAAGATGAAGATGTCTGTGACATGATACAAAATTGTGCACAATTAGAAACAATAGACATACGAGGATGTGAACGAATTGGAAGACCGGTACTTATTTGCGCATCTGAACTAGTCCGTAACAACCCAATACAAAAACCGATAAAATTGTACGTGGGGGGCACTCAGATTAATCATTTTACCAAATATAGACAAAATACATTTTTACGGGTTATATACGGTCACATGCATCAAGAGCCTTTTCGCTGATTTACATATATATAGGTATAATATGGTAAATACATCTTTGTAACTGATCTACCACTCATACAATAGACATCGCCGAGGACGACGATGATTCTAAGGAGGGAGGGATGTTACGTTCCAAACAAAAATTCTTTTATTTTAATTAACGTCGGTGAGAATGCGATTTGATGATGCATAGCATCGTGGGAAGTCCCTTGTCAATCGTATATTTTGCCTTTGACGTTTAGTCTGGCTTAATTCCGATAGCTCAATTGTTAATATAGCGCATACCTTCCTTGGAATCAACGTGGTCCTATAACAAATAACCGATAGGCATTATCGTTTCTTAGTACTGATGTAATAAACAGGATGCATGATGTGAGTCCAGCGTGAGAACGGTTATCGCGGTATTTCAAACCTACATATAGCTATTCATTTTCGTAGCGCGCGTGTCACCCATAGTTCATTCGATGTGAGTCCTGCGTCGATCGCAATGTGTGAGTAATATGCGTTGCAGTAAACCGGAGCGTGAATGTACTGTGGCTGCGTTGGTCCTCTTCACTGGAGATAGAGAGAAAGAGAGCACGAGACGATCCCTTCTCGCGACACCTTCCGACTACGCTGATTCGTTAAAAATGATCAACAATTCCATTTCCAATAGAGTATTTCAAGGGGGGGATTATTCAACTTATTTCCGAAGGGCCAGAACTACTTCACTACCGTTTTGAAGCTTCGATCAGCAAGTCGCGAGGTGCGTGATCGGGTAGTCCATGGTGCAAAATATTGAGATAGAGTTTGTTACAAGTTGTGTGAAACTTAGAGTAACAAAAGACTCAGTGCCGCGTATTCAAAAACCGTGTATTCAAATTTCGCCTTATATAATTATTGATTCGTTTAGTTCAGTTACTCCATTATTATTTTGTAACTTTACCGTTTCATAGTCTTATTATTTTGCATTTCTTTTATATATTTTAAACGTTTCATGTACTGTCCGTTTCAACCGTTAATACAACTATCTCTTCTCCAGTGAGGAAGTCTTAGAGAGCAACCAACTCCAACAAGCGAGTAAATAAAAGTTTACATATACTAGCGAAAAAAATAAATAATCCGATTGTCTCGATTTACAATTTGGTAAGTTCCATTTCATTTCAAATTGTACAGTATTGTTGTCGGCGAGCAATGATAATTAATGCGTAGACATTGTGGGATTTCCCTAACTTATTATTGCTGGGTTGACATTGATAATTCCCGCATTGTCAAAGACGAATTTTGTATAAAGCATCTCATTATTATATATTTCTCTTCGGACACATTATAATTTATCATAATTCTATTTTTCCAAATTATCTGATCAAAATATACGTTGTATTTACTTTGTATCCATTATTCTTTTTTTTATTGAAACTCTTTTAACCTCTTATTTTCAATAACATTATCAGCCTCCAACTATAATCAACCAATGCATTTCCAAGGACCCGTATGGGACTAGACAATCACGAACCCATAAATCTTACAATAGTTTGGTATAATACTTCCAAATTTTATTACATTTCCTGTCTGCTACGAAAGCTCATATTATTATTACCGCTCAAACACGTCTACACGTAACACAGTCAATGTTTTCCTTAGTAATGAAGAGTTTGTTCAAGCATTCAGAAAGACCGGTCTCAATTTGAGATTTTCGTAGAAAACTGTATCGATATTAACGTACAGGTGTTCCGGTATCCGTGCGGCAACACATCTTTCAGACGGACGCCTATTATATTCACTTAGTTGAGGCGTGCTAAGCACTAAATCCTCTCATTCGTGGAACCCAAATTTGAGACGTGCCAAACACGTAATCTTCCCATTCGTGTCTCTGCTAACATGCAACTTTCGACCTCAACAGCGTCATCGAAAGGCAGAGAAATGATTAACATTACAAGCCATTAAGTAAGCGTTCTTGTTCTTTTTTCTTTATTTCTCTTGTCCATATTTTCAATCTCAGGTAAACATTTATATATAATTTTTATTTTATCATCCTCCTGCTTTTCCAATTTATACAGTATAAATTTCTCGTTCCTCGAACCGGATTTACAGAGAGAGATAAGACAAACGAATCTTACCATAAGACCTGATCGCGTTGTGCAACGAGCTGAGCAGCAACTCGTCCTGAGTGCCACGATCGCTAAAGCGTCTAAAGACCTCATCTCTCCAGCAATCACTCGAGAATGGGTAGTGATTAGACCCGAATATTTAAATAATGATTGGAACGAATTCCGAGTGCAACACCAGGCAATCATATTAGCTGTTTAAATTAGAAATTAATGATCTTCAAAAGATAAGAAAACATTTTTATTTCCTGGAAGATTATTTCACAGCTACAAAAGACTGCTTTTTGGAAACATCTGCAAAAATGTCAGTTCTTTTCAATGATCATAAAAATAATACAAGTTGAGTCACTTCCGAACAATCTGTATCTCAGCCGCCTACTGTTACCTCGATCTGTCACGTACACCACCCTCCGCGGATTGATTTACCAAAATTTGACTGCACTTTAGGTGACTGGTTGCTATTTCGGGATCTATGCTCATCCTTGATTTTATCAAACGGGAATATTCCATCAGTTGAAAAGCTACAATACCTTACGACTAGTCGAGGTGGTTCTGCTTCGCATCTCTTAAGAAATATCGCCTTAACTGCCGACAATTCCCAAAAAAGCATGGGACTCACTTACGTCATTCTACGAAAACGAAAGAATTTTTGTCAACTCCGCGTTACAATCGCTGTTCTCTCTGAAACGGATTAATAAGGAATCCGCGTCTGAAATTTGTGCTCTACACTTTAATAATGCAGATTTATCGCACCCTAGAAACCATGAAATGTCCGGTCCAGTGCTGGGATGATATTTTCGTATTTATCTACGTCCAAAGATTGAATTCAGAGTCAGTAAAAATCTGTGTTAGTGCCCAGCACTAATATTCTTTATGACACGGACGTGCGTAGTCGGCTATTTGTGAGATTATGATTTTTGGTTAACATCTGGCAGGCAATTTAGACTTAAATTATTTTCCTAACGAGAGAACGCATGCTTTATTGCTTAGTTTTTAGGATTTCGCTTCTCTCGTCCTCAATAGCCAAGACGTGTCATAAAGGGGGACAGTTCCGAAGGGTAGTTCCGACACTAATTTGTAACGGTGAACGCTCCGAAGTCATACCTGGAGGAATTTTCCCATCGTTGACAATCGGTACCACCGCCCCCACCTTCCATGCACCACCACCCTCCCAGAAAGGCGCGCCTCGGGCGCAAGGGAAGGGTGTCCTCGCCAAATTTAGGCTCGCTGATTGATATTGTCAATAATCAAGGAAAACCAATCAGCGAGTATTAGAAATGCGCTAGAGAGGTGGAAGTCCACCTCTGCCGAGAATTGTCACATTTTACGAAGAGTTGTCGCAGACGTCCTAGGATCAAGACCATACGACCAGAGTGTAGATTCGAGTGTGCTCAAATGAAACTTGAAATATACGTATTACAAAAAATTACAGTCCACTCTGTAGCATCTCAATTCGTCGCTAACACTGACGACGCAGTGACGCCCCAACAATCTGGGAACATCACCTTGGTTCGTCTAAAAAGCCGCCAACTTGAAACCAACTCTAGGACTTCCTTATGACGAGATTATTATCCCTCAAAGGTATGAAAAAGTCTCAGTCACGACCTCCTCCCCAGCCTCGGAATTAATCAGTACGATCTCATTCTACTAACGTCAAACCATCAACTAATAAACCGATAGACTCGTGCTTCCTTTGCAAGGAGTAACACTACATCTCCTACTGTCTCAAATACGGACGAAAAGCCGTGGAGCAGAGACTAGAATTTATTCAAGTGAAGGGTTTTGTATTTTAATTGTTTCGGACATTACCTATTATTAATCTGTCAATCTACGAAGGGTTATCTTAAATGTGAAAAGAGGCATCACTCCACTTTAAACCAGGACTCATGAGCAAACTCAATAAACATTGTCACTATCATTCCAGTGCATTCATCATCATTGGAGTCAGTTTCAAACACTGGAACATAACCCACCGGAGACGAACCGAAAGCTGTCAACCATGCACAAAGCTTGTTACGACGAAAAAAACTGTCTTATTAGCGACTGCTTGTATTAAAGTGATCAATCTCCATGGAGAACCTATTCCAGCATACATCCTTTTAGACCAGGAGTCAGAAGTATCGTTAGTAAGCGAAAAACTACCACAGCAACTCCGTATACCTCGAGAAGCTTCCAATACCCGGGTAATAGGAGTCTGAAGACAATGCACTGGTAAAGTGAAAGGAATTCTCAAGCTCGTAGTCAAACCACGTTTCAAGTCCCCCTAGATGTTGCAGTTACTACGTACGCTCTTCGAAAGCTAACCAAGATGATCCCTAAAATATCATCAGCAACTGCAACATGGCAACACTTGCAAAATCTAGTTTTGGCTGGTCCTTACTACGCGAAACCGGGAAACGCTGATCGGTATGATCGTCGGAGCAGAAATCTACGGGCATCTTCTTGAAAGCCCCATTATAAAAGGCACCCCAAACGTCCATATAGCTCAGGCGTCAATGCTTGGATGGGTCATTTCTGGCCCAATCAATTCTGATTCAGACAATTTAGACCCTCGAACCTATCATTGCTCCGTAAATAAAGAACTGTATGGCCTACTTAAACGGTTCTGGTACCAAAAGGATATCGGCTATTCAGGAAATAAATTTTTGTCCGCAACAAACCAAAATTGTGAGGATCAATTTGCCTCTACCCATTCACGAAATTCTGCTGGAAAATACGTCGCCAAGTTACCTTTTAAACTTCCGCCTAATCACTTTGGAGATTCGAAACCCTCCGTGTTAAGAATGCTGAACCATCTGCAACGAAAATTTAAAAACGATCCGACTTACCTCCAAAACTATACCGCATTCTGAATTGAATACCACAATCTACGATACGCGATCAGGGTTCCTGAAAACGAACCAAAACCGAATAATACTTTCTGTTTCCCTCATCACGGTGTAATCTGGAAGATTAGCCTCATGGCAAAATTACGAATAATCTTCAACGAGTCGTGCAGTGACAACAACGGATTACCACTCTGGGCCAAAGTTACAAAACCATCTTTTCGATGTTTTAATCTGGTTTCGTAGATTTTTATTCATATACACTTGGGACACAGAAAAATTTACTAACAAATTTTAGTATATCCCAAGGATGAGATTTTCCAACGAATTCTATTGATAGATCACAGAGTCATCAGTATCAACATTTTGCCATTACTTACGGACTTACACGTGCCCCATATCTGGCTCTGAAGGCGATCCAGAAACTTCTAAAAGATGAGGGCCAAAAATTTCCACTCGCGGTTGACCTACTGGAGAAGAAACGATACGTTAACGATATTTTGGAGGGGCCAATACAATCGAAGAGGCAATGCAGCAAGTTCTTCAGCTCTCGCAGCTCTGCATGGCCAGCGGTTTCCCGCTACGGAATTGGACCAGCAACAACACCCTCATGTTGGAATTTATTCCAACTCAACACCATAGCCCCATGCAATTGATATCCATTCAAGAAGATGTTATTCGTGCCCCAGGATTACCGTGGAACATTAAATCAGGCACTCTCCAGTTTCAGTTTACTAGACCAATATCCAAAGAAACGTCTAAACGAGCAGTCTTATCCCACATCGCTCAATTTTTTGATCCGCTCGGATTTTTATCGCCCGTCATTTTTCGAGTGAAAATCTTTCTGCAAGAACTCTGGGCAGTCCAGTTGTTGCGGAACGAACGGTTACAGAACCTCAGATACAAACCTGGCATGAACTCCTGCAAATAGTCATTGGCCTAAAAAATATTAAGCGATGGCACCTGCCATTTATGCACGCATCTGCCGATCTCCTAACGAAATTGACACTATAGTTCTTTGCTCAAAAATAAAAGTTAGGCCACTGCGGCGTCTTACAGTTCTACGACTAGAGCTACCGGCAGCCGTAATGCTTACAAAATTTTCATTTTAAATTATTCAACGAGACCAGCAGCATCCAGGCCGTCTGGCACCTATCTGTGGACGGATTCATCAATTGTCCTCATGTGGTTAAATAACCACCCCTCTCGTTGGAAGGATTTTATACACAGCCGTGTTTGCTTCAAGAAACATTACTGCAAGGACGCTGGAGGCACATTTCCGACGGGTTAAACCCCGCCTACTGTTCAACCTAAAGTGGCGCTGTTGAAAAGGAGAAGGATAAGAAAAACGACGGGTGTGCGTTTCAGCCTGGGCCTGCTAGTAGACTCATCAGTAAAGTTACCTAACAGGCCCTGCCTGAGACGTTGGGATATTGGAAGACAGGTTAAAGGCTGTATACATATGGACGAGGTAGTTGGAGCGAGCGCTTTCGAGAAAGTCCTATTTCGTGTTGTCCCACTGGAGGTAGGTACAGGAGGGCCACCGCAAATCAAACGTCTTTCAGCCTCACAACTGAAGAATCACCAACTCTGGTGGACGGGGCCAACATGGCTCTCTGAGAATCCTTCGCTGTGGCCAAATCGTATTCCAACACCAAACTCAAATCAACAGCAGCTCCTGGGAGAACGAAAATCTTTGAACATCGAAGTTCTAGACGTTTCGACAGCAAAACACATTTTGAACCTTGTTTATTGATTTTTTCCCCTTCGATCGGCTATTACAAGTTACTGCAATCGGCAGACGAGTCTTTCTGCGAGGCAGACGAGTCCCTAACACGCCATTCATTTATACCACTATACCTGCAGAAATAGCAGAAGCTCAAAGATTTTAGATTAAGATTATACAACCAAATCATTTTGCAACCGAAATCGAACTGCTTGCTGAAAACACGAAATTACCAAGATAGAACTCTCTCATCAAACGTTGTCTTTTTCTCGACAGTAAAAATCTGCTATGCGTACGAGGACGACTTGAGCATTCGTCACTCGATCCTCTCACCACGCAACCATACATTCTACCAAGACACTGGGCATTGAATGCGTTGATTATTCAGGACGTACATGAACGAACACTTGCACGTCTCTACTCAGGATACACACTCCCGTATTAGAAATACATCCTGGATCCTTGATGGAAGAGCATCTGTACGGTCGTCTATCCTCAAATACGTCAAGTGCACAATATTTCGCCGCACTCAAGGACAACAACTAATGGGACAGTCGCCTTTGTCATGGGTTAGCCCCTCTCGTGCGTTTTTACACTCTGGTGTAGATTACGTAGGTCCCTTGTTCCTTAAAACGTGGAAAAGTAAATCGACACAGACATGCAAATCTTGGGTCTCTCTATTTGTTTGTCTTCCCATCTCCGCGATCCGTTTCGAACTCGTGACCGATTATACAAGGGAAGCGTTTGTCGCCGCTTACCTCTGGTTCACAAGGAATTCCGGCCACCTTGATCAGTGACTGCGGTACAAATTTCAAAGGGGCAGACCAACAGGTGAAATGACTGTTCTCAGAAGCTACCAGTGAACTGAAGAAGTTTGCGTCACTGATCTCGAACGATGGTATATGCGAGATCGATTTTTAACCCCTCCCCCCTCCCACACCTCCCAGCACTACACTTTGACGGAAAATGGTAAGCCGGTGTTAAGTCGATGAAGTACCATCTAAAACGTATGACTGAAACTACTCTCTTCACGTATGAAGAAATGTGTACTTTATTCACGAGAATCGTGGCGATCCTCAATTCTATACCATTGTGCCCCTTGAGTACTGACCCAGATGATCTAAATGTCCTGACTTCAAGTCATTACCTTGTGGAACAATCGCTAATGCGTATCCCTGAGCCCAATTTAATACAAATCAAACCAGTCAGGCTCTTTCGTAGGCAACAAATATGCTAGATGATACAAAGTTTTTGGACGAAATGGTCAAAAGAGTATCTAGAACGATTTCATGCAATCTTCAAATAGAATTAATCTCCAACTTCAATTTCCATCGAGAACCCTACTTTTTATCATTGACGAACGATATCCTCCCAGCAAATGGTTTTTAGGTCGCACGGTAACCATCCTGGATCTGACAATGTAATACGTGTTGTCCCTATCAAAATCCCTAACCGTTTTGAAACGCCCGATTACTAAGATATGTCCATCGACATATAAATTGCAGAACGCTCGTTGCTGGAGGCAGCAAAAGCGGGTTAAAATGTTTGAAGAATGAAGGCGAAGGTAGAACCAACTCGAGCTTTCTCTCCCGATTTCTCAAAAACAGATCTTCGAATGGAGTTCTCGAAATCCCTATTGTCCAATCAACGCCCCAAACTCTTCATTAAAGGCTGATTTCAATCATTTCTCGATAATAAATGAAATTGAACGTTGTTCGGTTCGGTGACGACTACTTACCACGAGACGTCACCTGCTTCTTCTTTCGGTCAATGTCTTCCTTAACAACGAAGAGATTGTTCAAGTATTCAGAAAGACCAGTCTCAATTTGAGATTTTCATAGAAAGCTGTATCGATATTGGCGTACAGGTGTTCCGGTATCCGAGCGGTAACGCATCTTTCAGACGGACGGCTGTTAGGCTCTCTCACTTGAGACGTGCCAAGCATGGAATCCGCCCATTCGTGGAACCCAATTTTGAGACGTGCCAAGCACGGAATCTTCCCATTCGTGTCTCTACTGACGAGTAACTTCCGGCCTCAGCAGCGTCGTCGCAAGCCAGAAAAATTATTAATATTATAAATTATTAAGTGTGTGGCGGCTCTCCTGCACTTACCACTAGAGGGACATACGAAATAGGATTGTCTCGAAAGCACTCGCTCTAACGACCTCGTCCATATATATATACCGCCTTTAACTTTCCTTCCAATATCCCAGTGTCTAAGGCAGGGCCTGCTAGGTAGCCTTACTGATGAGTCCACTAGCAAGCTCAGGACGAAACGCAACACACTTCCTTTTTCTCATTCTGCCCCTTCTCCACAGCTCCACAAGTATATTCAAATTATTAAGGGTTCTTTTTCTTTTTATCGTTATTTCTCTTGTTCATATTTTCAATCTCAAGCAAATATTTATATATAACTTTTATTTTATCATCCTTCTGTTCTTCCAATTTATACAAATAGAAGTAGGTATTAGTGTTTGATCAATTTTTAAAATATGATGAAATTGTGATTAGAAAAGGATGGATAAAACGATTTAGGCTTGCCTCATGCTCTCAATAAAATGAGCTGCTTGCGAATTTTGTGATATTGTGGAGAATAGATTTAAATACCCAATGTGACAGTACCTTCGTCCGTTGACCTGCCTTGTAACAGCTGATCGGTAAACTGCTGTGCGTCGAGTGCGTGAAAGCTCATTATTTACTTGCTTATACCCAAAAAACAAAATCATAAACGCAATTTTGTTATTCTTGATATTCGTCTTATTTTAGCTCATAAAATTACCCTATATAGTTCTACTAGGGTTGACCGAACATCGTGTATATATAACTGAATAATACATACGTGAAGAAAATTAGAGGATGAAGAAATGCTAATGACAAAATTGTCAATCTTTGACCTGGTATAACTTCATACAGCAGTATCGTATGACGCTACTGAACATACACTCACCGCAAATGAAACACATGCACACAAAGTGCAATCTCTGCGTTGTGTATCTTAGATCATGCGAATTCCGTTGGCACACTTACCATTCAAACTGCAATATCTTGATAGCAAAAAATTGTACGTCGATTTTCAGGGGCTTGTTGTAAAGGGGAGGCTTTTCTTTATAAAAGTAATGTAAAATAAATCGTAAGAAAATTATTGAGGTCTGTAGAGTCACTTGAACTTATATCTTTTAAAAAACAAAACTACCATCAGTTTCTTACTCTACTCTTCAATGTAAAACAATTTTCGCAAAACATGTGATCACCTTTGTGAAAACAGAAACTTCCAGCTTTAAGACGAGCCTAGATTCATCGCCGTACAATGTTTGTTTTACGAAGAGATAGCAATTCAATGATTAACAATTGTTTGATCAGAACTTTTTGATCCATTAATTTTGTTCATGGATGTATATTTCACACAATACAGTGAATACAAAGAGAAGTTAACGGTTTGGAAGTATTACAAAGACTGTTTCTTAGAATTGCTCGGAGGGAAAGTCAAATTTCTCATAGGTGAGAATCGGCAAGGATAACGATGGTTAGTGAAGGTAATAATGATTTACGAGGATGTAGTTGGTATTATTATGTCATGTATACGAGAATAATTTTAGAATTATCTAAACAGCATACTAGATACACCACGAGATTAATTTAAAAACTGTATATCCGATTATATTTAAATTGTTACTGATATTATAGTTTGAATTCATACGACTTGCAGCGCTGAAAATCTATTTTATATTTAGCCGTTAACATTGGACGTGACACGAAAATGGGAATAAGGCTCATGAGCCCCAAATCCGGCTGATAGAAAAACATTGAATAAGGGGTCTATCCTGTACTTCTCAATTAGCGAATGACTGTACTGCTTACCGAGAGCTCCTCCTCATTGGACTTGACTTGTTCCTCTTGCTCCTCTTTGTCCGTCGCCAAAAACATGTCAAGGGGTGACTCAGTACATACTCGTCGTTTGTTGATTGTTTCTTTTTCCTCTCTCGACACCAACAATGTTTTGAAATGTGTCCTTGTTTGCCACATCCTCGCACTGGCATCAGAGTTTGAGATTCATCTGGTACACTCACCCATGCGGTGGTAAATGTATGGTATTTAGTGGGTGGACTGCCCAGGATTTTGGCCATTATCGCTGGATCCGTTACTCGTTACCTTCAACGTCCTTGAGCTGGTTGCCGATATTTAAAATCTCCGCAATATAGCATACTCCAGACTTACTCGTATCCATAGAATAATTATTCATTGTATGAACCTCCACAGCTTGTTTATTTCAGACTTTTGTTTAAAGATAAGGCAGAGTGTTAAGGTTTCCAGTTAAGCCAGGTTTATGACACGCTAAGGCAGCCGCTATTTTTGAGTGAGGACTTCTTTACAACTTGTACGTGACTTTCTATGTCCTGGGGAACGGGCGTTTAAACAATTCACTTAGAATTTTTGGCTGTGCCTTCGCCCTCAATAACATAAAGACGTGACATAAACCTGGTATCTCCGAAGAGTACATCTGCTTGTAACGGTTCCTTGACCGGCGAGTCATACCTGGCGGAGATTCTGCATCGTGGCCTCACACTCAGTACCGCTGGCACTACCACCCACCCTCCTTGGCAAGGGCGTGCTAAGGGCACATAGGAAAGGGAGGGCGGTAGGAATTAAACATACTGATTGACCATCGAATCTTAACAATTTCCCCCCATCAGCACATCGTCCAAATTCCCGCCAGGAGGAGATTCTCAGGACGAACTCCACCGAATAGAACAAAACAAACCATCCATGAAGCAACGTAAAACACCACGCGCGCGGTCATCGAATCCTAAGGGTTGTCCCTATACAGGGTGGTCCTTCGAAAGAATCTATTTATTTTGTCGGCACTCCACGTGCAAATTCAAACAAACCCGCAACGATACGCAAATCGACCACGAGAGCAAACATTGGTCCTTCGAGCCGAATTCCAGTGAATCGGATCAGAGTGCGGTTAAAAATTAGAACGATCCACAGTGGACAATTTGGAAGCTGAACCTTACTTCTAATTGTCAGTGATCTAAAGTGTAACACTTCGTGACCCGCGTGAGTGACATTTAACCAGTCTATCCTGTCTCTCATCAACGATGACAGTACATACGACACATTGGATTACGAGAGGAAGCTACACGACCAAAACCATCATCCAGGACGGAGCGGTGCGTATCGTCACAAGATACCCCACACCCTGGACCAGATTGCTTGCGGTATTAATGTACGATTTCTGAAGCGGTTACCGTACATCATTAAGGAATCCAGGAGGACAGCCGTGCTCGTTCACACAAGGACGATACACCCTTGCACGAGATAGTTTTAGCTCCGGCACCGATCTCTAATCCAGCATCCAGCGAGGATCAACGCAGTATCCATCAACGGAAACACAGCACCAAGAACACTAGCTTCGTCATTCCTGCTTCTTCTCCCTTCTCTCTGTAAGTCCCATTTTACTGTACCCGCGTAGTATTGCGAAAGTCGTGGAAGGTTAATTGAAATCGCTGATTGCTGAACGGGGGAGTCTCAAGGCAAGATTAACTTGTTTTAAGCGCTTCGTGGATGTATCGTCTAGTGAAATGCATGTAGATGCATTAGATCGGAAGGTAAAATCATTCGCAGACTTGCATCAAAGGTTCGATAAGGTACAAGCGCAAGTAGAAATACTTGTAACAGGCACAGACCTCGAGTCACCTCAATTTAACGAGCGTGACGAATTCGAAGCTATATTTTTCCCGCATATCACCAGTGCCGAAAGACATATTGAAGCTTTACGAGATCCGCATTATCCTACTCCATCACCGAGCACAGTAACACCTCACTGTACCGAATCCCATACAAAGGCCCCCAGAATGGCAACGTTCACATTGCCATCGTTTGACGGAACGTATGACCATTGGGTACGTTTCCGCAATACATTTCTCAACATGGTTCATAATAATATCGGGCTATCAGATATTCAAAAGTTCCATTACTTAAGTTCGGCGTTGAAGGGGGACGCGGCGCGTATCATAGAATCATTGGGTGTCTCCGAAGCGAATTACAATATCGCGTGGTCTAGTTTGAAGAAACGTTTCGAGGACCCAGACACACTGGTCCATCATCACGTCAATAAGTTATTAGATCCGGTTATTGCGAAACAGAGTGGTCATGCACTCCGTGAATTTATCGATAAGGCTAACAATCAAATCCACGCATTAGGTGCATTAAGCGAACAGGTAAATACATGGGATACCATTGTTGCTATTCTCTTAGCAAAGAAGTTAGATCCAATTACGTATGATGATTGGGACATACACGTGACGAATTCTTCAAATAGGTTAAAATTTGTTGATTTCGGCAATTTTATTGAAGGACTGGCGAAACGGCTTGATGGAGCAAAGTTCAACCCTCAGATTCAGGTAGCAAACAAAGCCACTAAGGCTCGCGCACACCGCCCGTCGAGCAGGTAAAATTCGGTAGTTTCCCATGTTTCGAGTACACGCGTTCAATGCACATTATGTAAAGGCGACCATTGGTTACTTCAATGCACTAAATTAAAATCCATGGCAATCGCGGAACAGCACGAGACGATTAAACGCCTGCATGCGTGCTTTAAGTGTTTGCAAATGGGTCATGGTGTTAAGGGGTGTACACGTGGGACATGCAGAAAATGTAAGGGAAAACATCACACTCTCCTTAATCGAGATGAGCCTGTTAAGGACGCAGTATCCGCGGATGCGTCGGGCGAGCCAGTATTGCCATGCATATCTAATTCAGCTAGCATCGGAATCGAATACACAATGCTGTCAACTGCAGTAGGATACATTGAAGATGGAAACGGCCAACAACATAAATGTCGCGCACTATTAGACGTAGGCTCCCAGGCTCATTTCCTGACGGAGGAATTTTGTTACAAATTGAATCTTTCGCGATCAAATATAACTACGACGGTGGGCAGCCTCGGTAAAACAGCCAATTCAATTCGAAGTAGAACCAATATTACAATTCGATCAAAATGCAATACCTTCGGGGCTGACATATCGTGCTTGGTGATCAAAAATATCACTGATGATATGCCAAACATTCCAACAAATCTAATGAAGATTCTCATTCCACCGAAAATCGTACCTGCCGACCAACACTTCTATTATTCATCTCGAATTGACTTGTTAATCGAGGCCGGTCTATTTTGGAAGCTATTGTGCATCGAACAACACAAGGTAGAATCTAGCGATTTAATATGGCAAAGGATTAGGTTAGGATGGGTCTTGGGCAGCAGGTTAACCTGGCCAATTGCTACTCCCCATAAAACTGAAGGTACCTGTCTCACCGTAACGACAAAGGACTTGAACAGCAGAATCTGCCAGTTTTGTGAAATTGAAGACACTCAATCTAAACATACACCATTCATAACCGACCCTTGCGAAATTCATTTCAACAATACAACTACAGGAGGCGATAACGGACGATACATAGTTAGAATTCCCTTTACCGACAAACTGAACGAACTTCGAGATTCACGCCAGCCAGCAGAACGACGATTACTGAATATGGAACATAGATTCACACGAAACCCGACGCTCCACACACAGTACGTTGCATTCATGATTGAATACGAGTCAATAGGACACATGACGAAAATTACTGACCGAAATTCAATCGAAAGGCAACCGAGTTATTATCTGTCCCATCACGCCATCTTCAAGAAATTAAGTGGCACTACCAAGATACGAGTCATTTTCGACGGTTCTACTATGAGTTCTTCTGGAGTGTCGTTAAACGATACACAACTCGTAGGGCCCACCGTACAAAGTGATCTATTTTCAATATTGCTCCGTTTCCGCACGCTACGCATCGTAATCTCAGCCGATGTCGAAAAAATGTACAAACAGGTAGAAATCCATCCAGCGAATCGACAATTCCAGCGTATTTTATGGCGCTCCAATAGCAATGCACCCATCTACACTTACGAATTGAACACCGTCACGTATGGTACAGCTGCAGCTCCGTTCCTGACAACGTGAGTAATGCGACAAATCGGGCTTGATCATCGTCACTCTTATCCCACCGCGAGTCGAACGATCATCAACGACTTTTACGTTGGTGTCTTACTTACTGGCTGTGACGACCATGTAGACGCGTCGAAACTTGGCTGCGATCTGATAAAAATCTTAGGGCAAGCGGGGCGTTCACTTAGAAAATGGGCGAGTAATGGCAGTCGCGTGTTAGATTCATCACATACTGAGCAACCGACTGTAGAATTCAAGTCGGCCAATAAGGAGCTGAAAACGTTACGATTGCTGTGGATCTCGGGGACGGATAATCTTCATTATGCAGTTAAGGACCATAATCTCCAACGTATCACGAAACGTAGTATCCTATCCGAAATCGCACAGATCTTCGACCCGCTCAACCTAATAACCCCAGTCGTGAAAAAGGCCAAACTATTCATACAACATCCATGGAAATTAAACATCAGCTGCGACGAAACTCTGCCACAGAATTTACACACACAGTGGCTCACCTTTCGTAACGAGTTGCAGGATATTTCATCCATAGTTATACCACGCCGGGCAATAAACAATGGTAGCGATTCCATACAATTACACGCCTTCTCGGACGCCCCAGAAAGGGCCTACGGTGAAGTCGTTTACCTGCGATCGGTAGATGAGTCGGGCATCCCCACGTTTCACTTATTATGCGCCAAGTCACGCGTCGCACCATCGAAGTCATTACCGTTTCACGGTTGGAACTTTGCGGTGCCCTTCTTGTCGCAGAATTAGCTGCAAGGGTTAAGGAAGTACTCCAACTATCGTTTTCTCATGAATACTATTTGTCAGACTCGACCATAGTCCTAGCGTGGATCAAAGGTTCTCCAGATAAGTGGAACAAATTTGTTGCAAATCGAGTCTCTGAAATTCAGCAACTAACATCTTCCGGTTGCTGGAGTCATGTAATATCTGAGGAAAATCCCGCGGACTTAAGGCGGTAGTCCCAGGCATGGCAGAGAGTTGACTTTACCGACAAAATGGGCCAAAAATATGGGTTTGCGCGAAACAACTTTTCGTCCTTATAAAGGAGAATTTGGTGTCGAAATATGTCTCATTCGAAAGGGGAGGGTTCAGCGCGGTTCGGTCAGGTAGTCTTGTGATCAAATTATGTTGATGTGTAGTAATATAAGCGTTGTAATGCGGAGCAAAAATCGACGGCTTGATAGTCGCCGTAACTAAGCATTTTTTTGGTACGGAGAGAATGATCTGCATGAAATGAATACCTGACCGACACGCGCTGAAGCTTTTTCTTTCGAATGAACTATCGTTCGAATCAAAAGCTTCTCACATAACGACGAAAAGTTGTTTCGCGTAAAGGCATGCTTTCTCGGTTGACGTCGCCATATTGACGATAAAACAGAGCAAAATACGTATCAAGTTTAGTTCAGCTGTTATGCACGAGGGGCGCCTAATCATCCAGACAAAATGACAGTTGGCTGCGAGTATAGGAGTAGTTCCATGTACCACTACAATCAACCTCGCCTGTACGTGCGTCGTCGACGCTTTCTGCCTACAACAGATTGTTGCGCGTTTGTTTTCCGCCCGGCAAGCGACACCGCGATATATTTATAGAAAAGCAAATCAAGCAGCGATGCCTTTTAGACGCAACTCAACGCAACGCGTCCACGACACTCGCATAGGCGGAGTTCAATGTAGCTGTATCATCGTCTCCTTTTAGATTTTGAAAAGTAATATGTATGGGAACATATACTGGAGAATATTTTCGGAATTTTTTCCTGCAAAACTTAGGTGTAACATATGAAAACATCTAGAGTAATCTGAAAAATGCAGATTTCGTAGTGAAGCTGTAAAAGTACTACTGTTATATTTTTATGGCAACAATATATTATTATAACTATTACCCCCAATTTTTTAGATTTATTGGAAAAGTAAACCGTAGTCATAAAAATCAAAAACCAATCTTTTTGATATTTTTCAAGCGAAAAAGCAATCTTCTCTTTAAATTTATATATGTTCTTTATGCAGTGACAGCATTACGTGATTTTTAATATTTCTACATTCGGAAGAACAATATACACATATACAGCAGACTCTCGACTCTCCGGCCCCTGCGGGGCGAGATCTCGGCCGGATAAACAAATGGCCAGTTAATCTGGCAGCATGCTTTATAGATTGTTATGTTTATACCAAAAAATTAATATTAAGTATATTGATAATGTTTAATATTTATACACACGTATGAACATACGGTACATATATACAATCGCACCATCTCAATATAATATAATGCTACGTAATATGTATGTAGTATTTGTTTAATTTCATCTTTCACAAAAAACTTGGTAATCTTTTCTGTTTCTTTTATTTCGTTTCTTTCGTTAATGTGATGTCACGCCACTTTATCAAAAATGATATGTCAGTTGCTGATGAATCGTCTTCCTGTTCAACATACTTCGTCGCACTTACAAGTGCAATCTTTCCTTTTGCTGACTCACTTACTCATCTCTATCTATATTTTAAGAAGTGCGGAATACTGTACTCAGAGATTTAGTACGAATGGAAAAAAAATTAATATGAGGTTGCGTATTTAAACAATTACAAATACATGTGACAATAATTATGCAAGGAAGTGAATAATTACAGAATATTTCATATCAACGAAAATGTGGCCGGATAAAACGGAGGCCGGTTCAAACCGGGCTGCATAATCGGGAGTCCATTGTAAATAGAAGTTGTAAATTCTGTTAACTGAAGCTATTTCACATATTTATATTTTAAAGTTGGAAAGATAATTTTAATGATGAGATTGGCAGAGTGACTACGGGTTCAGACTGTATACCCATACTTAACATTTTCGTCATAAGATCGTTATTCATTTATTCGTAACTATACAATATGCCAATAAGTGGCAATAATTTCAAAATATGTTAAAGAAATTTTAAGAATATTTTACTCTGAAATATACGCACAGATAATTTCGGAGTACGTTTTATGCGATTGTCTCTCTAGCCACGGATTCTTCTACTTACGAGTATTACTTAGCATTTTCTAGATCCTTTAAATGTATGAAATGACACCACGCACCTGTACTTCAATCCAACCATATTTATTAACGATAAGTAATATTGAAATAGATTTCTTTTATTTATTAGGTGTCAGCGAAGCTAAATGATTCTATAATTAACAAATCATATCAATAGTAAATCTATTGGTGGAAACTGATTTGTCATGCAGTTATGAATCAAAAGAAAAATGTGGTAAAAGAGAGATTAATTTGTGCGCGGAGCGAACTCACGACCAAAATAATTAGTATGGGATTTACAGTCAGACCCCATAACCACTCTGCCAATCTATTCACTGAAATTGTTCTTCCTATTTCAAGATATACTGGTGGTAAATAGTGTTAGTTGACTGAATCTATTATTTTTGTTATCTATATGTTGTTCTTCCTGATGTAGAACTACTAAAAATCACGTACGGTACTCACTGCATGGAAAACATAAGAATTTAAAGTAAGGATTGCTTTTTCGCGCGAAATACCTCGACAAAATTGATTTTTAATATTTTTAACTACATCGCACAATTCCAAAAAATCTGAAAGATATTGGGGACAAAAGTTATAATAATACGTTGTTATCGTAAAAATATAAAAGTAGTTCTCTTGCAACTTCACTACGAAATCTGCATTTTTCAGATTTTTTTAGGGTTTTTCATTTTGTACACCTAAAGTCTGCGATAAGAAAATCTGGAGAAATTCTTTCAACATATATCACTACATTTCCAATATTTCAGATTTTTCTCAGAATTTTTGCTTGCCATTAAGTAGGACAAACATGGCAAAAACTGATATTTCATTTCATCCCCATTACTACCCCCTCAATCGAGGTAGAGGATTGAAACTTGGTGTGAAAGCTTTTCTTTGGCTAAGTTATCAAATGGTACATCAAAAGTCTAACTTGGTTCAAGGGCACTTTTGACCCCTTTATCCGACTGTACCTTTTAACTTGCGCGGGGCGCGAACTTGCGACAAAAATATTTCGTACGGATTTCATAGTCGGACCACCAACCGGTCTCATGCTATCGTTACGATGAATTGTCTCAGCGGCAATGCGGCAACGCTGTCTCCGATTCTTGGCAACGTTGCTGCCTTGAGACGATTTCACCCCTTGCCCCGCTATCCCATAATAACCAGCTGTGAATTACTTTACGCATTCGTGAAAAAAATCGAAAGTGGCTCCGCCTCAGGCAGCTACATGCTTGTAGGTAATGATCTTTCCATAACGAAATCTACCATGCCTACGAAATCTGTGACGTCACGTGTTGGGACTACCCCCTTAAGGCGGTAGTCCCCAATGGCGGCCAGGCATGTCAGAGAGTTGACTTTACCAGCAAAATGAGCCAAAAGTATGGGTTTGCGGGGTTCGACATTTCGTTCTCATATAAGAGAATTTTGGGTCGACATACGGCTCATTCGAAAGAGGAAGCTTCAATGCAGTGCGCTCTGGTCGTCATTTAATCGGATTATGTTGATGCTCAATAATATGAGCGTGGGAATGTGGAGCAAAAATTTACAGCTAGACAGTCGCCGAATCTAAGCAATTTTCGTATACAAAGAGAATGTTCTCAATGAAATGAGGCAGAATCGTTCGACGCAGAATCTTCTCATATAAGAACGAAAAGTCGAACCCCGCAAAAGCATGCTTTCCCGTGTGATTACGCCATATTGATGATGATACAGAGCAAAAACGTGTAAACTTTAGTTCAGCTGTTCTCCGCGAGGAGGCGCCTAATCGAAAAGACCCAATGAGAGTTGGCGCGAGTGTAGCAGCAGCTCGCTGTACTACTACACATTGAAGTCTGTCTGCACGTGTGTCGTCACGCTTTTCGCCACTGCAATAGCTCGCACCTCGTTTTGGTTTGAGCCCAGCAAGCGGCACCGCGATATGTTTATGCACAGAAAAGCGAAACGAACGGCGCTGCTTGTAGACGCAACGCGTCCACCGCACACTTATAGACAGAGTACAATGTAGTTGTACAATCATTTTTTTATACTTTGAGAAGTGATATATGGTAATATATGTTGAAGAATGTTTTCGAATTTTTTTGCTGCAAAACTTTGGTGTAAAAAATGAAAAATCTGAAAAATGCATATTTCGTAATGAAGTTGTAAGAGCACTATTTTTATACTTTTATCGTAATAACACTATTATCCCCAATTTTTTTTTGATTTTCTGAAAAAGTGCACCGTGGTTCAAACAATCAAAAACTAAATTTTTGATGGTCTTAACGCGAAAAAAGGACCGTTACTTAAAATTTTTATATGGCCGTTATGCAGTGAGTAGCGCACGTGATTTTTAATATTTCTACATTCGGAAGGAAAATACATAAACAGAAAAAGTTGTAGATACACAAAGGAAGTTACCAAACTCAAAAATTCTGAAACTCGGTAAACAAGTAGTGTAGGTTCCCAGTAACGCAAAGCTATTTTTCGTTGGTGTTAATTTTCACTTTTAGGGAGTGAAATCAATCCCCAAAGTTTTACTATTTTTTATATTTTTGACTATAGTGTTGTAATGATAACGGATAGAACAAAACTTTAAAGGGGTATATGCTTCAGTTTTTTCTGTTCTAAGACCCCACTGCAATAAAAGGTATGCTCATAGTGCAATTTGTTTTAAATAAACAAATTCTCCGTTTTTTATTGCATAACGGTAAACGATAGAAATGGTTATATTATATAACAAAAAGTATTCATTTTGAAGAATCATTTTTTTTGTTTACGTCGTTGTTAAAAACAATTAATTACCGTTATTCGTATATGTCTACGTTTTTGTTCGACTCATCACTGTGTTTGTATTTTTCAGCACAAAGTAGGTGTGTTCTATCATATTTGAAGGTCTAGTATATATTTCATTTTGAAAGCTTTATTTAAAAAAAATTATTGCACGTGTATATGGAACTTTTTGCAACGCCTGTTGTCGGGTGATTATTCGGAAACATCACGGTCAGGATCTCCCTCTCAAACGGGCAGAAAGCTCTTCACCCATACTGAACATGTATATGCATGTTCAGAAAATGTTTGCATTAACTAGCTAAAGAAATATGTAAGAAATAAAGCAATATTTGATATGTGGGAGAGGGTGATCGCGATAATCACTCAAGAATAGGCGTTTTTGCAATAGATTTCATGTACACGTGTAATACAATTTTTATACAAATTTTTAAGTATAGTATATATATTCGACCGTGAAGTATAATAGAAAATACATATTTTAGCGTGAAAAATATAAATAGAATGAACAATCGACCAAAAACGTATCAAGATGCGTATAACGGTAATTAATTGTTTTTAACAACGACGCAAACAAAAAAATTATTTCATTTTATATTTCGTTAAATCGCTCAAAATAGAAACTTTTTAGTATATAATAATCATTTCTATAATTTACCGTTATGCACAAATACAAATAATTTGTTTCTTTAAAACAAATTGGACAATAGGGATAACTTTTATTGCCGCAGGGTTGTAGATTATAAGAAAACTGAATAATTTATTCGTTTGAACTTTTGTCCTATCTCTTACCATTATAAAGTTATACTGAGAAAACTAAGAAATGCTAAAGCTTTGGGGACTGATTTCACTCTCTAAAAATGAAAATTAACACCGACGAAAGATAGATTAGTATTACTGGGTCCTGTTTCTGCGAAACTCCAAAGCCCCTCCGATAAATATACCATTAGGACTTTGTTGAGAACCATTGTCAACGCGGTTTATGGTGCGGACGCGCACCGAGGGTTATTTTTGAGATAATGGACCTTTTCGTTACAGCTAGCTTGCTTTAGATTCACAATACGTCCTGGCGAAGGAAAACAAGCTACAACTCAGTTAATGAGTATTAGCGGGTCGCTTCTTTCGCCTCTCAATAACCATGGCCGTATCATAAACCGGAAAATTCTAAAGGACAGTCGACATCTGTTTCTAACGGTAAAACATATCCAAGGGTCGGCTAGCTGGAGGAATTTCCGCGACGTTGTCAAACGTCGTCACCCCCACAACACACTTCGCCACCCCTCTTCAAACGAACGCGCTGAGGGCGCAAAGAGGTGTGTCGAAATTCATATTAGGCTCGCTGATTGGTAACTGTCAAAAATGCAAGGGCACCAATCAGCGAGTCATTAAGAGGATCCGAGACTCCGCGATCGGCTTCATCGGTCGGGACAGGAGTCGTCCAAAGACAGTCACTCACAAACCACCAAACATCACAGTTCAAGAGACATTCACGAACCATCATTCATTACATACATTAACCAACACAGTGCATGCACCAGTGCACAATCCATCAGAAAATTATAACTATCCTGATTGCGTTAATTCGTACTTCGGGAAGCGAAGTGCTCAAACACAAACGAGTGCGTCGCAACAGGTCCTACAGTACTTACTTGTGCATCTAGTTTCAGAATTTTTGAGTTCGATGACTTTCCTTATCGTTTATCTGAAGCTATTTTACATGACTATATTTCGGAGTTAGAAAATTGATTTCAATGATTACATTGGCAGAGTAACTATGGTGTCAAACTGTAAAACACGTACTAAATATTTTGGTCATAAGTTCGTGCCTTGCACAAGCGCAACTATTTTCTCTTACATTTTTTTCAATTCTTAACTATACAATATGCAAATAAGTAACAATAATTTAAAAACATGTGCAAGATATTTTAAAAATATATTACTCTGAAGTATACACAGAAATAATTTAGGAGCATATTTTCCACAATCGCTTCTGTAGCCACGAATTCTTCTATTTATGGGTATTACTTCGCATTTCCTAGATCAAATAAATATGTGGAATGATGCAATGTACTTTTACTTCAAGTCAACTCCATTTATTACTGATAAGTACTATTGAATTAAAGTTTATTTATTTATTAGGTGTCGAAGAATCTAAATAATTCTTTAATTAACAAGGTAAATGAATAGTGAAACTGCAGAAAGAAACAATATTATCATGTAGTTAAGAATTGAAAAAAAATCTTAGAGAAAAAAATGTAACTTGTGTGGGGCGAACTTGCGACCAAACCATTTCGTGTGGACTTCACAGTCGAACCATAAACCGCTCTCGTGCAATCATTGCGATGAATTGTCACGGCGGCAACGCGGCAATACCGCCGTTGATTCATGGCAACGCTGCTGCCTTGAGACGATTTCCCCCCTTGCCCCGCTTTCATGCAATAAACAGCTGCGAATTACTTTACGCATTTGTGAAGGAAAACGATAGTGGCTCCGCCTTGTATTCGTCTGGCAGCCACATTCTTGTAGGTAATGATCTCACTGTAACGAAATCTACCATGCCTACGAAATCTGGGACGTCACGCGAGGGGACTTCCGCCTTAATATCACGCGGTACCAATCCCACTTTGCTGGTGACTTCTCATTAATGGTGGTTCGGACCATCTTGGATTGTGCAAGTGTCCAGTCAATGGCCTTCTTTGGATGTTCCCATCCACGATATACCTGAAACCCGACTCATAACCAACGCTAACTGCATGACAAGTGTAGAAAAAATACCCAATGACCTTTTTTCACGATACTCATTACATTCTAAACTGTGGAGGATTAAAGCCTATTGTTTAAAATTCGTTAATGTGCTTGTAAGGAAAATTCGCATGTTAACCCCAGATTCAACCATCGAGACTAGCTCACTCGATTCACGATTTATAACTACGCATGAAGTAACCGCCGCTGAAGAGCGTCTAGTAAAACTTGCTCAAAGAGAACACTTCGGTTCAGAAATCACTTCACTAAGTACAGGTAAATCTTCAACGTGCAAGGGATCATTAATAGCATTAAGCCCATTCCTGGACAAAACAGGAATAATTAGTGTTTGCGGTCGACTGGCGAATTCGTCCATTCATGACAGTCGTCGAAATCAAATGATTCTACCAGCAAAACGCCCGCTCACTACACTCATCATCAAGCATGAGCATTGCAGACTCCTTCACGTCGGTTCCCACGTCACACTGCCTTCAATACATCTTCGTTTCTGGCCGATTACGGGAAAGCACGCAGTGAAACAAGTAATGAACAAATGCGACAAGTGCTTTAAGGTTAATCCAAGAAGCATAAACTATAGAATGGGAAATCTACCTGCGGCACGGGTAACTCCAGCGCGCGTTCTATACCTACGGCATAGATTACGCTGGGCCATTTTTTATGAAAGAAAGGGGTCGGGCACATGGCACACACAAATCATATGTTTGTATCTTCGTCTGCTTTGTCACTAAAGCTGTGCATATAGAGTTGGCCACAGACTTAACTTCTGACGCGTTTTTAAATTGCTTCTATCGATTCATATCGCGTAGGGAACGAAGCCAATGCATTTACTTCGATAACGGCTCAAATTTCATAGCAGCACGTACAAAGCTCAATGAACTGAGCGCATTGCTTGTCGATAAGGATCATAATGATCGTGTTCAACGAGTGCTATCGTAGGAGCAGATGGAATGGCGTCTTGTCCCGCCGTACTCTCCTCATTTTGGAGGACTGTGGGAGGCCGCGGTCAAATCTATGAACCACCATTTAAAACGAGTCATAGGGGAACAGCGCTTGACCTTCGATGAAATGTACACCACACTAACGCAGGTAAAAGCTTGCCTTAATTCCAGACATTTGTATCCTCTATCCTGTGATCCTAACGATCTTACCCCCTCAACTCCTGGACATTTCCTCATCGGCGATGCACTAATGGCACCCCCACAACAAGACCTGCTTCACCTAAAATAGCATCGACTGAATAGGTATCAGTTGATTCAGCATACGGTGCAAAGCTTTTGGAAACGGTGGCATCATGAATATCTACAGAAGTTGCAGCAACGTCCAAAATGGCAACAGGATTCTCCAGGCAGATTGACAAAGGACACTCTGGTAGTCTTACGAGAAGACAACACACCACCTCAAAGGTGGAAAGTGGGACGGGTTGTGGATCTTCATCCAGGCTCCGAAGACATACTACGAGTAGTCTCTGTCAAGGTCGCCGATGGCGTCAAGTATTACCGAATGCCGAATCGGATATATAACATGAACCATGTAACAAATTGTTTGTAATTATAGTGTGTAAATTATTGTATGGTATGGCGGCTTAGCAATATTCTTTATGATAGTATTTACGTATTTATTGGATTGCGTTAAATATATTAGATATTGAACGCCTCAGCGTTCAAGGTGGGCGGGATGTTAAGGTTTGCAGTTAAGCCAGGTTTATGCCACACTCAGGCAGCCGCTATTTTTGAGTGAGAACTTTTTTACAACTTGTACGTGACTTTCTATGTCCTGGCGAAGGGGCAATTAAACAATTCACTTAGAATTTTTGGCTGTGCCTTCGCCCTCAATAATATAAAGACGTGACATAAACCCGGAATCTCCGAAGAGCACATCTGTTTGTAACGGTTCCTTGACTGGCGAGTCATACCTGATGGAGATTCTGCATCGTGGCCTCACACTCAGTACCGCTGGCACTACCCGCCACCCTCCTTGGCAAGGGCGTGCTATAGGCACATAGGAAAGGGTGGGCAGTAAGAATTAGACATACTGATTGGCCATCGTAACTTAACAATTTCCCCCATCAGCACATCGTCCAAATTCCTGCCAGGAGGAGACGCTCAAGACGAACTCCACCGAATAGAACGGAACATACCATCCACGAAGCAACGTAAAACACCACGCGCGCGGTCACCGAACCCTAAGAGTTGTCCTTATGCAGGGTGGTCCTGCGAAAGAACCTATTTATTTTGTCGGCACTTCACATGCAAATTGAAACAAACCCGCAACGATACGCAAATCGATCACGGGGTCAAACACAGAGCTTTCTCCACATTTCACACGCCGTCTTGCAGGTAGCTAAGTATTCCAGTTGACCATATTGACCTTCGGAGAAAATTAAGCACATGGCCTGAACATTATCCGACTACCCATTGCTTACCACCTTCGCTGTTCAGTCTCTCAGGTTTTACGCGAGTTCCAGTTACAATATCTTGTTTTTAGCAGAAATTTTCATAACTGGAAGTTGTTTCTATCAAATTTGATGATATTACCTACCAGCGGCATGTCCTGCATTTTGTCATACACCGGTTAAGCAGGTGTCGATCACGAAACTCACACTACACCCGTTATTCTTTCACTAAAGCCTTGGACCCATAACCTGTTAAATGATATCATACTGTGTGCAGTCTTTATATCGCTTTCATTTCTGTGTAAGAAATGTTTCGCTTACGCCAAATATGTATACTCTTTCTATCCATACTCTCTTACGCTTCGCTCGCTCCCAGCATACTGACTCGCGCTTGACATGCTTTTTACTCTTGTACAGTTCTCTCACCACGTGTATCTACCTCTCTTACCACGCTCACATACACACACACGCACACATCCCGAACATGCTGTAGAAACAACCTGGACAAATAACATTTCTAACAGTTATATTACGCAATCTTATTTTTTATCTAATTCATTCTATGCATGTTATGTCATATTAATGACCAAAGATTGGGGAGTGGGATGTTGACGTACTTTAGAGCTTCAAGTTGTTATCAGCGTTTTGGAGTTCTTTGAAATTCCTAATCTCTCAGCATACACTTTCAAATTATTTTTTGATACTCTTAAATTCGTCTATTTATTCATTATGTTGTCAGTAGATGCCTAAATTTCGAACACCAAATGCTGGCATACAGTTTGATACCATTTGAGAACCACCACCACATTTGACCGTCGGTTGGAGATTTTTTTATATTCATTACTGTACTAGGTGTGCTCCAAACAATTTTGCTTCTATCCGAACCGAAGATATTAAATTTTTATTAGCCCATAAAGATTACGGTCTCTCTGAAAGAAAAATCTTCCTTGATATATTTTTCGGCAAAGTCACGCACCATCTCCTTATTTTGTAGACCTATGAAGGGCTTCCTTCTATTAACTGTACCATACTAGTTATTGTTTCTTTACAGTGGTAAAGCTTTAATGAGGTCTTCAGATTATATTTTATTATTCTTCATACACGATACATGCTTTAGCTCAACAGGATACATACTGACCAATCACCGCCTTGTATATACGACGACCTGCACACACACAGTAACCAACCTTACAGCACCTTCCCCTTTTACAAATACTTTCGATTTGGCTTTACAGATCTACCAGACCGTGTTATATGTTGAGTATCATATTGAGTATCATTATCCTCATTCTGGTTCTTAACGATATTATCATTTAATGGCACAATCACTACAGGTTGACTCTCTTCATAAATTAGATCTTTTCCCAATGGCACATTTACAGGATTATTCTTAAATCTAACATCACCATTATTAGCACCACTCACTTTACTATTCCTAATAGATCTGGTATTTCTCGTATACTCTTTATTAGGACCTTGCACAATGTATGACCTTGGTGTAAAATGTTTTTCCTTGATTACCCCTTGATACCATATTCCATTTTTCTCCTTCTGAATAGAAATTCTTTGGCCCACCATAAAGTGTATTGAATTCCTGCTACTTAAATTATACTTCAGTTTTATTATATTTTGCAGGGTTTTACGTTGCTTCTCAACATTCACTACTTGAGGTTTGAACTTAACATCGTGCATATGTAACTTACTTCCGAGTAATCTAGACATCAACATCTGTGCAGGGGAAACTCCAAGTCCACTTACTCGAGTGTTTCGAAACTCTTGCAGTGCCTGATAAATATCAATGTTAGGGTCTACAGATTTCTTAAGCAGCCGTTTAGCAATATCAACCGCCTTTTCAGTCATACCATTTGACTGAGAATACAGAGGACTAGTTGTTAAAATACCCAGTCTTTGGCAAAAAGTTTAAATTCATATGACCCATATGGGATATTGTCAGCAACAACTGTTTTTGACCATCCATGAGTAGTAAACAACTTCTTTAACTCAAACCTATAACTGTACAGGTTTGCTTATTGGACATTTGTATGATATTAATCCACTTAAACATATAATCAACAACAAGTCGATTATGTTTTCCATTAAATTCTACAAAATCCATACCTAGCTCCAGATATGGTAGCTTTGGCACCTCATGCTGATCATAGATTCTTTGGTTTGGTTTGGTCTATACTTATCACAGGTAGAGCAATTTTCCACCTTGTTTTTTATGTTAGTGAACATTCCTGGCCAATACAGGGATTGTTTAGCTCTGGCTACAGTTTTTTCAACACCAAAGTGACCTACATGCACTAAGTCTAACATTTGTTTCCTCCTACTGGACGGAATAACAATTCTCTTATTTAACAACAAGATATCCTTTTCTATACAGAAAACATCTTGATACTTAAAATACACTTTGACTGAATCATCAACATCCTTTCTATTCTTTGGCCATCCATTTTGACACAATGAGATAACTTTATCTAAAGTTTCATCTTTGGAGGTATCAGCTTCAATCTTTTCTATAGCTCTTTGGCTTGCTGGTACTTCTTTAATAATTGAATGCACACACACACTGATATCCTCATCACTATTTGGAGTACTAATGGGCAAATATTGTCGTGACAACAAGTCTGCCACATACATTTCTTTCCCAGGGACTTGTACAAAATTAAGATTCTACATTATCACTTTCAGTCTCAGTACCTGTAGTCTTTTAGATGCATTTTGACCCATTTGTTTATTGAAGATTGACATTAATGGCTTATGATGTGTGTTGAGAGTAAACGTTGTATACGTTGCACTGCTTGCCCGTAGTGGACGCTCACTGTTGTGTATTCGCTCGTATGGATTACACTATCTCGTTTACAAATTTATATAACCGAGCCGCGTTGATAATCGATGGTAAAGGACGTGGATCCGTCCGTAATGAATTTCGGTTGACCAATGAATCCAGAGACAGTCCAAGCCCGTTCATGGCGTTGGTGGCGAGTCTCGCAACGCGGCGCAGTAAAAACAGGCGACAATCGCTGTATACCTCTCTTTAATATTGGAAAGATTCGGCTGGGTAACAAACTCAAGCGCTCGCGAGTCTTTGGTACCTGGTCGGCTGACCGAAATTAACGGTACCGAACGTTATAGATTCGACGGCGGGGTTTACCTGTGTGCGCCTCAACAATCAGTATACACTATTACACTTGGCTGTCCATACAAATATTGGTGAAATTTTTTACAGCTAAATACTATAGCTAACAGCTCCTTATCTACTTGGGCATACTGTTTCTCACACAGTGAAAGACTTCGTGCTGCAAAAGCTATGGGTCTACCTTCCTGTAATATACATGCTCCCAAGCTTGATGGTGATGTATCACACTGGATAAATACAGGTTCTTTTAGATCATAAGTGCCCAACACTGGCGCTTTACTAACTTCTTCTTTTAGTTGGTTCAATGCCTCGTCATGAACTGGCAACCACACCCATGCTACATTTTTACAGAGCAAATTCCGTAATGATTCCACAATTGATGACATATTTGGAATGTACGATCTTACATAATTAAACATGCCCAACATACTCGGTAACTCACTAACATTTTCTGGAGGCTGTATTGCTGTCAAAGCAATGCACTCTACCTGGGTCTGGTTTCATTCCTGCACTTGAAAACACTTGTCCGAAATACATTACTTCTGACACCCTGTACTGAACTTTACTTGGGTTAAATTTTACATTGAGCTCTCTAGCCCTAGTTAACAGTTTTTCACAATTTCATCATGCTCCTCCAAGGTATCTGCAGACACTATCAGATCATCTATAACAATACATGTACCTTGGATATCCCCGAATTTTTCTCCATTGATTTTTTGACATAATTCTGGGGTATTACTAATACCAAAAGGCATTCTTGTAGATTTGTAACATCCAAAAGGACTTGAAAATGTACACAATTCACTTGACTGTTCATCCAACTCAAATTGTCAAAAGCCATCTTTAAAATCTAGAACACTGTAGTATTTCTTAAGATTGACTTTAACAGCTATGTCTTCTACTGTTGGAATAAGATGTACCAGCCTAACTATGAACTTATTCATTTCTTTTGGGTCCAGGTAAATTCTAATATCTCCATTAAGTTTTTCTACAATTACAAGATTGTGAACCCATTCAATTGCCTCATGCACTCTTTTAATTATTCCTAGTGAACACAACTTCAACAACAAGGCCTCCAGTTTACCCAACAAATGATATGGGACCCTATGTGGGATGAACACTTTTAGTTCAACTTTGTCACTTAGCTTAATATTACCTTTTTGAGGTACCTTATCTATTCCTGTATATACATCAATATTTTCTTTAACAAACTTGGCTGCCATTTCCTCACTAGGCATTTTGGACTCTAGGCCATCTGGTATCTTAACTTCTTCTTGAATAATTGCAGGCTGAGTCTTGGAATTATGTACAATACTCACTGGGATTCTCTGAACCAAGTTCAACGACTCAGAAGTTTCTGCACTGTGCAGGGTCTATACCTCACCCTGTACCACTACAAAGTCACGCTTAAGTAACTTATTTCTAGCTATTACTGCCAAGGTTACTACACCTAGGGGCTTCGTTACAGTATTATTAAATGCTCGCAACGCTATTTTACAATTGTTATGCATATCCGGTTTTGGGTCGAATTTTCCATAAAGGTTTCTGGTATCACATTGGCTTGTGATTCTGGATCCAACTTTGCTACTACCTTCACATTTTGAATATATACTTCCTCATACCACAGGTCATTTTTTTTACTTATATTGGAGTCTACTTAATCAACTTCTAAGCCAGTCTCTTGTAACACTTCAATTAAATCACAGTCTTCATATAAATATTCAGGCGAGGCATTCTCTTGATGATTCTCTTCATTATTTGGATTTGGCGTTTCTTGATTCAATGAACTCACAGTTTCGCTTTTACAACAAATTGCCCATTGGTTAAATCCTTTACACGCTGAACACCTGGTGTTATTGTTGTGGTAATCGTTCACTAGAAAACCGCACACGCGGTTTTAAGAGGGATGTCCGAACGATGGCGCGTCATCGTTTGGTGATCGTCATCCTTCTTCTGGGCTTCTCGTCGGTTACGAGGTATCGCGCGTCTGTGCAGTTTCGTATGTTCGCTGGCGTCATGCATTTCTTTCCTTGTACGTTTGTTAAAATATATCCGTTCTAAGGAACAAATTCATCAAAATCTGGTGGTTAATTTCTTTAACTCAAACCCTTCGACAGTTATACGCTGGACAGCTGCGTGGTTTGTGATTAGTGCCACACCTATTGCAATCGAAGGATGACTCCTGCTGATTATTGTCAGGTTGCTTGAAGTTGTTTCGATTGTTGTTGGGATGTTCCCGACCACCGCGTCCTCCTCGTCCTCTGAATCCACGGTAGTTGAATTCCCCACCACGGTTGTTGACTCTACCTCCACGATTGTTGTATCCTCCTCGTTGTCCAGTTCCAACACTATCGACACTGGCTGATGAACTTGGCATGGAGATGACTTCTTTAAACTGTTCTTGGCTGGCCTCTGCTAGGCGGCATTTTTGGACTGCCTTTTCCAGTGTAATATCTGGAGTTTCAAACATAACATCTTGTAGTCTTTTGATATTTGTCGTCATCATAATGCGGTCCCTCATTAGAGAGTCTTGGAGGGCACCATATTCACAGGTCCTGATGAGTATTTCCAGGTCCTTATACCATGTGTCGAAGGGCTCGTCCTCTTTTTGGTTCCGTTCGTTGAATTTTCTTTTCTCATATGCATCAAATTTTCTTGGCTGGGAATACTGTTCCATGGCCAAGACCATCCCCTCGAATTCATCAATATGTTTGTCCCCTTTTACTCCAGCAGTATTGACTACTTTCTTAGTGGTTGGAATCACAAGAGATTCCAAAAGCTCTCTGGCATCCGGCCGAATGAAGTTCCTCATGACAGCTGCCTTGACTCCTGCATTTTCTTTGGTCATTTTGCCGCCCGCCACAAAGGCATCGAGATTTCTCTTGATTTTTTTCCAATTAGCAGCCATGTTGCCGGACAAGGACAATTGGTCCGGTTTGTTCTATGGTAAGGCGGCCATGCTGCTGAGATGTTGAGGTTACCTTCCAATTCGATCCTTCTGATTTCTTCGACTCGTCAATCTTCTTATTCGCAGCTCTTCATGTTATTCGAATCAGCTACCGACTGCGCCATGTTTCTTTACAGAGTGACAGTGCTAATGGCGCAAGCTTTAATGATGTCTTCAGATTATATTTTATTATTCTTCATACACGACACATGCTTTAGCTGAACAGGATACATAGTAATCAATCACCGCGTTGTAGATATGACGGCCTACACACACCCAGTAACCAACCTTACAACAGTTATATTTGCTTAAAACTCTCCTAATCGTTGAATCACAGTTTTATTTAGATGCTTTTAAACATCTGACGCTATGTTAGGGACCGTCGCCAACGGAGTTCAGGATATATCCTAGCCGGAGAAAGGTATTTACAACTTATTTAGGCACGAGGAGTTGCTAGAAAATCGATTCTCTTGTCCCTCGATAACCATAGCCGTGATATAAACCGGAAAATTCAGAAAGGTACTTCGACACGTGATTGTAACGATAACGATATGAATTTCCACAATATTGTCAAACGTCGCCACCCCCACATGACAGCAGGCACCCCTCTCCAATTGAGTGCACTAAGAGCGCAAAGAGATGTGTCGGCGCTTTGGTTAGGCTCACTGACTGGTGACTGCCAAAAATGCGGAGGAACCAATCAGCGAACAAGTAAAAATTAGGAGACTTGGCGATTGGTGGCAAAAATTGCCAACGTCAGTTATTACCAATCAATCAGTTGACAGTCTTATTGTTAGAGTTGGGCTGGCTGCTAAAAGGGCCGCTGGCAACCCGACGCGAGTGCGACACCTCGTCATTGTGCGACACAATTCAACGTTGTAAAAGCGACAGAATTTAGCAAATATAAAATCGGCTCCTTCTACAACTATCATAATATAGAGAATCCGACGGAGCTATCTCCTCGCAGTGTATATCGATCTACGTGAATGTCAGCAGCACGTCAATTTGGCATCTCATATCTCAAACTTAGCTTATATAAAATACACGCGTAAGTAATGCTCTGAAAATGTGTTGACGTCAAGTACTAGAATATCTAACAAAAAATCTAAAGTTCCAATTATGAAGTTAAACATGATGCAAGCAAAATATATGCTAAATAATTGTGTAAAACATGTTTTCGTATCTTTCACACATTGCGAGATATTCAGCCATTTTGCGGTAAACCGGACACACTGTATACTGCATTTAACTTAACCTTCAATATCCCAAGCCATCAGGTACAGGTCGAAACGCCCACTCTTCCCTTTCCTATCCTAGTAATCGTTACACTCCGTAGAATTAAGCCCGTGCAGTGGTTACGTAGACAACTGTTTACTACGCTGCTCTGGCAACGTTGCAGGATATGTGCACTACAAAGTTGTTTTTAGTACACTTCATCAATTACAACTTTCATAGGGTTATTTTTGTACATCTGCATAAAAATTCGGTACTACAAAAACATCAATGTGCCGCCTCTCTAAGTTCCTCCGTGGCAACGTTAAACTCAAAAGAAAAAGAAACAAAAGGCAGAGTAAGAAATAGTATATTGTAAATCAAGTCCGAATTCTTGGTCAAAGGTCGTACTTAATAAAAATACATACAATTGTCGTTTTTTATAATTTTCTATATTTAATATTATTTTGTAGCAGAATTATTTTATTATGATCAATTTTAACGACAAAATTATAATTAAATACTATAATAAACATTTCATAATATAATAAATTATGAAATAAGTCGGTCCATTATCGCTAATGTTTTATTTACTGTTATCTTTTGGTATCTACTTTTTATTTATTCCAAATATTATGTTTAGTAATAAAGCTAAAATAAGATTATTACGATGTAATTGAAATGAAAAATATAATTTATTAATTCTATTGCAATTCAAATTAATCTATTCTATTATTCTATAATAAAAAAGTTGACTTTGTTAATACTGTGATGGTAATATAAAGTACCAGACGTGCATATAAAGATAAAACTCAAGACTATGTTTTGAGCCGTTGAAAGGACAGTTATCCAATTTATTCCAGAAACATAATCTCTAATGAATTAGTTTAAACAATACTCTTATTAATTCTGTTACAATGCGATTATGACAAGTTCTATTTTACATTATGTTTCACAGCAATTCTCTGTTCTCTTAATCGAAATTACCATTCATGTTACTCTGAAAGTAAAAATAACAATTAATCACGCATGATACGTTAAATTTTACAATTACTAGTGATTCAATTTACCAGAAATTTAAACAGCTCCATGTTCTGTGGTTTACTGGTATGCTGATTGTTCTCGTTATTCGATATCAATAATATTTCTGGAATTTCCTTCCTCTCGTCATCGGTACTTGCTGATATATCTTGCACGTCATTGGTATGTTTCTTTTTACCATCGTCTACGTCTTTGCTATTATTTTGATCCCTAAACATTAATACGTTATTTAATTCGCAACATACATATTTACATATGAATGATACTATCTTAGGATATTTAAACAAATATTGTTGACATAAATATTATTGTAGTAAAATATATATTTTAATCTATTACTCAACATACAAGTTTCATATATATAATATATTATTATATTTCATGTATAATTAACATTCCGCAAGTGTATGATTGCATCATAAATAAATACAACAAAATACCCTTTTATAGAGAAGAAATTCTCCACTTCAACTTTTTAAACATCTGAACTACATATATTACAAATTCTTATTTTATAAATGACGAAATATATTCGATACGCTTTCATCCTTACACACTGTTCAGATAAGTACTGTACTAACATGATTAAGATTAGCACTGGAATTGCAAATATTTTTCACCGTAACTAAATAGCATAGTGTGTATTTTTATATGTGGAATATATTCCTTAATATTCTGTCTAAAAAACAAATTCTACATGCACTGTACAATTTAACAAGAAATTGTGTAACGACTGCCTTTCGTTTCAGGTCAAATTGACTCAGAACAGTGCACAAGGGTTAAAGTCCAACTTTCATATGACGTATTACAATCCGTTATTGTTAAAATGATAGAATATTTATAATTATTCTTGCTTGCTTAATAGCTTTTACATACTGTTAATTTAAAAAATATTTGAAAACAAGTTTACAACTAGTTCTACTTGATGCTAAATCAAATCATATACATTAGTCCTCTTATTTAACATACAACTTATCTTACCGAATAGATTCAGTACTAATGAGATGTGCGTTCAGTTCACCGTCTTTCCAATACTCTGGGAAATTCATTTTTATTTTGGAAAGCCTGTTCCATCTTCCTTTGTATTTGTTAGATATCAACGGTAGACCAGTTAAACGGGGAAGTAACAGCTGTTCCTTTGTAAGCAATGGTATGCCTTGTTGCATGTCATTCATTGTTTTTGATGGAATTAGATATGCACTATTATACCCTCCATTGCGTTTACCGTGAGCTGTAATCATGAACTTATGTTAAATAATTATAGGTATAGGCAGTACATTTAAGAAGAATACAATTAAACGTTTTATTACAACCACTACATGTGTTTAATTTAAAACTTTTTACAGACATGGTAGCATTTCGGTTTCAAAAATTAACTTACAGGCAACTCAACAAAAAGAAGTGGGTATGAAAGTAGACAAAACAAAAATCATTATGTTAACTCATCTAACTCAATATAGATTCTATACAGTGAAACTCCGTTTACGTGAACTAGTCAGTGCACAAATAGTTCCTACGACATGTACACATAATAGGAGTTCACCGATTTCTCCTACCAGTTGTAACTTTTCGTTTAAATAACCAGAGATTTGATTCAGATAATTGAATTCAATTATACGTATTGCTTATGTTTCCTGTTATGTTGCTGTGTGCGATTAAAATCACTCGAGCCTTGCTGGCGTTTGGACGTGTGTGCCAACAAAGAAAGAATTGGATCGAAGGACCACCCTCGTTCGCGGGAAGGAAACAGTGTGTTTGGTTGAGCAGTTACAGTCTACTAAGTGTTGTCCAGTCGTCGGACATGCTTTGTCCCGCATCTATTTCGTAAAAAATGTAATATGTCCCGCAGTGATAGCTCAGAAATCTAGCAGCTTTACATGTACAACTATAGTTACTTTCGGCATTGGTTCAGTTAGTAAAAGCACAACTAAATGTCGGAGACAGAATGTCGGGTGAATTTTTATGAACTGGTACTTGACTGAAGAGGGTACATGGCTATGCAAAATTTTGGGTGGATGTGACTGACTGGATTTTACGAATATCTGAGATGAGTGAGAGAAACAGAGAGACAGGATGAGAGAGTATAGATGCGTGCAATGGTAGAGAATGTGTAGAAAGCGAGCGAGCGAGAGTGGAGAGGGAGCTTCCACGAGAGTAGACGTTCCAAGTGAGAGATTTTGTGCATCATGATCATTGCTATTTAATAATTACTTCATTTGTCATTAAAAGAAACATTTTCTACCTCCCCGTACCTTGCAACTACCCACGTGGGATTTAAATTAAAATAATCCCTACATAGAATTCACTAAATTGGCCATAAACAAAAATTTCGTTCCAATCAGTAGAGTTCAGATGAATGAAGCACTACTATACATCATACTTTGGTTTTAAAATATTATGCCTTCCTTTCATTGAATCTGTTGACTTTCCGTATTAATATGCATAGGTTTCATTCAGCTAAAAGTCGCCGATGGTCTTTGATTTTAAAGCAGGCATGATTCATTTTTAGTATGCTTAACTTTTATGTTCATGTTTTAATTTTTATTATAAGTATATTATGTTTATTAGAAAAAAATGTTGAATTCATTATTTTTTCTCTTAGTAAACATGTGTTTAAAGATTTTTTGTGAGGTTAAGTTTTAAAGATTCTCTAAACTAGTTTTATTTACTTATGTAATTTGCGTAGCGTTTGAAAATCACTCATATCGCTACATTACATCTAAATACTTAGAGACCGTATAACAAATAATAAAATATTTACAAATAAATACAAATCTACAGAAACATGTAACATGTGTTCCTTTTTTTCCTTTTTTAATTCAAGGTTGGCTTCTTTGATAAAGACTGTTATACTTATCAATATCTTTTCTTTATACAAATTGATTTATAGCATTCCTCTCTACATTCTCTAGTTCCTTGTTTAATTTCCTTACTAGGTTTTTTCTTTCTCTGTTAAGAAGATGGCATCTCCACAATCTGTGATCTATGTCTTCTTCCTCTTCTAGGCAGACACAGCATGGAGACTTTACCAATTTTTTTCTATGTAAAGAACTTAGACATCCATAGTGCTTCGATTTAATTCTCAAGATCCTGTATATATACTCCCTATTTAAGTTTTTCAGTTTATAGAACAAAGACTTAAATCTTAGTCTTTTGTTCTTATTCCAGTAATGGTCAGAGTACATTTTACCTTTGATCTTCCCTCTCTCACACACTTCTGAACAGAATTTACTGCATACTTGTTCCTTTATTTTGTACTATAAGGTCAACTTTTGGTATTAACCAGTCCTTGTAATTTGCACTATCTTTTGAGACTCCTCTGGATAGGAGACCGCTTCTTCGTTGTCTCTCAGACCAACGTGGGCAGGGACCCAGAAAAGAATTAAGTTTCTATTACAACTGCTTCTAGTTTCTTTTTTAATGAATTCCTCTCCTTTTACCACTATTTTATTAATACGTAGGTCTATCTTTTTGCCGATAAAATCTTTATTTATTTTATTTTCTAATGCCCTTAAAACAGACTCTAAGTCTGTAAAAATGACTGCATTAATGAATTTGGACTTAAGAGCCATATCTCATGCCGTATATATTACCATGGCTTCTGTCGAAAAGATGAAGCATTTTATGGGGATACTCATCTTTGACAAACTTCTACTTTCTTCTGGGCTTATCTTCACTAGGCGTCCGCCATTTGATACCCATTTTTTTGTTTAGATCCACCTGTAAAGTAGATAATCTTGCTGGAAATTAAAATTCTATTGCACCATCCGGAGGATTTATAATTCCTGTATCTTGGTTTATTTTTATGTTTGATAGGGATGCTGTGTCCTCTGTGATTCTGCTGTTCCAAACGGTGAGGGCTTCCGATGTAAAGTCTTTTTTTAATCATTTTCCTTTATAGTTTTTTGTTTTATTGTGCGACTCTAGAACGAGATTTCCTCTTACAAGGGAACATACTCAAGTGACAATCGCCAATTTTAATGAAATTTATAGGGTAGGTAGCTCTCAAAAAACAAATTTGGCACGTATTTTTTTTTAATCGGCCATGATCCATGGTAAGAGTATTGTTCGTTCGTTGGCCGCCGAGTTAACCTTGGCCAACTAATTCAGTCGTGGATTCCGAATATTGGCGACGACCGTTTCTCGATTGTTCGTTTAACTCCCGGACCGATGGAGTTTAAATAACGTTAGTTGTTTGCGTTAAATACTCGACGTCGATTACTAGATACGAAACGATGAACTTCTCCTCGAATGATGGTTGTCGATTATACGCTTCGTGTGCTGTTCGCTGATTACTCGCTTCTCAGTTCTTTACGGTCTGTCTGTTTCGAGAGTTTTTCGCTAACTGCCCCCTTGGAGACGCAAACTCACCCCGCTTCGTCCGCGCCGGAAGTGAGTTTGCCGCGTTGACCGAACGCACGCGGAAGTGGAGACGCCGAATGTTCTGATTCGCTAGGATTGAATGCGTTGTCGTATTCATGCATCCGATTGGCCGCCTACGCGGCACACTAATCAGCGGATCGGAAGAGGCCGGAAAACAACGGTCCCAATTGGCGGGCCTCCTGGGCAGAAGCGCTTGTCGTGCCATCTTTTTGTAAATAGTGACACCTCGGCCGCAAGGGCCCACGTTTCCTGGGTTTTCCGACCCGCGTGATGTCGTCCACTCTCCTTTCAAGGGTGGTTGCCGCATCCGCGCGGCATATGTTTTGCAGGCCGCTGGCCACGGTCCGCACGTTTACCGTTAGGCCCAGTGGCTGTAAAACACGTGAGCCCCTTGTCATTTGCTCGACCAAAAATATATGTTCGTCGAACTGCAAAATGACGAAGGGCTTCTAAAGGTTTAGGTCCCTTTCTTCTAGAGGGTTCCGTATTCGTGCGACGGAACAAGGATGAAAACAGCCCTTAAAGTTGGGGTCGAAAACACATTTTTGGAAATTTCTCGGGATCTAGTGGACCTAGGACAAAAACTTTCCTATCAAAATGTGTGTTTTCAAATGCCGATGCCGACCAATAAAGAAATTTATAAAAAAATCATTTGTTTAAACTTTATGTGAAACTTTATGTGCGTAAAGAATGGATAAGAATATGTGATACGTGGTTTTGGAATTTTTTGTTTCTTGCCACATAACATGAATTTTTTGACGGAAAGGGTACAGCGGGATACAGGGAACAAAAGTGTCCCTGAACAAAATCAGACTTGTGATGTACCATTCAACAACATATCTATAGAAAACCTTTCACACCAAGTTTCAACCCTCTACCTCGATGTGGGGGGTAGTAATGGGGAGAAAATCAAACATCAGTTTTTGTCATACATGTTCTATTTAATGACAAGGAAAAATTCTGAAAAAAATCTCACATATTAAAAATATGGTAATATATGTTTGTTGAGGAAACATCGAGTAGTGCTGCAGATTTATGGCTCGGCGACGGGAAGTTACGCTATTTTTGACAATGAAGTCAGCAGGAAGGCAAAACCCCTTGTTGGCAGGCCGGAAGCAGATGGTGACCACTTGAAGGTTCTGGTCCAGTGCGAGAGTCAATAGCGGTTAGCGAACCATAAAACATTTGGCAGTCACTCGTCGGAGAAAGTAGGTTTTTCCGCGCGGAAAAATCAACTTTTCCCGCCTAAATGTTCGCCCCACCTTAGCCGAAAGGGATGGAAACGGAAGCATCCGGGCGTGGAGGCTATCCATCCGCTCGCGAAAAGATCAGATGGTCTTTGAACAACCAAGTAAGAACGTTAGGTATTGCCAGGACCAAGAAAGGACCGTTCCCTTGGTAGAATATCGAAGAAGAAAAAGATCGTGATCCGACCGCCGGACACGAATGCAAGAAGCTTTGACCAGAAGAGTCTTCTTTTAATAATCAAGCATCCGATCGTACATATACAGTCCAAAACATCTTTCTCATGGGCTCACGTAAATCCACCCAACGAGCATTCCGGGCGCGAACAATGTTGGAGAATCCAATCATAAATCCAATCAATCCAACCATATTTATTAATGATACGTAGTATTACAATAAACTTCTTTTATTCATTAGGTATCAGAGAATGTAAATGATTCTATAATTAACAAATCATACGAATAGGAAAACTGTAGGAGAGAACAGAATTGTCATGTAATTACGAATTAAAAAAAATATAGGAAAAGAAAGATTAACTTGTGCAGGGCTTAAAATCACGACTGAAAAAATTAGTATGGGATTTACAGTGAGACCTTATAATCATCCTACCAATCTATTCACTGAAATCATCCTTCTTACTGTAAGATATAGAGAAGTGAAACAGTGTTAGTTGACCGAATTTATTACTTCTGTTATTTATATGTTATTCCTTCGGACGTAGAAATAATAAAAATCACGTAATGTACTTACTGCATGAAAGACATATACAAATTTAAAGTAAGAATTGCATTTTCGCGCGAAATACCTCGACAAAATTGATTTTTAATTTTTTTAACTGCGACGCACCTTTCCCGAAAATCTTAAAGATATTAGGGACAATATTTATGATAATATGTTGTTATCATAAAAATATAAAAGTAGTACTCTTACAACTTCACTACGAAATCTGCATTTCTCAGATTTTTTTTAGGATTTTTCATTTTTTACAACTAAGCTCTGCAATAAAAGAATTCGGAACTATTCTCCAATATATTGTTACGGCTGTCGTTGCCGTGGCGTGGGTAACGCACAGGCGTAGTAGCCGGGGTTAAGGCTTAGATAAGGATATTATAGGAATTCGGACGAACCGGTGTCTATTTCACCACCCGGAGCCGAAGGATAGGCGAAACGTGGGTGAGCCGGTGTCTGTTTCACCACCGGGTGCCACGCTGGTAAGTTTTCGTGGATGAGCCGACGTGTGTTTCACCGTCGGGTGCCACTAAGGAATTGCGTGGATGAGCCGGCGCCTATTTCACCACCGGCTGCCACTAGGTAAAGTGTTTTGGAATTGTCGTCGTCGATATACCTCGAGCGGTAAAGGTATATCTTATGCGGAATACCGAAGGTTGCGTTACTGTAACTATTGAGATGGGTTTTGTAAGAAGGTGAACTGTTAGACTTATACAATCGATATATATTATATGAATACACTTAGTTACACTATTCGTAGACTATTCTGACGGCGAGGGTGACCTTCTCGACATTAACGCAGCACGAGCGCGGGGGCAGTCTTAGACGATCTGGCTTGAAAACTCACGTAGTCGTTCAAATATGCTCGAAGGGGACTTCAACCCGATCTTGCTCAGAGTTTCGTCGTGGCGTCGTACTAAGCTTCTACTGAACCCCCGAGCCTTGTTTCTAGCCTCCTTATATACTCAAAAATCCGTAGATTTTGCGGGACGGATTGTGGGGGAATCTCCTATTATCCACATTCCAAGGCTTGGGGGTATCTCTGATTAGCCACGTTCTTAGAAGTAATTACTTCTTATCGTACGGCAGAGCCCTACGCAGGGCTGTATGCTACCCGTTTCGGTACCCGGAGGATTCGCTCGTAACAATATATTACAATAATTTTAATATGTTAGATTTTTCTTAGAATTTTTGCTTGTCATTAAGTAGGACAAATATGAAAAAACTGACATTTCATTTCTCTCCCAATACTACCTCCCAGATTGAGGTAGAGGGTTCAACCATGGTGTGAAGTGTTTCCTTTGGATATGTTATCGAATGGTACATCACAAGTCTAATTTGCTTCAACGGCACTTTTGACCCCCTTATCTGGTTATACCCTTTCCGTCTAAAAATTTGTTATATGGTAAGAAACAAAAAATTCCAAAAACACGTATCGTCTATTTTTGTCCATTCTTCGCACACATAGAGTTACACAAAAATTGATTCAATTTTAGCAAGAGAAGTGATAATAAAAAGAAGTTCCTTTAATATATTTTTCAAAAATATTATTTTTTTTATAATTATCACTATTGGTTGACAAATTGAGGGGCTATTTTCACCCTCTTACCATGGATCGTGGCCGATAAAAGAAAATATGTGTGAAATATTTTGTTGAGGGCTATCTACCCTATAAATATCATTAAGATTAGCGATTGTTACTTGAATATGCTCCCTTGTTAGTCTTTCCGGCAGCAGGGAAACCTGGCTGATTATATTTCTTTTTTATCGATTACTCTATTTTCCATTATTCTCCATTTCATCAATTATCTGAGGTTTATGCTTTTTTACCACTTGCTTGAACCAGAATTTTTCTGCCTGGATAATTGCTCTGTTCCTGATTGCGCCATACCCACATTTTGCACTTATAACATTAATTGGGGTAGTGATTCTGTACCGCATTATTATTCTTACTGCTGTGGACTTCAGTTTTCTCAGCTTGCACTCTGAGGCAGAATGTACGTCATTAAGTCGTATTCAATTATTGATTCTGTCGTACTTTGGCATATCTTTAATCCCGATAGTTAATCCGCCCCATTTCTTCTTTTTTTAATTTTTTCTTTCGCCTCCCTTATGTAAGTATCATAAGTTTGTTACGTGTGGGTAATATTTTAAAATATTATTTCGTTCACTGGAATTTCTTCCAGCTCTCGTCTAGAAAGGAAAATGAAAGGACGCACTGTTTAGAGTTATCTCCCCCGATACGAGGGAGCTTGTCCCCCGGATTGCTGGAAGCGGAATTGACTCAGCGTCTAACCCCTTCATACATTTCCTTATATGGAAATCTTCAAGAATTCCTCGCTCGATTTCGGTGTATATAAACCCCCGAAATCTAAGCCTCGTGGGCAGTACTAAGCAAGAAGTCAAGACGTTACTCTGCTTCGCGTACGTTTGAGAATCGTCTATTCCAGCAAGATCGGGCGCAAGTTCCCTTTCGGACCAACATTAATCCATATAGGATCCGCGAGTCGGTATAAATCCTATTACGGCAATCTCTACACTCGTTTCTCGAATCAAACCCCCGCATTGCCAGTACGTCAAAACCGAGCATCAAATAGGTAATATATTTTAACTTCTCAACACTCTACATCCGCGACATTGACAATTGTATAACACTATTCAGTAATATATTGTTCATTGCCCGTGATAAACTTAAGAGTCGTTAATTAAACCCAACCTTCAATATCATAATCCAAATTGAAGTAACGATCCCACACGATACAGTTTTACCGCTCGATCTGTATCGATATATTAAATAATTACTAGTTACGAGACCTTTACTAACAATCCTTGCGACTCCCTGATTTCGCATCAGGTTCGTTCGCAACACTCTATATCCAAATTAAAGCTCATTCCAACCTTAGTGGCTCCCCGATTTCCCATCGGGTTCGTCCACGCAACTCGCCCATCCTAGCGGCTCCCTGATTTCGCATCAGGTTCGTCCGCGCTCAAACCACACTCCTAGAGGCTCCCCGATTTCGCATCGGGTTCGTCCTCGTCGTCAATAATCCTAGCGACTCCCTGGCTTCGCGTCAGGTTCGTTGGCGCTCCAAACTAACAAATTCATACCGTATTCCTAAACAAAACTCCGCCGGCCTCTCGCGCTGCTCGCGGCCCTGGCTCGTAACAAGTTAGATTGCAGTCCAAAATTATACCCAAAAATGTTGCTTGTTTCGCAAATTTTATTAAATTTTTTTCTACTTTCACTTCTATTTCTAAATGGTCATCTATGTCACATGATGATTTTCCTCCAAAATGTACTATTTAAGTTTTTTCTGGAGCTAGCTCAAAATTTTTCTTCTCCAGAATGTTGGTTATCTTTTACACAGTCAACACCATCTTACGCTTCGCTTCTTCCTTACTTTTACCTTCACACGTGGTCGCCATATGGTCAGCATATTAATAAATTTGCAATCCTTCTTGTGGTAAATAAGGAGCGACATGTGTAACGTATCAGTTATACAATGGGCTGAGAATAGAGCCCTGTGGAACTCCCATTTGAACTCTCACCACACTCGAAGGATCAAATTCTATAATGAATTTGGCCTTTCTATTACAGATCCAGCTGACAATATATTGTGTAATTTTCCTAAGGTATTTTATCATTTTAAGGATCTCAATTAAGGTTCTGCAGTTCACATTATCGTACACACCCCTGATGTCTAAGAAACCACCGATAGTATGCTTACTTTCCAACAAACTATCTCTTACTTTTAAGGAGATCAAGTTTAGATTGTCTTGCGTTGATCTATTTTTCGTAAAGCTATTTTGAGTGTCGTGAAGTTTTTTACTAACTTCTGCCCACAACTTTAGTCTATGATAAATTATCCTTTCCCATGTTTTACGGACACATGAGGTCAAAGAGATGAGTCTAAGGGTCTTTTTCCCATTCTTATCTATCAGCACTACTGTGCTCTTCTTCCAGTCTGGAAAAACAGAACCTTTCTTTCAACATTCCCCAAATATCTCTAAAAGCATGGATTTATAACTCTTTAGGATTTTTTCTAGTACTGTGTAGTTTATGCCGTCTTCTTCCAGGGCAGAACGTTTCTTTTTTGGTTTTGAAAGAGCCCATTCTTGTTCCTAAAGTGAAATTTCTTTATTCCAAATTTTACTATCCTCTTCCTCTGTGGAATTTCCATCATTACTAGAACTATCTATTTTCGTGTACAACGCGAATTCTTCATTCCCTTTATGCGATCCTTTTGACCTTGTTCTCCCATTTCTAGTTCCTCCAGTTTTTTTCATACTTTGCACCAAAGTGACATGACATTTGAATCTGTGTTAATGCTACTAGTTTTCATTCACACAGAAATTCTTCTCATTTTCTTCTTTCCTTTCTGGCTATAGTTGCTTTCCATAAAGATTGTTAAAACAGTATTTGTTTCCAGTTATCGAAAGAAATGTGTTTTATGAATTGTTTAACTGCCTCTTTTTTTGATCCCACAATACTTGGCACTCACTATCTCATCATGCTCTTGGGACATTTAGATTTTCTTTGTGATTCCTTATCTGAAAGAGAGGATCCTTATCTTTTCATTTACCACTTTAGCGTATGGTTTGCGATGTTAACTGTTGGCCGCCAAATTAATATTGGCCAACTGATTCGATTGCGGTATGACTAACCCTTTCGAGCGTAGGTGAGGCAATTGAGGGTTCCGACCGGTGAACCCCCTTGTCTTCTAACTGTTGAAGAGCGAACTTGTGCTTCCGAAGGTTGAAGCACGAGTTGTATTCTCGCTGGATGTAAGACGATTTTTCGCTTCCGAACGTTGCAACACGACTGCATCGACTGCGTGCTTCCGAACGTTGAAGCACGACTGACTTTTCGAAGGTGTCCCTAAAAGGGGGTGGTTGTCGCGTTGACCGTGCGGCTTGTGTTTTGCAGGCCCCGGGCTACAGCCCGAACGTTTATCATTAGGCCCAGCGGTTGCAAAACACGTGTGCCCCTCGTCGTTTGCTCGAACAAAAATATATTTTCGCCAAGCTGCAAAATGACGAAGGGCTTTCGAGATTTATGATCTCTCGAACTGTTCCATTTTTCGCGCGACGGAACAGAGTATGAATTCTCTTTCCTTTTTATCTCTTTCGTTTTCATAACAGCAAAAAAGCAGAGTTTAGCGTGGCTAATTGCTCCTGTTATAAACTTTTTCCAAACATCACATTTTTCATGAACATCTTTATCCTTCAAATTATAAGAATCAACATTTACTTGCCGCGCAACTAGGTACTCGTAAAATTTCTCCAATTTCGTTTAGTCTTTGTTGCATATCCTTGTAGAAAATCTGAAATTCTGCCCATTATCCATGACAAATCCTGTTTTCCTGATTCTGCATTTCACCATTTCATGATCTGAATCTGGTGTCTTATTCGCTTCAGCTATTAACATGTTGTTAATAAGCTCATATGGATTAACAAAATGATCAAGGTTGGACCTTCTTCCATCTTTACCACATATGGAGACAGTGTCTTCAATAACTATGAAAAGACCCCAATTTTCCGCCGTCTGTTCAAGATATCTTTCTGCTAGGGTGGTACGGTCACAGTTCCATTTAACATTGAGAGCATTATGATCTCCCATTATCAATGTCTTATCGTCTGCTTCTAGCAATCTCATAAGACCTTCTCAGTCCTTCCTTTCATGCCTAAATGATGGACTTCTGTAAATTAGTATGATTCACAAGTTATTACTAATCTTTGAATTTTTTAATACCATGCCAAGAGTCTCAAATCTTTTGATGCTGCTGATTAGTGATTACTGCTCATAAATGACACAATTTCTTGCAATAAAACATAAACCAGCACCTCTACATCTATCCTCTTTTTCCTGTATGGGTTTCATAAAGATTGTTTTAAATCCTTTCAATTTGTATTTGCTCATATCTTACTCGAGTCTGCGTTAATGCAATAACATCATACTTATCCACACAAAGTTTCAGTTTTTCTCATTTGTTTGATAAACTCTTTGGATTCCATAAGCAAACCTTCAACTTCATTCTGCTTCTTTTTGAACAGTTATACTTCACGTTACATTTTTAATGTTTCATAAGTGCGTTTCACTTTCGGCATATCTTGCATAGCTTCCGCTGTCGTTTCTAAACTTGGCTCCAAAATGTTCATAGAGCTCTGAGAATCCTGTTCTCTATTTATTTCAGCTTCAGACCATTCATATTCCTTGCTCACCATTTCTTGGCTTTCTTTGTCCTTTTCATCCATGATATCTAATGCAGAAATATTCTGTCTTGCGATTTCATTTACCTTCCTTCTATAGGTATTGTTTAAACTATGTGAAACGAAATTCTTCTTTCCCTCGATAAAGTATTTTTTAGTTTCTAAATTAACAGGCGTATCTCCTTTGTGTCTCACTTCCTCCTTTTCTTCAATTGCTTTAGATTGTCTTCCCAAATTCATTTTACCATCCCTAATATTTCTGCAAGGGATATTTACTAACTTATTTAACACTTCCTATCCTAAGTCCTTTTCTACTATGAGATTTATTAATTCATTTAAAAGTTCCTCATCTTCAAGGCGCTTTTTAGCCTTGACGGGATTCCGCTTTAGCTCCTGTGATGCTTCTTTCCCCCTTCTTTGGCTCAAACGTATCTCTTCTTCACTTTCACCATTCTGTACTTCCGTGATACCATCTTCTTCCGCAGATTCTAGGAAACTAAATCTGTTCTTACCTGGTTCATTCTCTTTCCATCTATTTCTCATACCTAGAATTTGCTTAGATTCCCATTTATGAAATTCTCTTCTTCGTTTTTCTCTAATAAGGAGAGGCTACAGTTGGTGGGTCGCCGATTTTAATCAAACTTTTCGTAGTGATTCTAGAACAAAAGATATGATGCATATGTCCAAGCGTTTTTGACAATACTCATTATTTATGAAGATATTTAACGTTTAATATTTTTGAGGTCCTTGTACATTAGTTTGTAAAAAAATATACAGTAGTAGGATTAGGAAGGATGATGTGGCAATAGTTTCGTAACCGGTAAATCCAGAGTTCAAATCTCCGTTATGGGTTTATAACGTTTCTATATTAAATTGTATATTTGTTTTTTGTCTATTCACCGTTTTTATTCTACTTTCACTTTTTAAAAAAATGACATTTTTGTAATGTTACTGATTCTTTTTTTTGACAAATTATATTATTGTAAGATTAGCGTTTTATGTAAAACCAATACAAAACATTTATTCATCAAACATCGCTTACAATTAATTGTTGTTTTCTCTGGGAATACAGAGCTTGAGGTGGTATATATCGTAAAACTAAATGAAACATAAACATTTTTGACTGTGCGAACATTTGATAAATGCTAATTTACTACACATACATTTGTTCTTCCGCAATGCGTCAGAAAAACAAACTTGGTTGACATTCTAAAAACAAAATTAATAACAAATAGATCAGTTTTTTACAAAAAACAAAGACAAAAAATAAATATATAATTTAATAGAAATGTTACGAAACACATACGGGGATTTAAACTACGGATTTACCGGTTACGAAACTATTGCCACATCATCCTTCCTAATCCTACTACTGTATATTCTTTTACAAACTAATGTACAAGGACACCAAAAAAATTAAACGTTAAATATCTGTATCAATAATGAGTATTGTCAAAAACGCTTGAACATATGTAGCTTATTTTTGGTCTAGAATCACTACAGAAAGTTTGAATTAAATCGGAGACCCACCAACTGTAGCCTTGTAAGTTTCAGAAACTCTTCATCACTAATGAGTCTCTGACTTCCAATTTTCTTTTTCTACAGGCCAAGTTCTATTCTGGCGATTTATCTGGCATCCTGAAAAAAAATATTCTTGTATGGCATGACCTTATTAATAGTTTCTTCCAGCTGGAATTCAGGGCATTCTCTGTTCAGTGGGCTATGCTTTTTTTACAATTTCTGCAGTGTTCCATCCTTCAGCATTCTCCGTGGAATAAGTCAGAATATTTAAAATATTTTCTATCATTTCTACTACCATTTCTGAATATATCCAAATTTGAGGCATCTAAAACATTGCTTTACTTTTTTAATGTAAGGCGTTATGCTTAATCGTACATGTCCCCAGCCAATGATTACTTTTGTAGGAAGAGATCCTCTTTAACAAGGATTAACTTGATGTCATATAAACTCGTTATCTTTTTTCGCTCTTCTCTTCAGCATTTCCAGTTTAAATATCCCTTGGTTTGGAGACAGCTCCTTTTCTAATTCTTCCACTGAATAGTCCCATTCTTTGATAATGCCCCATCTCTCTTTCACTCGTCGAGGAATGGTAGCCATGAAATCAATATTCTTGCTTTCCTGGTACATTTTGAGAATTTGATTTACAACCTCAACTCATTTAACTCGGATCTCAACTTTTCTTTTAGAAAGCATTCATGTAGATTCAATATCACGGCCCCAAATATCTAGTGTCCTATACATTTTAGTTACATTCTTTTTCTTGCTCATAGTGACATTATCTCGCCTTATATTTATCTCTATAACCCCTAAACTAAAATCTCCAAAAGGTTTGAATAGGTCCAACTCATTACTCTTTTTAATATCCATTCCATATTTATTTCCCAGTTATTTCCTTTACAACGTTTAGTCTTTTAACATTTTCCACCCGTTCCTCGTTACCTGCTTTTTCCATTTTATTTTCTGGTAATTCCTCTGTTAGGAACTCACGTTGGATCTTCAAGTCTGACTTTTCTATCGGAAGTGTTGTCGGTCGTTTCCTACTTTTTCTCTCTGCGGTATGCCTATTCCTCCTCCACATCCATAATAAAGTTTCACCCCCCTTTCAAATCGTTAAAAAGCAACAAGTTTTCCCCACTTCCTTCACACATTAGGGAGGGAAGGATTTGTAACCTTTATTTTACTCTTTGAATAATAATGTGTTTTCCTGTTTAATACTAACTTCCACCTTTCACATTTTTCCCTTCTTGTTCTCACTGAATTCTTCCTTCCTTGTAAACTAATTAAACTCTTCTAAACTTACTTGCTTTTATTTTTTAATAATAAAAATTTAATTCGCGTACGCCTGTCACAAATATTTTTTTCAAATGTAATTGATAACATTGCTCTTTGGTATTTTTCATTTTGTTGAATTTTTTCTCCCTCTTTTTCAGAAAAATTTGATACAACACGTAATAAACAAGAATTATACTGCACTGATTAATTTAAAATTACGATCGGAAGTAAATTTTTACGCGAAACAATGTAATCATTACATTTCATGTATAATATTTGCATTCGAAAAGGATTTATAAATTTTATATTTTCGGTATGTCGTGAAATTATAGTTGTTTGGGGCTGCCATTGAATATTATCTTGCATTATTTTGTTCACAGTTTGTATAAAAGTATTTAAAAATATATAATGCAAGCTACTTCACTGAATTTTATAATTTTGAAGCAGCGTGTCTTATTTAAAATCAATAATTGTACATTTTTCCATAGTTACATATCAAATTGGAATATTTATCAAAAATCGAAATTCGTCCGAATCGCTTTCAATAGAAATGTACTGAACATTTTTCTTCACGTGTAGAAATTACTGTTAAATATATATTATTTTCTTCGTTTACATATGGCTCCAGTTAATCATCGGATGAAACAACAAAAAGATTGAGAAACGCTGTAGTAGAACACATATACATAGTTATTAACATGGATGAAAAAAAATCACCACATGTTCCACACTTTGGACAAAAATTAAATTTACTTTTTATTGTATAGGGTGAATATTCAAATTTTTGTATAAATCACAACTTCTGAATATGTGCACTTTTTTGCTCCGTAGGAATTTATACACTGTATTCACCGCAGGGATGGATCGAATTTGAGGACAATATTAATCAGAACTTACTGTCCTGGCCACCTCATTCTCTAGACCTATCCCCATATGATCTTCTCTATGAAGATTTGTAAAGTAAAAAACGTTTGTCCATCCTCTACTCACGACCACATTTTTTGGTCCCCATATTCACCCCTTTGCAAGTCAAATTCACTCGTTTGAGAATCAAGTTGTTCTAAAAAAATTTTGTTCTCAAGTATTAATAATAAAAATAAATCTGAGTGTATATGTATTGCTGAAAAATTCAAAACGTGATTGTAATACAAAGATGCGAGTAGAAATACCTTGGATAATAGCAATTATGTCAATTGGTCACTATAATTCATAGTTACGAGTATAGGTCTGAAAACCGTGTGTAGGTATGTACTTAATACATAACTTGCTGTAATGTAAGGATTGGCAAACTATTTCCCTTTTTCGAAGGACCACATATTAAATATTTTTAGGTTTTCCGGGACAAATAGTAAGATTGAAATTATTATGTAGACAGATACTTGCAAAATAAAAAATGTTTCTATAAGTTATTTATTGATTAGATTAAGGTGCATTTTTGAGTGGGGCTATCTATAGTACAATAATTAATTACTAGTGAGATGAAAAAGAGTGAAATTGGTTTGCGAAAAGTTGAATTTAGAGTGCAAAACATGTATTTCGGAACTGAAGATGCGTATCAAAAGTACATTCGAACCATTGGACGTTGGCATACTGCCGACAGTATGGAACGAAATTATCGTATTAAATTGATGTTATTTATATAAACAAAAATTGAGATCCGCCATACACAATAAAAAATAAATTGTGTTTTCATCACAAGTTTGGTGGATGCGGTGACTTTTCCAAACTAGAACAATCATTTTGAATAACGCTGTATTAGAACTTCGTTTTAAAATTATGTAATATAAACAAGAAGTTACAATTTCCTTATAAAATAAAAGCTTCGATTTGTTACACATTACAGTGGTACTTCTGTGAATTAATTATATATAGAGTATTTTTCCTTTTTCTTTATTCATTCATAAATAGTGTGGTGTTGGGAATAGTGGACCGCGTCGAAACGAAAGCGACACCCCGTTGCGTGATCTCGGTGCCGCCGAGCCGACACTCTGAACTGTTTAGTTTTTAGGAACTCTGTGTGTGTGTGTGTTTGGCGCGTAGGGTGCGAGCTCGACGCATTTTCTTTTACGACGACGAGTCAGTCGAGAGAAAGACGCACGTGAGTAAACTTCCACCTGCGAGGTGAGATCCGAATTAAAACAGAGTATTGCGTTGTGATTCAACCGGCTAGGTGCGGTCAGTCGCTTTTTTGAAAATCTATTATATGTTCTTTTTATTTTGAATATATATATACTGTTTTATTTTATTCCCCGCGTGTGGTCGATTATTTTATCCCACAATAGTGAATTTTTCTTAAACACCACGAAAAAGTGGCAGATGGTTGCAGGGGAGCAACTATCTCAGGTTGTCTTCTAACGGTAAAGCATTACGAACTATCCCTTTTAAGCATTTAAGGGGATATTGCGGTTTAGGCATGCGTTTTTAAAGCAATTTTTGGTGCTAATGCGCAATATCCCCTTAAGGGGGTAGTCCCAGGCATGGCAGAGAGCTGACTTTACCGACAAAATGGGCCAAAAATATGGGTTTGCCTGATACATCTTTTCGTCCTTATATGAGAGAATTTTGGCTCGAAATAGGGCTCATTTGAAAGGGGGGGGGGGGGGTTCAACAGAACGTGGTCAGGTAGTCTTGTGATCAAATTATGTTGATATGTAGTAATATGAGCGTTGTAAAGCGGAGCAAAAAGTGACAGCTTGACAGCCGTCGAATCTAAGCATTTTTTTGATACGGAGAGAATGAGCTGCATGAAATGAATACCAGACCAGGTTGCGTTGAAGTCTCCCCTTTCGAATGAGCTATCGTTTAACTCAAAAGCTTCTCATATAAGGACGAAAAGTTGTATCGCGTAAAGGCATGCTTTCTCGGACGACTTCGCCATACTGACGATAAAACAGAGCAAAATACGTATCAAGTTTAGTTCAGTTGTTATGCACGAGGGGCGTCTAATTATAAAGACTAAATGAGTGTTGACTTACGAGTGCAGCAGTAGCTCGATGTACTACTACATTCAACTCTGTCTATAAATGTGTCACCGACGCTCTCCCTCTGTGAAAGTTTACCACACGTTTCGCTTTGCGCTCGGCAAGCGGCACCGCGATATGTTTATGGAGAAGCAAAACAAGCAGCGATGCCTTTTAGACGCAACGCAACGCAACGCGTCCGCGTCACACGCATAGGCGGAGTTCATTTTGAAAAATAATATGTATGATAACATGTTGGAGAATGTTTTCGGATTTCTTTGCTGCAAAACTTAGGTATAACATATGAAAAACTCTACACTAATCTGAAAAATGCAGATTTCGTTGTGAAGCTGTAAAAGTATTACATTTATATTTTTATGGTAACAAAATATTATTATAGCTATTATCCCCAATTTTTTTAAATTTTGTGGAAAACTCCCTTAAGGCGGTAGTCCCAGGCATGGCAGAGAGTTGACTTTACCGACAAAATGGGCCAAAAATATGGGTTTGCGCGAAACAACTTTTCGTTCTTATAAAGGAGAATTTGGTGTCGAAATATGGCTCATTCGAAAGGGGAGGGTTCAGCGCGGTTCGGTCAGGTAGTCTTGTGATCAAATTATGTTGATATGTAGTAATATGAGCGTTGTAATGCGGAGCAAAAATCGACGGCTTGATAGTCGTCGTATCTAAGCATTTTTTTAATACGGAGAGAATGATCTGCATGAAATGAATACCTGATCGACACGCGCTGAAGCATTTCCTTTCGAATGAGCTATCGTTCGACTCAAAAACTTCTCATATAACGACGAAAAGTTGTTTCGCGTAAAGGTATGCTTTCTCGGATGACGTCGCCATATTGACGATAAAACAGAGCAAAATACGTATCAAGTTTAGTTCAGCTGTTATGCACGAGGGGCGCCTAATCATCAATACAAAATTGTTGGTTGTGGGCATAGGAGCAGCACAGACGAGGTACAGGATAGACCGATCATCTTATGGGACTCCGTGTCACCAGCTCTGAAATACCGACCTCGAAAAAAATTCGAGTGTTTCATACGCCCTCTGCGTATTAATGCGGTGAGTGTAAGAAATACCTGTGGAAATGTCGCTGACGACGATAAAGTCAACAGACTCAAGTACATCGTTCTCTATCCGCGTCACGAAGAAATCTGTTTGACCACTATACACGGTGTCCCATTTAAATAAATCTATTTAAAAATTATGTAAACCACGAATCATGCCAAAAATTGTTTCAGACAGATGTCGAATAGTTTTTAAAGAGTACACAATGTAATAACAGTGATTTTTTCCAAGTAGATGCGAACAAAAAGAAATTGTGCAGATTATATGCACACTCTGTGCGTATAAAACAAATATAACTATGATTTATCTTCTTACATTTTGTAATACTTCACGGTAATGTTATCAATGCATAGATAAAATT